>PPKT02000001.1:1200000-1676879 GCA_003706255.2 Ogataea nonfermentans | reverse complement strand
CGGATAAACAACATCTTATATAGCTGATAGAACGTAGCTCGAAAACTGTCATCTGTAAGGCTGGGAAGATATCCTACGACGACAGGTGTTTCTATGAAACTAAATTAAATACCACTGCTTGAGGCACGGGTTACATTTTTCTCGTAATGGAGGCGAGGTTCATAATTTTTCAGCTCCCTGTTCATTTAGTATTAAATATGTTGTGGTTTCTATAACAGCTAGATAAAACCACAGTATTGTTCCGGCGGACAACTGTATGCTATTTCCACTATCCACCAATCATGAAGTGTCAAACTGGTTTGCTTACGTTGTAAGTTTTTTTTGTGCAGTTGTATAATCTGATTTTTAAATAGAAACAAACTTTTATTGTTGAAGAATTGATCGATTTCCAGTGGTGTTTTATAACAGATATGAAACGAACTACCAACTTCTCAAATTATGACTCGCTACTGATGTAGCATGATCATTAAAATAACACAATCAGCAAAATATCTAGCCTCGACTCTCAATTTCGAAGACATAAGTACTTATTTTAAGACTTTTACTGTGAGTGCTAGTTTCCATTCATAAATTCTGAAGGCTATAATTAGTGTATACAACAAACTCTTGTCCCACGAATGGTTTATGACAGATTTTCCTCCAATATGGGTCAGGTAGTTACAGTCACTTAGCTCCAGCCCAAGATTAGAACAGTTGCCAGTCCGCTTCAGTGTTGATCTCCAATTTTGCGAGCCGCTGGAAGAACTCAATGCGGTCTCATGATATCCCTTGATTTCTAGTCGGGTTAAAGTCATATAGGGTATATCTTTTAAGCAAAACTCTAGATTGAATTGATATCTTTTTCGGCTGAACTGTCCAATAATTTTATGCATGTTTTTCCTGTTAGTGCCTTTGGAGGGAAACTTTTGAGAGGTTTTGGGCTCAGCTCAGGATTTTCAAATAGTCTGCATTCACAAGCTCTGCAATGATACCTTTGGGCATCTTATTATCTTTGCCCAAAACTACCGCAGAGGAGACAAACCTTTCACCATTCACCGCAGAGAGAACCTTTCCACAAATTTTGGGGCTTCCCAGAACCACTGAAGATGCTCCTGCGCGCATTTTACCTTCGAGTGCATTTATGATATTCACAACAACAGTTTCATTATGATAATCAAAAACAACGCCTGCGCCAATACCTTCCACGTAATTAAAGTTCCTCGGAGAAAATGCTGTAATCACCTCGTAACCGCTGGCAGTTCCAATTGAATGGCACAACTGTCAACACTGGAAGCACCACCCCATGTCATATTTGTCTCCCCATTCGGATACTGGAAAGGCTGGGTTGGAAATTGAAGCCCTAAGTAGCATTCCTGATAAAGAGCATTTGATGCGGTTGAAACAGCAAGCGGAAGCACTGATGCTTCTTTGTAGGACATGAAGTCAGGAATTCTGCAAGTCAAATAAGGTAAACACAATGTTTAATTCTGGAAGGCAGCTTACTTCTTACCTCGAAACATCGCGGGAGACACCGAAATAACCCTGTCACCTTCTTTGAGCTCAGTAACATTTGCACCAACTTCGATCATTTAACCGGCTGAGTCGCATCCAAGAACGACAGGGTGTGAAAGCCAAGGAAAAAGGGTAGACGGACCAAGCAGCTGTTCAATATAGTTAACAGGATTAATAGCAACTGCGCTGTTTCGAACAAGGATCTCGTCAGCTTCAAGGGCTGGCATATCTCCGGGCAATATTTTCCAAGGTTTTGCATCCACAGTTATAGTGGCAGCGCTATATATTTTAGGTTCAGCGGTAATTTGGTAGTATACTGTCGAAGGTCTAGAATCTTGTGCGAAAGCCTTTTTATATGCTTTTTTCTTATAGGAGATGATAATAAATTCCGATATTACATCCGGAATAAATCTGTAGTACTGAATTTTGTTACTCTTCTCTCAAAAGATTCATAAATCCGCTCGAAATCTCTGGGGTTGAATTTAATGAACGGCTTAAGGGTAACATATATATGAAGAAAGGTATTCATTTTAACTAAATAGACACTGGTATTTGTACTCCCAACAATTTTATACTTCAGAAGTGTAATTCTGAAAACAAGGCTATATTTGTGCACCCCGTTCACATCTCTCCCGCCATCACTGATTCACTCACCTTCCTACGAGTACTTCGAGAACGAACTTTAATGCAAGATTTCATTTCGGCCTATCAAAGTGTGTATTTTATAGTCATTCTTCAGACTTCCTCGTACGTACTCTCGTAATATTCATCTATGACAAAAGTTCAACTGCCGGTAATTAATAAGTGAGTTAAGGATTGCTCTGTATGTATTAATGTGAAGCATTTATGTAGCACTGGCAGCTTGGGAATCAACTCAGCACGTAAAACACATGGTCAAATTAAGCAACTATATCACTCTCAGAGGGAATTCATTCATAGCAGTCTGTGGTCCATGCGACTTTGAGTCTCGACTAAGTTTAAGCTGATAAAGTAAAGCCACAGAAGTTTTTCTGCTAAAATTTTGGTAAAAGTCCCTCTTCTCCATGAATGGGAGTTTCCAAATGATTTTTTATTTGGCAGAATGACTAAAAGAGTTTTAATGCTGAAGATCATGGATAAGTTGAGGGCTATCAAATATACATCACCAGCTTCTGATTATGGACCTGATGAAGGTTGTCATTTTGACTTTACATACAATAAAAACGCGAGTTAAGTAAAAGGTATCCATTTGAATGGAGCGCTAGTATGTTTAAGGGTACATCTGAGGTCCAGTAGCCACACTTTCAATAATTCCAGCATCACTTAGTTGTTCGACTAAATCCAGCACCATGAAATCACATCCTGGAGCTGCTCCAATAATTGCAGTAACGGGTAAATATTTCTCCGTAAGAGTGATGGTTGAGTTATATGGCAACTCAGCAAGTGGCACGACAGCCTCTGGTGTGCGTGCAAAGGAGGAAATGTAAAGCTCGTTGAAGGTGGAGAGACCAGAGGAACTTGGGGCATTTCTATAAATATTTCTGTAATTGGTAGATGCATCGTTCGACAAGTAAATATAGAGAGAGCTTGAGCAGGTCTGTGCGTCTGGTGCGGTAACATTTTCATTCCACCACTCGTCAAATAGTTGCTTGTGATCTAGAGCTTGGTCGTAACCTTCCTCCGTAAGATTGAAGTAACCCCAATCCCATCTGTATTTTGGAATTGGATCGAGGAATGGAGTATCACCATCAAACTTTTCTTGGTAATCTGCTGCGAATGGTTCCCACAAGTTCACATATTGGTAATATGCAGCAAGACCGGACCAAGTATGATTGAACACAGTGAGGATCTCCTCACCAGTATCATTTTTAAATTGAGAAAATAGATCCAGTTCCGTGTTCGTTCCATTGACGAAGTCAGTCACCAGATCGACGAAGTCATAAAATATATCCAGGGCATCTTGACTTGCGTAGGTTTCAGCAAAACCAGGCTGGCTATCATTGAACGCAAATGTGTAGATGGTAGTCGGGAAGTCAGTGTAGTTGGTAGAAATGTTTTTATTCTCGCCGTACCATGCCTCTCCAACAATTCTGAATAACTCTGCATCTCTGGTGAAGTAGCCAGCGGTATCCATCAGGTCATGCATTGGGATAACTCCTTCCAATGTGATTGCATCAAATGTTGGCCTTAGACCGAACACTCCTTGAGAACTTGCGGGGCATCTAACAGAACATCCAGTATCGGATCCGATTGTAATATCAAGCCAGTCGTAAGCAGCCTCTGCAGCACCTGATCCGCACGAAGAAGAAGATGGACTTTGGTATCCGTCACCTCTCGGATTGAAAGGAGCGTGATAATCGACGTAGTCAGCAGTCGGAGTCTCTCCGTTCGCAAATTGGGTTAGCTTCAGTTTTCCGACAATAACTGCACCCAGATCAATAAGGCGCTGAATCGACGGACAGGTGACGTTGGCAGGTTCATAAAGATCAAAATAATTTCTTGATGCACCACCCGTCCGAATTCCGCCAATATCATAAAGGTCTTTTACAGCAATACGAAATCCAGCCAATGGTTGTTCATTGCTGACAGTGTAATAAAGCTTAGACGGAACAGCAACTGTTTGTGCATGAGCGACCTCAACACCTGCTGGCAGTGCCATAAAAGAATTGGGGACCTCGTCAGACGGCACAATTCCTATCTGGAAAGCAGCATGAGTATCTGGATACAACCGATAAGCTTCAAATATGCTCAAAGAACCTTCAATATACGAAGCAAAGTAAGGGCCCTGTGGTAGAGATGTAGATGTTAGAGAAATAGTCGAAACATTGAAACCTGAGAGAGCGCTTTTCTTGCCGAATAAAGCTGAGGTATTACCGGCTAGTAGAGAGCTATTACCGGAGATAGCAAAAGCAGAAGATCTAATGAAGATGTTCTCAAGGAAGTAGTCAGAGAATACATCATCCTCAGCCGTAAAATTCTTGTATATTTCTTGAATTATCGAGGAATTTGTTGAAGGGATGTTTTCAATGACAGTGAGAGGGAAGAGAAACGAGTTTTTCAACGTGCCGAAAAGTTTAGTAAGTTCGGTACCATTGATTGTTTCGACGGGAACAGCCGGAACATAGTACGAAACGTCTCCAAGTTTCACTTGCTTGGACACTGAAAGTGCCTCGGTCAAAATGCAGAACAGCCCTGTGACAAGGGCACAAATGGAAAGGTTCATCACCACAATTTTTATAAAAGAAAGAGAGAGTAATTTAGTTATCCGTCTTATAATTACTTTATGGGTTGCTCTTCCGGCAACCTAGTCATCCGAGATATGACGCTAAAAATGCATGCATGATAAACAATATATGTTTGATTGTTCGTAACGGAATGGAAATGTCACTGATGTAACTCCACTTCTGGCCGCAAACATTAATACTCAAGAAGAATTACTACTTATCAATAGAGTAATAAACTAAGCAGGATATACACAATTTATTGAATATATTGTCAAATAGATTGAGCCTCTACGCTCGTTTTTGGACACACCTTGGCAAATTGTGCTACTAAATAAGTGAACCCCTTAGCCTTTGAAAAAATCTCACTAACGCCTCATCATGCATGAGAATATGTGCTGCACTCAATTATACTACCTCACTGGGCACTGAAAACAATAAGGGTTCAATTTTGGGTAAAAATATATTTCCCAGATAAGAATCAAGAAATCCAATCAGATTGAAGGAGGAATTAATTCAAATTTCACTCCGCGCCTCCATGCCAATCCCGTTTCAATTGGTTAATTCTATAAGGAAATTTTCTATTTCAATTGAGATCTAGTGTAGTTGGTTTCGACTGAAGACATGGAAACCAATTCACGGTCTCTACCTTATTTGTCTCCAGTACATCCTAGTCAGAACTTCTTGGTTTTATTGCAGGTTACAATTATTTAGTGGTAGCGACTGGAGTCCTTTAAGTCATGTTACAATATGACTTGAGGCTGTTCGTAAGAGTTTGCCAAAAGGCAGTCACCTTTATTTTGTTTTGACGGAATGAAGTGTGTCCGTCTCTTGTGCGCATTTTGTGTTTTTTTTTGAATGAGGTATACCCACTAATTTTAAGCGTTGGTAGCTAATCAAGAGGAAAAGGAGATGTTTACATAAACAGAAATAAAAAACACAATTGAGGGGGAAATGCTGATAGCGTTCGTCAGGGTTCAGTTCGATATATTGCTTTCCATTTTAGGATGGCAAAAATTGAAAGAAGTTACTGACTGATCTGATTAATCTTAAATTGGCACGTTGTTTAAACGATATAAAAATCTTTGGAAATAGAAGAAAATCCGCTCGATTCTTAAAACCCAATAGACTTTAAATCCTGCTAACCAGACATCTGTGGCTCATGTATCAAAAAGTTAAATTCGTTCTCATTTTTCAAAGATGATAATTAATTCTTGGGGAAAGAAAAATTTTTGGTCCGCATGATCCTAGCGAAGATTCACATTGTGACCATCGATGTCGTTAGATAAGTGAAAAGATCCGCCATGCAGTTTCCTTTAATCTAATCAGAGTTTGGTTACAATAAAAATACATTTTAATCAAATTCCGAAAAAGATCGCTTTCGCGCCAACCGGGCAAACAAACAAAATTAGTTTAAAGTTTTGTGGGAGAAGAAACAAAGACCACAGTCGTTATTTTGTATATGTGATCTCGCAAATTGGCACGCTAATCTACGGCAAGTCTGAAGGTCACAATTATAAAGTTACGATTACATACCTAAAATACATAAATACATACTTTTCAGAAGATTTAACCTGACAGCCTTTACTGTTTATCGGTAAACCTGCTTGTTTTGTATATTGTGTGCTTGTGAGCATTCTTTTCAAGAGAACCTGGATAGAGTACCGAGCATTTAGCAGTCCATTCAGGAAAACTCCATTTTCTTCCCTCCCAATTAGCCTCAACAGGTAATTCCTCTTGCAGAGCTTTAGCCACTAGCTCACACTCTTTCCAAACTCTAAGAACATTCAATCCCATAAACTTCTTAATATCTTCATCAGACGCACGAGATTTCTGCCAAACCTTTACCACCAGGTCTGGGTACTTGGACACGTCCTGAAGACCTATCGGTCCAGAAGAGGCCATTCCGTCGAAGTCAGAGCCTAATCCAACATGCTCCCAGCCTATCAAATTGACAACGTGTAAAATATGCTCCACACAATCATCAATTGTTGCCTCACTAGCACCTTGCTTTTTCACAAATGCAGGAACAAATGTCACGCAGACCACGCCTCCATTCTCCTTGACTTTCAGGAGAACGTCATCCTGTACGTTTCTCAAGTGATTCGTGACCCCATATGCAGAGCTATGAGAAAAAATGACAGGTGCTTTAGTCACTCGCAATGTGTCCATCATTGTTTTATGAGAAGTGTGACTTAAATCTATCATCATACCAAGCCTGTTAAACTCCTTAATTGCCTTATAGCCATATTTGGTGAGTCCCTGATCTGGTCTACCAGCAATTACTGTTGTGCAAGCAGTCGCAAAAGGATTATCGCAGTTGTGAGTCAAGGTAGCATATCTCACTCCTAAGTCAAAGTATTGTCTAAGCACTGCCAAGGAAGTGTCAACCTGATGTAAACCCTCGATCCCCAAGGCAATCGAGATCTTTCGATAACCCGAGTCAATGTATTGTTGAAGAGCCTGATCAGCAGCGGTCACAAAATTCATACTCCTCGGGTACTTTGCTATAATTCTCTTGACGATGTCTACTTGTTCCAAAGTATCTCGAACAGCACTATTAGGTGTTTCGAAGTCAGAATATAGTTCGTCTGGATTAGGTGGCTCAACCCAACAACTAAAAAACTGGACTCCAACACCGCCCTTTCTCAGACGGATAAGGTCTGTCTGAGCCAAAAGTGGGGTCTCTAAATTGAATTCCTTATCTTCATTAATTTCGTAGTGAAGTTGAAGTCTGACGAGATACGGTAGATCGTTATGAGTGTCCACAACTGGAGCTTCTTTCGTGATCTGATCGAACCGTTCGTATAAGTCTTCGGCACTCATTGGCTGTTTGAAGAATATAGATTAGTGCTAACCGTACATCTCGGGCAATTTATAGTTTGACAAACATATTGCGCGAGCTTTGAAAAATTCAGACTTATTATTTTCCTTCTCATTAGTGATCACTATAGATCGGTAGATATTCTCCGATCGCACTTCGGGCAAGTGGAAATTTAAAACACAATAAGCCATCATTTTTTCTTTTTGACGTTTATCAAAGATGATCTTAGCTTGGCTAAAGATAAGGATGATTGATTTCCGATAACACGTGTCGTATATATTGGATATGTGCGGCTATAAGTATCTTTATAGTTGTGTACTGTTTGTCTACGTTAGTTTCGTGCCAGACAAGGTAAACTTGATCCAAGAGCCTCGTAACCTTTTGTGTCATGAATTCTACCTCAAAGAGACCTGAAAGTGTCGAAATTACCTTCATCCCCAGTCCTGGTACTTTTGAAGTCCAAGAGCCAAAAGAATTTGAGAATGGAGCTCGTGTTGTGAATCATGCTCTCGAGAAACGCATATGTAGAAAGCTTGATATCAGAATCCTCCCTATGGTGGCTTTAATGTACCTGTTTAACTCATTGGATAGAACTAACATTTCTAATGCAAAAACGAATGGCATGGATAAGGATCTCGGAATTGTTGGGCAAGACTGGAATACTATGGTGTCAATTTTCTACATACCATTTGTGATATTCGGATTTCCAATTTCTCTAGCTATCAAGAAATTCAACGCAGCAAATGTGGTTCCAATATTAATGTTTACTTTCGGAGCAATTACCTTGCTTTTAGTTTCGGCCTTCAATTTTGGTTCTCTTATGACAGCGAGATGGTTCCTCGGCATGTGTGAATCTGCTTTTTTTCCTGGTGTCATTTATTACTTAAGTACATTTTACAGAAGAGACGAGTTAGCCAGAAGAGTTTCTGTTTTTTACTCTGCGTCGAGTATTGCAGGTGCTTTTTCCGGACTCTTGTCGTTTGGAGTTTTCCAAATCGATACCCACAAGCTCCATGGCTGGCAGATTTTATTTTTAATTGAAGGAGGGATGACTGTTATAGTTGCGGTCATAGCTTTTGCTTTCTTACCTAGATCAGTGGAATCTGCCAGATTCTTTACCGAAGAAGAGAAAGAATGTGCAATTTGGAGGATGTCAACCGATTCTTCGGCTGACCTTGGACAGAAGATGTCTATCAAAGATGCCGTCAAAGTTTTTGCTCACCCAGTCGCGCTAGGCTGGATGTTTCAAGAGTTCTTCATCGGTGTCCCATTAACTTCCGTTCACAACTGGTTTCCTCAGATTGTTCAAATTTTAGGCAAAGGTAGCATTCAGACAAATTTGCTCACGGTGGCACCTAATATTTGGGGAGCCATCTCTCTCATTGGCATGTGTTTCATCTCCGATTACATAAGAATGAGATCAGTCGTGCTGATCTTTGCCATATCTGTTACTCTGATTGGATTTATTATATTTGGGGCTATGGACGTCCGTAGTAACATTGGAGTTGGATATTTTGCTTGCTTCCTCATGACAACAGGTACCAATGCTGCTTCTGTGTTGACTTCAACATGGTACAATAATAACACCCCAAACTCAAATCGTCGTGTTGTTATCTCAGCTGTGGGAATCCCACTGGCCAACTTGGCAGGACTTGTTTCGAGTAACATTTTCAGGTCACAGGATGCACCACGGTACATTCCGGCAGTTGGTGTTGTTTCGGGATTCTGTGGTTTGGCAATCATCATGATCGGTACCCTATTTTGTTACATGGTCTTTGATAATAGACGTCGGAATAGAGTCCAAGGCGTCAACTGGACCTTTAAGGATGTGTCGACTTCTCTTCTTGCTGAGGGACCATCAAATCCTAACTACAGATGGATGTACTGAATGGTCCGATAAAACTTAGAACCACTCGCATTATTCGTCGTGCTCACACAATGATTTTCTTGATTTCCTTTATCTTCGAATTCCTAGTAGCTACTAATAAATCTAAATTCTTGGTTATGCAATTGTTGACTAAAGTGGAATTTATCGTAAGAAATAGATATAGCTTAAATATTCACAAGCTATCTCTGTTGATTATATAAATTGTGGTTAAGAATTTTACCTTCAAACGTAGTTCATGTTGCAAAGATACCACTAGTTTCACGTCACCAACAAACCGTTTCAAAAAGGAACGACAGAAGATGCAAGTCCTTTTCAAGAACAGTTTAATAAGTACACATTGCAGAAGAAATATTTAATCAAAAAGATGTCCAAATTTGGTAAGTATTGAATTCTTATCTGGTATCTTTCAACCAAAGATCTTATCCATTAGACCAACTTCTTCATATTCCTCTTCGTCCTCAACGAAGTTCAAGTCGATCTCCTCCAATGGAATCTGTTTCCACTCCCGCTTCCAGATTTTGTATCCGAACCAGAACACTGCATAGATAATAATTGAAACGTATGCGGCAAAGAAATTTTGCGTATTCCATGGCATGAATGCGGTAAAACCTTGTGTGAAAGTGATAAGCACAAGAATAAACGTTGCGAATATGGCAGAGTAAGGTTGCAATGGTGATCTATAAATTGGTAGAGATTCTCTGTCAATGCCCTGCTTCTTTAGGCCGTAATAATAACGCAAAAACGCGTAATCGATCATTGCCCAGCAAATAAACCCAAACACAGTCGTCAGATTCATCAGCCAGTTGAAAACTTGATCAGCAGTGTTGTTTAGAGTTAGCAATGCTAAGAGTCCAAACGCAGCGTTTGCAATCACTGAGATCACTGGCACACCGTTCCTGTTGGTCTTGATCAGCCACTTAGGACAATATCCGTATGCTTGGCCAAAATAATATGTACGTGATGGAATGTAAATCTGCGTGTTAGCGGCAGACATTGCTGCTATTAGGATACCACCGTTCACAATGGACGGAAGGACCTTCACACCAGCATTTTCGACTGCAATCACAAACGGAGACTGGGCTCCGTTTCCTGCACCTGCATTTACTGCACTAAGCAGTTTGGGGTCATTAGAAGCCACCATCAATGTCACCATGAATAGCGACAGGATATTGAAGGTACAAATTCTGATGACCACCGAACGCATCAATGATGGTGCAAGTTTTCTAAAATTTTTAACCTCGCTATTAGTCAATGCGACCACTTCTGTTCCTTGAAAACCAAAACCTGCGTTGATGAACACTCTCCAAACACCAAGGAATTTTCCCACAGGTTTGTCCGTCAAATAATGAACGAAAGGTCCAGGGTCGCGCCAATATTGAAATCCCGTTGTCTTGTGCAAAGGATTTCCACCACAGGTTGCCACGAGACAAAAGAGCATAGATCCAATAATTAATACTAGCTTCACTAATGTGATCCAAAATTCACTTTCACCATATGCCCCAACATCGATGACATTGACCACAAGCACCCAGAACGTAAATATCAAGACGATTGCGTAATCAGGTAGCTTCTTCTCAGTATCCCAGTAACCAATCAGCAAGCATATCGACGATATTTCTGAGGGCAGCGTCAAGTTGTAACTCAAGGCGTAACACCACGTAAAAGAAAAACCAGCCGAGCGGTCCACAAATCTAGTCATCATCTCAACAAAATTACCTTGAGGTCCCAAGAATGAGCACAGCTCGGCAAGGGAGAAAAGAGTGCACATCGTGATAATGCCCATAATAACGTACGATATTAACATTCCAACAGGTCCAGCAATCGAGAGCGAACCTCCACTTCCAATCAGAAGACCCACTCCAATTGAACCGCCAAGAGCAATGAAATTGACGTGTCTAGCTTTAAGATGTTTCTTCAACTGGTTTGGAGCGTCCGAAGAAATCGACTGGACTTCATGTTCTATCTCGATGTACTTCTTGTCACTTGAACTCGTAACCTCAGCCATGATGAAAAAGGATGAATTGTCAACGATGTCAACCGGCAACTGGTTGTTCTCAAATACCAGCGATGAAGCTTTATCTTAAGGAGACGGCATGCAGGCCAACAATAGTCTTCTCTTTTACAAGATAAGAGCTCGACAACAATGCTCAGCGTTATACGATAAGATAGTTATCATGTAACACTCCAGGTAAAAATCCCGATATAAGTCCAATTTGGGAAGTCTCCTATTATGTTTCGACAGGTGTAAAACGAGGCCACCCGAGCGGAAATAGATCGACCATCCCCAAAGTAGTCAAAGTTATAAGACTCGCGGTGATATTTCCTAATCAGGATAGATACGTAAATAACTATTTCCAGGACCAGTTTAGTTCTCGCCGCACACTCTGCGTTTGGTTTAATAGAATTATATTACGTTGCAGGAAATAGGGGTCCTCTACGCATTCCTGCTTTTAGGTAGGTGTTCGTTCGCTGCCTCTCTGTATTCAATTGAATGATCTCGAGTGATCTCGAGAGATGGTGCTTCCACTGTTAACGTCACTGATAAAAGCGCCACCACAATTTTCAGTCCCTACTTTGAAGAAGCCCAGTACCATTGATTGGTTCTGAAGTTTTTGAGTGTATATCCACTCCCTTCGCATGATCATTCTTGATATTCTTTTCAACACATTCTTCTAATTCAGTTTATCTGAGCCAAGACTCCCCCTACTTGGCATTTACATTCAACTAGGCAATTCAAAAAGGCTGCTTGATAATCTTGGCTTAAGGATATTTTCCAATCGCGCGAAACCAGACCGAAGATACTTAAGGTGCAAAAGCAGGATCCGAAATTATGCGACTCAGTGAAAGAATGACACCATTTGCCTTCCTGGAATTTGGGCACTCGTTGACAAATTCCTCGAAGTGACAACCCATTTTTTATCAAACGAATAATAACAAAAAATGGAGCAATTCAGTAGCCGGAAACACGTCTTACCAACATCGCATAACAACTATGGTATTCTGCACTAGCTTCTGCGGTGAATAGCAATCATGAGACCAGATCATAATGTTGCAATAAAAGCAGCACTCTTACTTCGCGATAAATTGGCCTGTCGATTTAATCAATAAGCTTTTGTTCTAGGTGTCAACTGCAGAAGAGGATTGAAACAGAATTATAAGACAATTTTACAATTCCCACATACCTCTCTAAGGTGGAGTGAGCGTCAAATCATTTTTCGCCCCTAGGCATTTGACTCGTTCTCACTTTTATTTCTCAGAGGAGTGAGGAGTCTAAAAAACGATTTAATGAAGTTCATGTAGACTGTCGATGCTAATCGTAATCCATAGTTATTTTCTTGTCTACCGTCTTCTTATCGGGTTTCAGATCAGACGTGTGTTTCATTCTATCTGGTACGAATGATAATGTATCAGGAGGATTCTGCCGACGCATAGCCTTCAAGCAATCTGTCTGGGAAAATACGAGACCAACAGAACCTAGACGCTAGCAACCTCATATGCACTCTCGTCGTCATTTTAAGTAGACCTTCTAATCAGGATGGGATTTTAATGTAAAGGTAACAATTACTTGCCGTAATCGAGCAATGAATGACCTTATTTTTCTGGCTGAAATCTCAAACTAAGTTACAGCCTGCACGAAGATTAGATACGAAGGTTCTAGTGAGCTACAATCAAATGGTTTGTCAAACAGAGACTTGCATCTCATTTTTAACGTTGTACTCCAGATTGTTTACAAATCATTTTTACCGATGTGTACCGAAACCTAATTTCTCTGACTAAGCATATTTAGCAGTTACAATCCAGACCATAGGATCGGTTTGTCGATCGTAAACTTGTCAGTAAGGAATTCCTTGGAGTCCGAGGAGTTTCCAACAAAAACGGAGTAATCACCTTTCTCAACAGACCACTTTTCGCGTTCAACATCAAAGTACGAGCAAGCATACTTGATTGGCGTGGAGATGACTGCCTTAGCGGATTCACCTGGTTGCAAAAAGACCTTTTTGAATCCCTTGAACTCCTTCAGTGGCCGAGCCACAGATGAGGTAGTAGCTGGAGGACCAATGTACAACTGAGCAACCTCGTGGCCTGCAATACTGCCTGTGTTCTTGACTGTGACAGTAGCAACAATGTCGTCTCCCTTAAGTTCCACGGCCAAACCAGACAAAGAGAATGTGGTATATGAAAGGCCGTAACCAAAAGCAAACAGTGGCTCAGTCTTGGTCTTTTCGTAGTAACGGTGTCCAACAAAGACATCCTCACCGTAGACGACCTTGCCTTTGTCAGACTTGAAAGTCAAGTACGCTGGATTGTCTTCGCATTTTTTTGGCCAAGTCAAACTTAACTTTCCAGATGGATTGATATCTCCATAAAGAACGTCTGCAACGGCGTTACCGCTCTCCATGCCATTAAACCAGCCCTGGACAACGGCTGGAACTTGCTCGACCCATGGAAGAGTAACTGGAGTGCCGGATAGATTGACCAGAACAGTATTTTTGTTAGTCTGAATGACAGATTCAATTAGCTTAGCTTGTGCCAGTGGCAAGTCCATATGGGATCTGTCAAATCCTTCACTCTCCCATTCACTAGAGGTACCGATACAAAGAACGACTTTATCAGCAGTCTTAGCCAGTTCGACAGCTTCCTGAATTCTAACTTCGTCGGCAATCTTTTCACCAATTGCCAAAGTCAAAGCACCACCACCGTTCGATGCAACAAGGTCCATGGTCTCCAGAGTGAAAGTTGCACCAGATCCAAACTCGACCTTGAACTTCATGGTCTCCCCCTTCTTCATGAATTTGGGCTTAGTCTCGCCCAGAGAGCTTGCTCCGATAGCAGCGAAACCCATCACCTGGTGAGTTTTGTCGTCAATGAACAACTCATCGTCAATGAATAGCAAAGCAGTTCCCAGACACGAAAGATGAATATCGTACTCACAGTCTTTGTCGGCCATGAATTCACCTTCCACGTCAAAATAGAACGTTGAAGAGTCCAAGTTTGGATGCTTGTAGTCGAACAGCATCATCTGCGTTGAACCGTAAACGAACTCTTCAACCAAAGTTCTGTTTGGAGTTCCTGCTGGCTCTTTAAAAACTCTGATCAAGACACCCGGTTTACCATTGTAAGTTGCAAATGCACCCATATCGCTCAGATTTCTAGTTATGTCGCAACCCAAAGAGAATGCAGGGTCAGAACCAATTTTGTTGGCAATACCTTCGTAAACAGAAACACTATAGTATGGGTTCAGGGAAGCAGAACCTCCACCAAAGATTCTTGCGTTTTTGGCGTTAGGGCCAATAACGACAATCTTCTCAGTTTTTTTCAACGGAAGGAAAGAGTTCTCATTTTTGAGTAAGACAACGGCCTCGCCAGCAGCCTTTCTTAGTAGAGCAGATGTTTTTGGTGTGTTGTTCTTGGTATCTTCTGGTGCGTTTTCTGGAATCCCTGTCTTGATGGAGTCCTTGACAAGGTTGAGGACGGCTTTTGCTCTGGAATCGATCACGTCCATGCTAATCTCTCTGGCAGCAATAGCATGCAAGAGCGCATCGTGTTTTCTCATGATAGGATATCCAGGACATTCCAAATCCAAGCCCGCATCTAGGGACTGTTTAATGGAGTAGACACCGAACCAGTCAGACATGACTAAACCATCCCAGCCCCATTCTTCTCTCAAGATTTCAGTCAACAATCTTTTTGATTGAGAAACATGTTCACCACTGATCTTGTTGTAGGAACTCATCACACATCTAGGCTCAGACAATTTCATGGCGAGCTGGAATGGCAGCAAGTAAATCTCCCTCAATGCTCTTTCGGAGAGGATAACATCAACCGAGTTTCTCTCGTCTTCAAGATCATTACAGACGAAATGCTTGATAGTAGCACCGATACCCTTGCTCTGGATACCATTGATGATACTGGCTGCAGCAATACCAGAAAGATAAGGATCCTCACTGAAGGATTCGAATCCTCTTCCACCCAAAGGACCTCTGGCAATGTTACAGGTTGGTCCCAGAATCACATGAGCACCCTTGTGGTGAGCCTCTTCGGCCATCAATTCACCGAGCTCGACAAGCAAACTTTCATTGAAAGTAGCGGCCAGACCGGTTCCTGAAGTGAAGCAGGCAGAGGGAATGGACCTAAAGAACTTGGTACCTCTGACACCGTTTGGTCCGTCACTCAATCTAACAGAGGGAATACCCAATCTGTCGATATTGTAAGTGTGCCAGAAGTCTTTAAGAGAGAGCAGCTGAACCTTCTCCTTGGTCGTCAGCTGCGCCAAAATTTCATCAACGTCAAATGAACTCATTGTAGTGATAAAATTGAAAACAGTAATTGGGAAAATGAGATTATTCTATAAGATTTCACTACCCCAAAGGCCGGGAATTGCCACGCAGCATAAATTTCTTAATGAGGTCATTTTCCGATCCTGTCGTGAAAACTCAAAAAACTGATCCTAGCACCTACCCCACTCTATGCGGACGCGTGCAGCCTTGTTGTCATTTGCTGCAACTATCCCAGTTGTTGTGGGGAGCATCATGTGCGGCTTCAGGTGTCCAAAAAAGGATATTTTAGACGGCCCGAGGCCGTCGACCCGCACTTAATACATATAAGCATCTGGGGAAGACTGATGATGATTAACTCTACACCCAATGAATTATATAATTTGTTGGCTCCTCATCGCGCTAGTTGCAGTGTCAAAGAGAGTCCCTCCTAAGGATCTAAAGCCAAATGTTTTCATTTTGACTGATATTTCGAACGAACCCGATGACGCAGAGACTTTAGTCCGCACTTTGCTGTACTCAAATGAGATCAACATCAAAGGAATCGGAGCATCCACTTCCTACTGGTTGAAGAACAAAGTCCATGATGAGGATATCTATCCAATCCTCGATGGCTATGCAAAGGTCCACAAGAATCTACTAAAGCACTCTCCAGATTATCCAAGTGCCGACCATTTCCGGAGTCTCATTAGCGTTGGACATCCTGTTTATGGCTTGAAAGCTCTAGACTTTGATAAGATTAGCCCTGCTGCATCTAATCTAATGTCAGCCGTGGATTCCACGCCAATAAATGAAACTTTGTGGGTCTCCGTGTGGGGCGGGGCAAACATTTTGGCAGAGGCCTTAAATGAGGTGTCCACTACCAGAACAGAAGCGGAGACCGACGAGTTTGTCAGCAAGATAAGAGTCTACACAATCTCGGATCAGGATGATGCCGGTGCCTGGTTGAGACACAAGTTCCCAAAACTCTTCTACATCGTTTCTTTGCATGGATTCAATCAGTACGGAAATTCCGCATGGGTCGGAGTTTCTGGTGAGAAGTATCACTTCTTCCCCGGTCCAAACCACGATTTGGTTTCCAAAGAATGGGCAACTAAAAATGTCAGATCTGTGGGTCCTTTAGGGGAGAAATATCCTGAGTTCATGTTTATTATGGAAGGAGACACTCCGGCTATTATGTACTTGTTCCCGAACGGATTGAATGACCCAGAGCATCCAAATTATGGAGGCTGGGGTGGCCGTTATAGCTTGTTGGACTGGTCCGGTCGGTTCAACACATACGCTGATGCCGTTGATGATGCTGTTGGAGTTGATGGTTACCATTACCCAAGCAACAAGGCAACTATCTGGAGATGGAGAGAAGCTTACCAAAACGATTTTGCTGGAAGAATGCAATGGACAGTGAAAAACTTTGACCAGGCCAATCACGCGCCGGTCATTGTATTAAACGGAAGCGAATCGGTTAAGCCTCTGGATGTCGAAGTTGTCGCTGGTGAGACTATTACTCTGGACGCATCTAAGACCTTTGATTTGGACAAAAACGACAAATTAACCTTCAAGTGGTCCCACTACCGTGAAGTCAGTTGCTCACAATCAAACTTGATTGAAATCCCAGAGATTGAGGTTAAAAAACTCAATGAAGAGGGCTCTGTGGTTTCTATTCAGGCCCCAGAATTCTCACAAGCATGCTACACTATTTTCAGGGAGTATATTGGAGACGATGCATGTAGATCCTACCACTTCATCTTGGAGGTCATAGATAACGGTACTCCGGCAATGAGAAGTTACCGTAGGGTCATCCTACATACTACTCCTGGAGATAATGTCCCAGATCCGGAAGAGACACCTATAACTCCTAACGATGTGGGTGCTCACGATGAACTATAGAACAAACAATTAAGTACAATTCAGTAGAATTAAATTTGAACAATTGCATATCCAAAAGTTTATTTATTGCGTTGCACAAAGCTTTCTTTATAAGTAATATCATTTATATAATTCCGTTAGTCAACTGCAAGTCTGGCTAAAATTGCGGTTCTCCGCGCAGACATAACAGCTTTCAATCTTTTACCAAGATTGAGGGGCAAATTCAAACAGCTTCTTCGTTAGGGACTTCCTTGCCCACCTCTTCGTGATGGCTGGCTGCAAGCTTCTCGTCTAGTGTGAGAGGCATCTCGCTATGGGCCAGTTTCGAAACTTCAGTCTCAAATTCCTTGAACTTTCTGAAAGGCACTTTTTTGGCATACATCTCGTCAATTTCCTCAAATGAACGATGCGCAGTTTCTGGTTGGAAGAAATAGACATAAACGAGGCCAAGAGCACAGATTGCTGCAAATATGAACATAGTTTTGGCTCCCAAGTTTGCCTTATCTGGGTTGAAGATATATGGCAGGACGAACGACCACATCATTCCAAACAATGAGTTCAACGTAAGAGCGATGGCAACAGTCTTGTTTCTAAGCCTACTCGTTGGATTATCTGTAGAAATGGTAAATGAACCTGAGCCAAGTCCCACATTGTATGGGAATCCAAAAAGCATCATGAATGCCACTGTACATGTCACGGCTTTTGGATTGCTGCTTGTACCAGCTCCACCAATAATAAAATTGTTGACTGTGACAGCGAAAAGAGCCCAGAAGAGCAACGGCCGTCTGCCAAATCTATCCACCACAAACCAAGATAATATACTTCCACCAATGGACAAGCATTGTGCCCCGACAGTTAGACGGAAAGAAGTCTGCGTATCGTAGCCAGCAAGTTGGAAGTAGTAGGATGTGTAACTGGTAGTGAAAAATAGACCGGAGTTGGCTTGTAACACCCATGGCATGCATGAAATAACAGTTCTCATCAGGTTTCTGCCTCTGAAACAGTCTATGTAGCTGGAAGATCTGTCGTGTTCCATAGCTTCCTGAATGGTGACAAGGGCAACTTGAAGCTGTTGCTCAGCGGCAACGGGGTCACGGAGAAGTTTATTGTAAGCTTGGGCAGCCTTCTCTGGACGATTTTTCAAAACATGGTACCATGGGGACTCCGGAATCCAAATAAGTAAAGGTAAAGAAGTTGCAATGAAACCCCACTGGGCTGAGAAAATGGATTTATATGCCCAAGAATTATTGCTGTTGGACATTCCATCATTAATAATATAGCAAACAAGTGGGCCGATAGAGAATGAGACATTGCAGAGGGCGGTGACAATACCACGCAAACTTAGGGGAGCAATTTCTGCGACGTAAGAGACACCAACAGCCTGAATAGCTCCTCCACAAAACCCATTAAGCGTCTTTCCAGCCAAGAATGTTTGGACGTCCTTAGCAGCAAATTCTATACCAACAAAGGCAGCAGAAATGCTAATGTATCCTATAAGAACCCATTTTTTACCAAATCTGTCTGCAAGAAAAGAACCGATATGCTGACCAAAAACCATACACGCAATAGGCACTCCACTGAAGGCAGATTGCCATTTAGCCTCGATGACATAAGACGTCTCACCGGTTTCTGTGATATAAGCGTGACCAAAGTCTTTTCTAAACTCAGGAATCGAAATAACTATTCCTCCAGCTTGATTCTCAAATGAAATGGAAATGAAAGTCCACAAGATCGCGAAGCATGAGAAGATTGCGTACGGATACTTTCGGACAGTTTGCCATTTACTCAATAATTTATCAGTCTCTTGAGTAATAGCGGCTTGTTTTAAGCCTTCGTCGTAAAGAACTTCGGCTTCTTCCTCACTTTGATCTGCTGTTGCAATAGCGGACATATTTAATGGGCATAGATGGGGTCTGGCGTGTTATATATACGAAAGTGCATTCCCCCTCCTCATCCCCACGAAGTTGGAGACAATAACTGCAAGCTGCAACAATAGCTTGTCACGGAAAATTGTTGGTGGAAATTTTTTCTTGTGGGGGTATTGTAATTCTGCAGAGGTACTGTATAAGCTTCACTCCTTTGCCCCATATGCATTAGCCGACTTGCGTCATAGATATTTAATGTGGGGCGGGTATTTCTAGTCGACTAAAAATACGCAATCGGGAAATTGGGAGCGCAAATTTTGCCTACCCTCGAAAGTACATTGCATTTTCAGGTAACTCTAGGAGGCTTCGCCTCGTAAGAGGAAGGAGACTCGAAATGCCTCCGCATCTAACCACCGTTAGCCCGGACACCGACAAACGTAGCATAGGTGAGAGGTGATATCGGTCACCTATTTTTGCTTAAATGCCATGGTCGTAACGGAGCCGCTGAACAATCCTCGATTAGATTTACTCCGTAAAATCTCTTGGCGAGGTTCAGGATGATGCAACGTGACTAAAAGCGGACTTACACGATCACACCCCTTCCGGCATCTCATGAACAGATAATCGCCGGTCGCGGAAATTGCGTAGCTGATTTGGCTGGCTCCACTTTTGCGTGATGACGTAGTGCATCGACCAGACTTGGGGCAATTACTGGTGACAAACGCACCAAATGGCTCCGGTAATAGTCACTCAGAGCCCGCTAAGCATGTAATCATACGTAGACCAGGGACGGGACTCGCTCAGACAGCCGCCTATCAGCTCCCATATTCGTCTGCTCTATCTTGCGGTCATACAGGCAGAGAATATGTGTGATGCACATACTACAGATGAATCTTTCGTAGAACCAGCAAGTTCAGACAGAAAATGGACGCCATGTTTCAAAGAAATATTGCGGTTCTAGGGTGAAGAGCTCAACTGGAGTTATCTAGTTTGACGAATAAGTCAGTAGTCTCGTTCACAAATCCTTTGCCCATCAAAGTTGGAGTCCAACGCAGTGAATGTGCCTATTTCTGTCACAAACACCGACTCAGACCTCTCTCGCGACATTATAACAAATTCTGTTGGATTGGAAGAACTCTGGAGTCCGGAAGTTGTCATTGAGCAGAATCTTGAATTCCAAACCTTGTTCTGGATCCCCATATCCGACACAACCAGGAACAAAGTCTGCACACGCTTCCATCAAGACAGAACAAAAGGCGAAAGATCGGACACTTGTGGGGAATCATCCATCTACATTGGCAGCATAGATTGGAGTGGTATATCCAACGTCTATAGCCCCGTTTAAGGTCTCTTGCGTAAACACTCTACGTCTTGAGATGACTATTTGCAATCTTTGGGAAGAATTTCGTTCCATAAGTCAGCAGACAGTTGCTTGAGCACGGTACCAAATGAGATGGTACCTTAGTCTCGATAGTGTTGAATCAATTCTACTTCAAAATCTCCCGCAAACCCTGCTAGGCTATTAGAATAAAGTCAAAATCTCATGCTGTTCAACTTCAGGCACCACATGCACCACATATAGAGTTGTACGACCATCGTATTAAAGCTCGACACAAAATTGTTTGAGGAGGGGACATATGCTTGCTAAAACTTGCCAAGTCTCTTACTCAAATATAATTCGGTATCGTTGAGATCAAGCTGCACGCGGAAGAATCATGCTGGGAATCACGTGCAAATCGTGCGAATTCCGCAAAGTCAATACAATAGATATAACTGGACACTCTGCGCCCTGGTAACCTTTCCAGGTTCCAATCGGGTATTGCGAGATCGCGATTGATTTATAAGCTTGCGAAAAAAAAAATTAATAATCAGAATCGATAAGAATCTTTAGATGGTTGTTATACAGTCTTTTCGTCTGTTCTTTGGTTTTAGGTAATGAGCGATATTGAAGATCACTCTGGTGGATTTCATCCTACACCTTTGTTGTCCATCGTAGAGACGATTAAAAAACTGCGCAGCGCTGTACCTGAAAAATGGAAAAACAAAAAGCTTGTGTTCCTGTCAATTCTGGTCGCCACTACTTTGAACAACCTGAACTTGGCTGCTGCATTTGCAATGACAGTGAGTCTTGAGCAAGAATTCAACACGGACTCGACCACCGCTTCGTGGGTGATATCTGCTTATGCATTAACTTTGGGAGCATTTATCATTCTCTTCGGTAAGTTGGGTGATGTGGTAGGACTCCATCTCGTTTTCATGGGGGGTATCTCGCTGATGACTCTCATGGCTTTAATCAATGCTTTGATTAGGAAGGAAATCATCGCTTTAATAATTATCCGTGCGATTCAAGGAATTGCTGGAGCTGCTATCATGCCGGCAGCTATTGGACTGACAGGGAATTATTTCTCGGGCAAGAGTCTCTCTGTCGCCATCAAAGGTCTGTTGCTTGCTCTCACGGCTAGCTATGGTATTGGAAGTTTGCTCGGAGGTGCATTTTCGCTCACTAATATTGGATATAGAAGTTTCTTTTGGTTCACCTTCGTGATGGGTTTCGCCTGTACTGTTATTCTATTTTTCATCATTATCCCTACTGAAAGGACAGAATATCACAAACAGATGAAAGTCAGACACCTTAATTTTGGTGGGGCGATGCTTCTAGTTGCTGGACTCATTTTGATAATCTATGGTTTCACGGAGGCAGGAGACAGATGGACTTCACCTAAAGTCTATGTTACAATTCCTATCGGATTTTTGGTGGCATTGTCAGTCATTCTATTTGAAGGATTGTACATCAGTCCTTACAAAAAGAGACACACTAGTCTACAAAACTGGAAGACAAATCTTGAGATTCTTTTTCCACCCGACATTATTCACATCCTTAATTTTGCGCCATTTGCCTCAGGAATGCTGGTTGTCTATGCTGGCTTCACCGGTATCATTAATGTTGTCCTACAGTTCCATCAGTTTGTGGAAAATAACAGTGCATTACTCGCTGCTGTGAAGCTTCTTCCACTAACTGTTGGGCTGTGTTTCGGCAGTGTGATCTATAGGCCAGGCATGACTGCCAAGCTTGGAACACGTAACGTACTAGTGCTTTCGTCGTTAATCTCGGTTGGGTCCACAATTTGGTGTTCGAGGGTGAACCCCACTGACAGCAAGTCATATTGGAAGTATGAAATGTTCAGTCTTTTCTTCTATGGTTACGGAACAAATCTTTTCTTCCAGGTTTATTACAATGCCATTCTATCGCAAACCCCCAAACATTTACAAGGAAATGTTAGCGGGGTTTTCCAGACTCTTGGCCAGATTGGTGTTTGTCTTGGAAACACGATTACAACCACCCTTATTGGGTCCATCGACCTGTCGAATAGGTCTTTGATGAGCGACCTGGATACGAAGGTGAAAAATGCATTCTATTTTAATATTGCATGCCATGCAGCAGAGGTGCTATTGATGTTGGCGAGCAAGAATCCGCCGAAAAAAACCGAAGAAGTACAAAACGTGTAGTTTTAGTGTACCGATATTATTAAATTCACAACTTTTTAAACTTCTATTTCGCCATTGAGTACTTTGTAGAAGAGGGATTGCAACACTTTTGACGACTTTTCAGTGTCCACCATATTAAGTTGGTCGAAGAGGTTGTATCTGTTCTTGGGGCCCAGACTGTGAATCTGGTTGTAAAACTGTAAAGAGTCATTTGACGTCAAGGTCTGTGCGGCGGAAAGCTGTCTTGAAACAGCTTCCTCGCACCACTTCTTTTGCTCCTCATAAGAAGGTAGCTTTTTGGCACCAGACCAGATGCCTGCAATTGCAATAGCACTCACTTCTGAAACCAGGAAAAAAAGTGGAGTACGTGGTAGTCCAATATGGCAAAGAGTTGGATCCCCAACCGAAAAGGTAAATAAATACAAGTTGCTGATCACGGAGAGAGAGCCTGGTGTTTCTCGTGAATGACCAAGCACGTTGACATAATCCTTACCCTCATTTTCGGGAATATGGAGAAATGGGTAATATGTGTGATATCCTGTTGCCAAGATGATTTCGTCGAAATCGGACACAATCTCGCCGTCACTGAACTCTATTGAATCGGCAAGAAATTGCTTGATTTTGGGGTGTATGATGATGCCTAGCGAAGGGTCTGATAAAACGTCGGTAAACCACCTCTTAGCAGGCTCATTGCTATTCTTTGAAAGACGTGCCTCCAAAGAGTTCGTCGACATGTGGACTTCCTTGCAAACCGGGATAAGGTATTGCAGGATATCTGCTGCACTGACACTGCTGCCGACAATGAGTACCTTCTTGTCTTTTAAATTTGAAGCGTTGCGGTAAGTTTTGGCATGATGAACTTTCTTGTGTTTCTCTGCAAAGGCTGAGAGACCACGTATCTCGGGAAAAAATGGAATATTGAACTTTCCAACGGCCACCACCACCGCATCGAACTTCTCCTGGTACCATTTCTCGATGCCGTCCACAGTTTCGACTACTTTGATCACCCATTTTCCAGTCGTCTGCTCTTTGTAAATCTGTTCCACCGACGTGTTAAATCTGATGTACTGTTCGAGGTCATTCAGCTCCGCATACTCCTGTAAGTACGCAAGAACCCGATCATGTGTGACAAATGGATAGTATTCGTTATTTGGGATATCTTTTGTTGGTGGACCAGAGGAGAATCTCATCATTTCAAGCGACACATTCGTGTACAAACCGTCATATACTCCGCTTTGATTCCAAAGATATGCATTTCGGGCTTCAACCTGAACTGGTTCAGATTTGGAGGTGTTTTCAAGACTCTGTGGAGGGTTTCTTGGCGGCCGGATGGCAGTCGGCGAGAAGTACTCGGCGACTCCAGAAGGAAACCCGACGTCTGTGTCCCTACTATATCTCCAAACCCCACCAAGAGCACTGTTTTGCTCGAAAACTACAATCTCCTTGAAGGCGGGGTCTTGTGGTAGCTCATGAGTGTCTCGATCCTCTATTATAGTGGACTCTCCTGCTTTTGAGGTGTGCAACAACTCATTAAGGCTCACTAAACCACCCGCGCCTGCGCCAATGATGGCGATCTTTTCGATTGGATGCTCCATATGCTAATTACGACAGACTATAAGAGAGATTATATAATTGATCTAAACCTGTGGATCGCATTTAAGCCCCAGTGAATGTGGCTTCAAAAGGTTCGAAAACTTTTGGGGATACTATAGTCACGTGATACGTCAAAATGGTTGCAATTGACTGTGGAGAGTTGCTGTCACTTTTTGGTAACTTTGGCAGGTTGTGTCTATATGTACCTAATTTTGTGAGCCCACGTGTCGTTACAAGAAAATGCTGCTAGTTTGATATATACAAACTCTTGTGATCTCACGCCACAGACAGCAAGATAACCCGGGTGCAGATTGACACAATCGTCTCCTATCACAGAGATATTATTCTATCATTCTTGCTGCACGGCTGATAATACATTGTGTGGTATATCCACTCATGTTGTTTTTATTGCAGATAATTGATAATCTGACCTCAAAGAGCCGTCATTAATTATACACCACCGTAGATCAAATCTAAGCTCGCAATTGCAATAGTGGCGCACCTGGACTTTGGTATCAGCTTTAGAGTAAGCAATTTGACTTAGATCTACATTTGTAAGCATCAACTCAATTTCTCGTAAGTTTGACGTGTTCGAAATCTCTTGATTGTCGCTCTATGGTATTCCGAAATGGTCGAATAGCTGTTTGCCTGTCTTAACTTTTGACCACGATACCGATTCAGCCAACATTAATCATCGTGTTACAACTATATCACTGCAGGACTGCTTGTCCGGGGTCAACTAAGAACTGCTAGATGTTTGAATTATAGGCGGTGAACTTTGTCATACTTCCATAAAAACTTCTAATTCCATAAATTGATAAAGTGGATCAAGTAGTATACTTACTTACTATCTAAAGCTCATATATCCATTTTTCCCAATACCTCCCACACAATTGGAGGTAACACTAGTAAACTAATAAACTACCTATGCGACAATTTCCCGCTTAAGTTCCCTTTGAGCATCCCGTCGAGCGAGATACCACGCCAATATAGTCACCAGCAACCCTACGGAACTCAACGCTGCATTGTAGGTGAAACCAATATGGTAGACTGGGGCATCTTGAGCATTCCAGACCAATATTGGCACCCAAGCACTAGTAACGTAAGCCAAAGTATTGGTCACCACCACGGTCGCGTTCCGCTTCATGTCATTGTGGTAAAGTAATCTATTGACCCAAGAAAATATCTGGGGCTGTCCCCAACCTGTAGGGACTCCAACAAAGAAATATGCCAACCAATGAGCTCCTCGGTTGATGTTCCATGCAGAGAGCATCGACGACCCAATGATCATCACGACAAAGTATAATCCTATAAGAATGTAATTGTACACTCCACCAAGATAATCGTGAACATGAGATACAACTAGTGTAACAAAGATAGTTACTCCAGAAACTATTGATGGATAGATATTGTACTTGCTGGAATCCAGTTTCAAATCGTACTTCATCCAGGTTGTGAAAGTTGGCTGACTGTTAGCAGCACAAGAGTTGTTGTAACATAAGAATAGAACAGGGAAGACAAAAATGTGCCATGTTCCAAAGAATCCCTTAATCCGTTTCCAAGAGTATGTGTGTCTAGTTTTCAACTCTGCTCCAATTTGCCGTCTTCTCTCTTTGGCCACCAATATATCTTCCTCTGTGAAATACCATGCGTCAGTAGTTGATGGGGTATTAGGATCCACAAACATGGTATAAAATCCAATTGGAATAGAAATGATAGCATCGAAAACAAATAACCATTTAAATGGCGGAAGTTTTGAGTGCGAGAAATTGCGCAAAATACCTTCTTGCAGAGGTCCGGAAATCATGGTCGCAGCAATTCCAGAGACTGCAAAATATGATGAACGTTTAGAGAGCTCCTTCGGAGTGTACCAAGAGCCCACTAAATATTCCAAACCAGGGAAATACCCTGCCTCTAAAAGCCCAACCAAAAACCTAATTCCATAAACTCCACTGATTTTGTCACGACCGCAAGCAAGCATCAACAACGTTAAAGATGCCCAAATAAGCTCGATACCTCCAAGATAGAATCGAGCAGAGACTCTTTGAAGAACCAAGTTTGAAGGGATGGCTCCGACGATGTATCCAACTGTCCACAGTGTGATCATGTAATTGTACTGGTTCTGCTCCATGGTATAGTACTCCTTCATACCATTGACATAGGCCGTATTAACATTGTTCTGATTCAGATACTTGATGAAGTAGCCAAGCATACTACTTGACATCAAGAAAAAGTCTAACTTCAGCAGCAGGCGCCGTTCTTTCGGGTTCTTGTCATAACCATCCCAGAAAAAACAGATGAATTTTGAGAATCTCGTGTGCTTGTGGTTCGAAGTGAGATCGATATACTGAGATGTGCTAGACTCCAGCTCAGTGGTTGACACAAGTGGCTCTTTCGAAATGCTCATGTTAATCTATCTTTGATGTGGGTGACAATTGCCCATTTATCTACTTGCTACCATGGCGTTTCAACACGCCGCAGAGCCGCACCGCCACCCTGCCACAGCAAAATCCCCTTTTTCTCGGTTCCACCACATCCCCGACGCCACAATTATGAGGGAAAAAAAAAACAGCATGAGCGCCACATTGAAAAACTTTGTAATAGCTGTGGAATCAATACCAATTAAGCTTTGTTTAGCGCCTGTCATAAAATAATAGTAATAATAGGATTCCCGTAGGTTCAATTCTTGAGAACAATCGAATATCTACTGTAAATTTTGTAAAGGCGGCAACTGATCTTGTCTTTTAATCCGCACCGTCTTAAATCGTCCCCAGATTATTTTACTACATGGTCTCTATTTCATCGGAATCATTTAATTTACTACTAGTATCTCAGTCCAACAAAATTTTTATTCAATATAATCGTAACCATGCTTAAAAGAACTCGTCCTCTTCAAGAGGAAGGCCCAAAGCCTCTCTCTGCGACTTAGAATTTGGATCAAACGATGGCAACTCAGCCAAAGAAGTAACTCTGGTTCCGTGGCGAGCATCCTCACCCTCGTGATCCCAAGTAGATCTATGCTGAGAAATTCTGTTATCCCAAATAGCAGAAGTACCGTAACCAGGCTTGGAGGGAGTGTTCCACTTGAATCTGACCTGAATATCAGCATTCTTCTCGTAGACATCAAAGAGATAGGACAAAATAATCTTGGACTCCACAGGGGAAAGACCGATAATTCTTCTGGTCATGGCTCTGTTGACGAATAAAGACTTCCATCCAGTTGCAGGATGGGTTCTCACCAATGGGTGGATTCTCTCCACTCTCTTTGGACCTGCAAATGGGTCATTTCTATCAAGATAGCCATGAGTAGAGATGTAAACGGCCTTCTTTCCATCCAAGAATTTCTTCATCTCCTCGGAAAGCTTGTCGTAAGCACCATAACCAGAAGCCCACATGGTATCACCACCAGATTCAGGAACAGCATCCAGATGCAAGTGAGTCAAACCAGCTGGCCGTTTCTCGTGCACAAGATCAGTGTGCCACACCTGAGTTCCTCTAACTGGGAAGCTGGTAGCATCCCAGTTACCGAAGTTGTTGTTCTTGAAGGTTAAATTCAAACCGAGAGCCTTCTTGAAGTAATCCTGCCAGATGACAGAAATACCTGGGAAACCTGGAACCTGAGAAGATTGGGGATGGACTTCAACACGACCCCAGTAGTTACCTAGTTCTAGCTGCTTTGCTGGAGGCAACTTCTGGTCTCTGAAAAAGACAACAACTCTTTCAGCCACCAACAGAGCAAGCTCATCCTTTTGCTGATCAGTCAATTCCTCGAGCTGTAGACCAACAATCTCAGTACCAACGTTCTTAGTCAGATGACGGACTTCTTTTGCAGCACCGAGAAGAGCTTTTTTCTCTGGATCGGCGTTCTTACCACGCTCAATGTATTCATAATCATCGTCTCTGATAGCAAAAGCCTCGTCTACAAAGACAGGAATCTTCGACTTGTCAGGTCTCATAGGATATCCCTTGGAGATATCAACGCCGCCATCAACTAAACGGACTTTGGTCTCCTCTGGGAGAATTTCAAGTCCATCTGGGTCCGGCCCAAAGTGACGATTGTCATTAGCATTACCACCAATAACGATATCCTTCGAGGACTTAATGATATTTTCAATCTCCTTATCAACAGGAATTGCTTGTAGCTTAAGAGTAGTAGTAGACATTACGAATGATTATCCCAGAAGGATACCTTCCCGTCTTTATATATTATTGATAGGAAAGGTGTGGCGGAATGCAATCATGAGTAAGTAATCTGTTTTAGGGACTTTGTGGCGCCCGTGAGCCGCCGAGCCATCCGATTAAAAAAATCCACCACAGCTGTTACTGATAGCAACTAACTGCCTCTCAAAATATTGCAGTTTGACAGCTGCAGATGTGTCATGGAGCCTTGAAGGCCTGCATATCTGCATATTGTGTGACCCCATACTGAAAAATTGACACCACAGCTCGTCAAAGAGGCTTACTAATTGTCGGTTGTGGGTGGATTGCAATGCTTTTTGGAGTATAAGCAACATATTATTGGATGGGAGGCTATTTGTAATCCCCTGGTGGCGTAATTGACTGATAACTGCTCGGAAAAGCGATATGGTGATTTGCAATGGTTGGAAAAATGTGTAAAAATCAAAATCATGAGACCAAGGGGTCAACAGCGGCTGGATCAAGTGCAATTGCAGGGGCAATGAGGCCACAGAGTTAGCCTGGCTCCGTACTAGTTGAAGAACCATACAAGATCTGTCTGCTAGTGTTGTTAAGATGGTGACAGCGACATCGACAAACGCCTTTCTTGCTCTCTTCTGGTTGTGCCGAGCAATTTTTTGGACAAATGAGGAGCATTGGAAAGTCAACTGATCAATAGCCTTGCTGAACTCTTGTTCTTCTAGCTCAGTGATGGGTTTGAGAAGATGTTTTCTCCTCCATAATTTATTCGTTAGCTGACACCAGAGCGATATACCTCTGAGGAAGGCGAGACTAACGTCAAAAGTATACCCCCCATTGTCCAAAACTTCATCTTCTGGCAACTGGGTGTCATACTCACCCTCTGCGATAAGGGGTGGTAAGTTGCTTCTGAGAGAAGTTGTACAGTCGAGCTGGAAAATTAGCCACCACAGAACGCGTCTAGACTGGATTGTAGAGCGGTCTGATAACTTATGGAACGTTTGCGGGTCTCGGTGGAGATTCATTGACTTTGCAAAACAAATCAGCGTTGTTATTGATCCAAACGGATTTTCTGGTTGGACGAACAGTAGCACGGTGAGCGCTTCTATCTGTTTTAATGGGGTGGCAACGCTCAGTTCATGTTTTAAAGCATCAACTAGAATCCGAGGTGGGATGTAGCTTTTGGATATGGCACCCACGTAGACCGATGTATGCATCTGGAGGGAAGGAAGACCATCGTAGATCCACAAGTCACGGTGCTGGTCATAGTATTGATATACATTGTAGATGGGGACAAATGGATGAATACACCAGGCAAACCGCGACAGTGCAGGTAGCCCAAAGTCAATGTCTTTAGTCCAGTCGGCTCCTGTAGGGTTTTTTACTAACGTGGTGCCATTCTCCCTCTTTCCTGACACATTCTCCTCATGAGTGATATCTATTGACGTGTTTGGGGTGGGATAGTCAGATTTTGTAGATTGTGTTTTTGTCTCAAGACATACATTGCAAGACAAAGTCTTTGATTTTGTCCTTCTGGACACTTTGAACTTACTGACTCCAGGGATCTGTTGTTTTTTCATAGATACAGGAAGGGATCAAAATATTGTGTCTGCCAAAAAGCCGTTAGTGGGAGATGACCTATCAACTAATATGTCGCGACATAAAGACAGTCAGTACCACGATAGATAATTTGCATACTACTTAGAAGTTGCCTTGCTCGTCAATCCGTATTTATACCCCCTTTTTACGATATACCCTCCAGCCGTATCCCTCTCCGCTTCCTGCCCTTCTCTGCCCTCGCTTTTAATTTCTCGGCCGAGATTTATATATTTCTTAATTATGATTCCTCTTTGGATAGACTGCGATCCGGGCCAAGACGACGTCGTGGCACTAGCTCTGGGTGCAGACAGTGCCTATTTTAACCTCGTTGGTGTCTCCACCTGCCATGGAAATGCTTCTCTCGAGAATGTTACTATGAACGCTCTAAAGTTTTTAACCGTTATTAATAAGTCTGATGTTCCTGTGTTTCCCGGACAAGCCAGACCTCTGGATCGCGAGCCCGAGTATTGTCCAGAAATTCATGGCCCAACAGGACTGAATGGCTCGGACAAACTACCTGCTCCGGCCGTTCCAGCTCGGAAATCTGAAGAGTTTTTTCCGTATCTGAAAAGTGTCATCGAAGAACATCCTGGGGAACTGGCGATTGCAGCAGTCGCCCCGTTGACCAACATGGCACTATTCTTCCGAGAATTTCCCGAACTGAAGTCGAAGATCAGATGTTTGAGCATTATGGGAGGAGGGTTCGCTAGATTCAACAAAAACGGATGTTCTGAGTTCAATGTCTACTGTGACCCTACAGCAGCTAATGAGGTATTGAGTGACCCTATTCTGGCGGAGAGAATGCTGTTGGCACCATTGGATCTAACCATGACCATAAGGGCGTCGTTGGATATTCAACACCAGATGCTGGGAGATCCTGCTACCGCTTCAGAGTTTCGCAAGCTCATGTTTGAGCTTGTGCAGTACTTCTACAACCGGTCCAAGGCCAGAGCTGGCCCCGACTATATTGGACCCTCTTTTCACGATCCTGTGGCTGTTGCAGCTATTATGCAGTATTGTGGGCTCCAAGATCTTGGGATGAAATGGACTAGAAAGGATCTTACGGTTAAGGTGGGAGGAGAAAAGGACGGAGAACTGACTGGAACTCCTTCTGCTAACGGGGCCATGATACTCCAAGACATAGACAGAAACCTATTCTGGAAGGTTCTGCTTTCTGCTTATAGTAGAGTGGGTGAAAATGGACCAACAAAGAAATAAACAATTTAGAGCTAAAAATATAGCCAAGAGTCTTGATAAGGCTGCGTCCAAAAGTAAAGTTATTTTTGTCTGCATCATAAAAATAAATACTAGATCAGAAATCAAGTTTTTTTAAGCATCATGTCTCAAATCCAACGGGCCCGGCCATCGTCGATCATTTTGGCCCACTCCAACCGTAATATTTCGTCTAATGATCTTATTTCCTGGAATAATGACCAGATTCTACTCTGGCTAAAGAACAAGGATTACTCGATCGAAGTGATTGACCTGTTCAAAAACCACAATATCACCGGGATAACCCTGCCGTTTCTCAACACTGAAGAACTGCGCGATATGGGAATTTTCCAGCTCAGTGTACGGCTTATGCTGATGCGCGATATCAGTGACTTGCTAATGGAGAAGAACATGAACTTGCTCAGATTCAACACCGACCCACTTGCTGCAGAACTGCAATCACTGATCCTGTCTACCAACCTAGTTTCAAACATAGCCAACTCTGTTACCGAAGGTCTATTGTCATCAAATGGTAGCTCAAGCAAGAAGCTCACCGACCAGTTCAATAAACTTAAGGAAGATTTGCTGCCTATTCTAAAGGAACTGAAGGACAAAAAGCCACTCCCTACACCAGAAAATGTGTCCCCAGTCATGCTTTCGCATCACCAGAACCAAATACAGACCACAGTAGTTCCACAGTCGATCCCGGCGACTGTGACTCTGAGAAAGCAGCACTCTTCTTCCAATTCGTCCAATTTTCGCAAATCCATCACCACGCCACCTATTATCTCGCCTATTCAGCCCGAACAGGCACAGTTTCCAGCATCTAACTCAATCATGGCATCTCAATCAACAGTTTCACTTGGTAATTTGCCTCGGTCACCTTCTAGGCAGAGCTCATCCCACAGTCTCAATCGACACCATAAACAAAATAGACTTTCTCAATCCACATCAATGGGTGCTATACCGACAATGACAGGTGTAAATGCCCCCTCAGAACCCTTGAAACAACTTAGGGCCAAAACTGAAGATCCCTGTCATAAAATCCTCCAGGCAGCAATGAAACGTCATAATTTGCAAGTCTCTGACTGGAAAAAATACGCTCTGGTGATAGTTTATGGTGGAGATCAGGAGCGAGTGCTTGGTTATGATGAAAAGCCTGTTGTTGCCTACAGAGAGCTCCAAGAACTAGGTTTGAACCCATCTATTATGTTGAGGCAAGTTGAAGAGACAGACGATCTCGATTCTGATTACGACACTCCCGGCGGAAGACTATAGCGAATTGAATTATGTCTATGTATTAAAAGGGTTTGAACAGCCGTTTCTCCTTCATTTGCCGCACGCGCTCCTGGTCTCCTTTAAATTTGTTGAGTAGATCGTTCATCTCCATCTTTTTCCGTTCTCTGATCTGGAACCGATAGAAATCTTGTTTTTCCTTCTTTTTCATCTTTTTGATGGCCTTTTCGTCCTTTTCTATGTCAGCTGCACGTTTGAGCGACCCAAGAATACCATTTTTCGTTTTTCTATGAGAACCAACCACTAATGTGAAACCATCTTCGTCCACCAACGATTTCATTTCTTTCAGCTCTTCTTTCAACTCCTGTTCTCGCTGTTGGAACTGTGACATCTGTAAAGCCACCTGTTGCGTCAACTCCTCAGAATTCAAGCGTTTGCTTGCTGTATAGCGTGAGTTACCTGTGGCAAAATCTGGCTTCCAAAGCGGGTATTTTGGCTTTTGGGCAGCAGCCAGTTTTTTGATAGCTCCGAGAGCCAAATTAAGCGCATTCTTGTCCACAAATGTCACAACTGCACATCCCACAGGGATCTGGGGTTGTTCCTGCGAGCCAGTCATCTCTTCATTTGTTAGCTTGGTGAGATCTATCTCGTAATCATAATTAATCATATTTCTGGCATCATAGTATTCGTTTGTCTGAACGGACTCGATTATTGCACCCATGGCCACCGCTCCAAACACACTTCGCACGGCTTTGAGTGTCGCTCCAATAGGAGCATTGACTATGAACAAGGACCGACTCTGAGACTCGGGAAGTGACTTAGAAACATGTTTCTTTACAAACATGTAATGTAGGCACTTGTCTGTGTGCTTGGTTTGTTCGAAAACTATCGGAAACACTGTGTATCCCTTTACTTGCAACGGAGGTGACATAGTTCAATAGAGACACAGGAGAAAATTTTTAAATTTAATTATTTTTTCTTGTATGACTTCCGTTTCAGAAGAGACGAGATACTGTGCTGCTCCCGATTGCGGGAAAGAGACCGCCTCGAATCTAAAATGTCCGATTTGTCTAAAGAATGGTCTGACTATGTACTTCTGTAACTCTTCCTGTTACAGGAGAAGTTTTCATTTGCACAAGGCTATTCATCCAAAAGAGGGCTGTGAGACTTATGATCCTTTCCCAAACTTTAACTACACGGGACCTCTACGTCCATCGTATCCTCTCACGCCTCCTCGTGCAGTTCCAGCAAAGATCCAAAAGCCAGACTATGGTCAGAACGGTCAGCCGATCAGTGAGATCAAAAATGACAAGAGTAACCAAATAAGAGTGTTAGACGAGCATGAAATCAAACAAATGCGCATTGTCAACCAGTTGGGTAGAGAAATTTTAGATGTCGCTGCTGCTGCAATCCGTCCGGGAATCACTACCGACGAGATTGACCGTATTGTTCACGAAGAGACTCTCAAGAGAAGAGCTTATCCTTCGCCATATAACTACTACAACTATCCGAAATCTTTGTGCACATCCGTCAATGAGATCATCTGCCATGGAATTCCAGACAATAGGCCACTTGAAGATGGGGATATTGTGAATCTTGACATCTCTGTGTACAAAAATGGGTTCCATGCTGACCTAAATGAGACCTATTATGTCGGAGAGAAGGCCAAGAGTAATCCAGAGCTCGTCAATCTTGTTGAGACTGCTAGAGAGTGTCTGGATCTTGCTATCAAGATGGTGAAACCCGGTGTGCCAGTCAGACAGTTCGGAAACGTGATAGAAGAGCATGCTACCAAGCACGGACTGTCTGTTGTTAGAACCTACTGCGGTCACGGAATCAACAGTTTGTTCCACTGTCAGCCTGATGTGCTGCACTATGCGAAGAACAAGGGAGTTGGAACGTGCAAAAAGGGTATCACTTTCACGATCGAGCCGATGATTAACATGGGCACCTGGAGAGATGTGATGTGGCCCGACAACTGGACATCTGCTACCGCAGACGGCAAGCCGAGCGCACAGTTTGAACACACTCTGTTGGTGACGGAGGACGGCGTTGAGGTTCTTACAGCTCGCACAAAAAAATCCCCTGGTGGACCCATCCCTAGAATATAGTGCTACCAAATAGAAGTCTTGTAAAGCTAATTAATTAATTAATCCTTGCACCAATTTTTTTAATTTTAACAACAAACCTATGTCATTGGAAACGATACCTAGCAGTCTGAGAGACAGACAGATTGCCAATCTGAAGCGTATGCTTCATCTTAATGTCAACTCAGATATTAATTTGGTTTCGTCTACTAATGAGGAAGAGTTGATTTGGAAGGTTTTGGTGTTGGACCAACGGTCGACGGCAATCGTGTCATCAGTGTTGCGTGTGAACGATCTGCTGGAATATGGTATCACTATGCACTCGTTGATTACCCAAAAGCGTGCACCATTGCCAGATGTGCCAGTGATCTATTTCGTTGAGCCTACTGCTGAGAATATTGCGAAAATCATCCTGGATTTGGAAAACGAGCAGTATTCTGACTACTACATCAACTTCACATCCAGCTTGAACCGGTCGTTACTGGAGGATTTTGCCAAAAAGGTTGCTGTCAGTGGAAAGGCGGGGAAAGTGAAGCAGGTTTACGACCAGTATCTGGACTTCGTTGTGACAGAACCTAATCTGTTTTCCATGGACTTGGCCAATGTGTACTCCCTATTCAACAATCCGAAGACCACAGAAACAGATATCACCTCAATGGCAGACAGAATTGCCAATGGCCTTTTTGCTGCGGTCTTAACCATGGGTTCAGTTCCTATCATCAGATCCAATAGAGGCGGACCAGCCGAGCTCATTTCACAGAGGCTTGACCAGAAACTGCGCGACCATGTGATAAATACGCGACAGAAAGTGTCTGTGGCGGCACAACATACCAATTCTGACCGGCTAGTACTCATTGTGCTGGATAGAAACATCGATCTGGCGTCCATGTTTGCGCATTCCTGGATCTACCAGTGCATGGTGAGTGACGTTTTCAGACTCGACCGCAACACCATTGAAATTAAGAAGATATTACCGGGCGGAAAACAGGAAATCAAACGGCTGGATATTGACCCTAAGGACTTCTTTTGGAACAAGAACTCGTCGCTTCCGTTCCCGGATGCCGTCGAGAACGTGGAGAAAGAGCTTTCGAACTATACGGAGGAGGCTAAGGAGATTACCACCAAGACTGGATACTCGTCCATTAAGGAAATTGATCCAACAGATCAGAGAGATACTTTGCATATTCAAGAAGCCATCAAAGCCCTTCCTGAACTGACACAGCGGAAAAACATCATTGACATGCATATGACGGTTCTTACGGAGCTGATCAAAGAGCTTGACTCTAAGAACTTGGATGCATTCTTTGAGATCGAGCAAAATGTCAGTAATCCTGCTACCCAAAAACGATTCCTGGACTTGCTCAAAACACAAACTAAAAGTGACAATCACCAAGATAAATTGAGGACCTACATTATTCTGACTCTTACCTGTACTCTTCCTAAAAGTTTTGGTGATGAGTGCGAAAAGATTTTGGCCGAACTCAACTGTGATTTGACTGCTTTGAAATACATCAAGCAGGTCAAGGAACTCACCAAGCTTTCGTCCATGAATCTAACTGAGGCGTATTTCAACAATGATACCTCTGCAAACAACAATAATAAAGGAGCCTTATTTAGCAGTCTCTCTTCTAGACTGATGGGTCTGACCGAAGGTTCGTCCAAGTTGACTGAAGGTTTAGGTACGCTTATATCAGGACTCAAAAACTTACTTCCAGAGAAGAAAAGTTTACCAGTTACTAATATTGTTGAAAGTATCATGAGTCCAACAAGTGCGAATCAAGACTCTGTGAAGATGACGGATGATTATCTTTATTTTGACCCTAACATGACCAGAGGCTCGCATTCCAAACCCCCAAAAAGGGCAAGTTACAACGAGGCCATGGTTTTTGTTGTTGGTGGTTGCAACTACCTTGAATACTCTAATTTGCAAGATTGGTGTCATCGAGTCAATGAAACTGCAGGAGTGTCAAACACGCCGCAGAAGATGGTGTGCTACGGATCTACAGAAATTGTCACAGCAGAACAGTTCTTGAAAGAATGTGGAGAGCTTGGAAATTAGCTCTAGTCCTATAGATATCCCTTGGAATCTTCCAAAACTTTTGTGCTGCGTCTAGCGTCCAAAAACAAGACCTGGCACTCCTCGATCTCGTCCACAGTGATCTCAGATCTTCCATTCACCTTGGCCAGAATACCGGCTGGAGAAAGCAATTGCAAAACGTATCTCAGCGAGGTAGACATTGCGATCTGTGCTAAGCTGTCAAGTGCCTGTGGTGTGAGCAGCAGCGATTCGACCTTGGCCCGCTTCTGCACAATAGTCCGGATCTCATCGTGGTTGTATGGCAAAGTCTTGACGATGAGCAATCTGTCGATAAGGTCGGCAGGCAATCCATGAGGGGATCTGTAATCGTCTGTACCTCTAACAGTGGTCAACCCCTTGTTCGAAGCCAGAATCACGATCGGCGCAATCGACGACTCCAGAGCTTTGTTGAGGAAAGTGAAGCACTCAATGTCCAGCATGTTCACCTCGTCGATGAAAAGAACACCGGGAACTAGCTCGGCCACTCCTTGATCAATGTATTTAGAAACAACTTTGTTCACCTCCGTTCTAAGCTTTTCTGTAATCTCTGTCTTGCGTGGTTTGAGCAATTGACCCATCATTGACAGAATATCTTGCCCCCCTTGTGGTCTAGCGTTGGCGACATCCAGATCGTGCAACGTCACATCCTGGACAATCTCCTTTTTCTTATGAACATCTCCCTTTGGCAGTGGCACGTACTCCTCAGCCTCTAAATCAAATTCGGTGGCGTAGGCATCGGATCTTCCCACTCTCTTCACAGATCCAGTATTTGCCTCGATATAGATCACGTCTCCGATGCTTACGCGCTCCTTTTGGATCGACTCATACATGGATGGGTCGAGCTTCAAGCTCTTCGTTCCCTTGGAAGTCTTCAGTCCCACAATCACGTGGTTGATGGTTTTCCCATAGCCTCCCAATGGATTTTCGGCCTCTTCTGGAGTCAGATCTATAACTTCTCCCTCATAAACCTCCTTCGTCTCTTTGATTCTAAGTCCAATAGCCTTTCTGAAGTTCTCCATCAAGGCCTCAGTCTTCTTGACCTCAGCAGAGAACAGCTCAGAACCCACGATTGGACAGAATGGCACCTTAGGTCCCAATTCCTGTGAAATTGCGAGGGCCAAAGCTGTTTTTCCCGTTCCTGGTCCTCCAGCCAACAAGATCGCCTTTCCACTCATTTTTTTCGATTTAATCATGTCAACAATGATTCCGCAGGCCTCTCTGGCCTCGTTCTGGCCAACAAACCCTCCATCAACTTTTTTTGCCATTCCATATTCGTCGAGCCCAAGCCCCTTGATATGTGTATGGGTGGCTGTTCTGTGTTCTCTGGAGCTGCCTCCCTCTTTCACCTCGCTGATTTCCACCATTTTTGCTCAATTGAAATAGGAATCTAATTACTGGCAATAATACGTTTTTTGTTGTCAGGAAAATTTTACAAAAGCCAGTTCTGGTACACAGCCGTGATTTTTTACCTCAGCAGCTTTTTACCCTGTCGGAATTTATTTATTCGGAACCTGCCAGATGCGGAAACCGCGATATCGATAAGGGATGCCAGTTTTACCATTACAGGTGTATAAAAGTCCCTGGATCTTCCCTGTAGTTGTTTTTCATGACTTTCAAGATCTCCACCTCTCCCAAGTCTGTGGAGATGCTATCCAAAGAGAGACAGTACTCGGCACACAACTACACGCCAATGCCTATTATTTTCGACACTGCTCTTGGAGTGGACATCGTTGACGTGGATGGAAACAAGTACCTCGACTTTGGAGCTGCCTATTCCGCTGTTAACACTGGCCACAACCACCCTAAGATTGTTGCTGCTGTGAAAGCACAGTACGATAAGGTTGCACTGCCAGCCAGAGCATTTACGCACTCGTTATTCGCGGAGTTTTGCGAGGTTGTTTGCAAGACGTTTGGCTACGAACGCGTTTTGCCCATAAATGGTGGTGGAGAGGCGGTGGAGTTTGCTATCAAACTGTGCCGTTCCTGGGGCTACGTGCGGAAAAACATTGCTCCCAACGAGGCCAAGGTTCTGATGGTAGCACAGAATTATCACGGCAGATTGATCGGTGTCACTTCCGGATCGACTAATCCGATCGCTCGTAAGAACTACGGACCGTTTGTGCCTGGTGTTGGAGCTTCGTATGGAGACGGTAAAACGCTTGCTTTCAACGATCTTGTTGGCTTGGAGGAGTGTTTCAAGCTCGAAGGCAGCAAGATAGCAGGAATTATTATTGAGAGTGTTCAGGGAGAAGCCGGTGTCGTTCCCCCAGAGAAAGGTTATTTGGATGGTGTTCGTGAACTCTGTACCAAGTACAATGTATTGTGGTGTGCAGACGAGGTCCAGATGGGGTCGTATAGATGTGGTCCAAAACGGTGGGCATATGAAAACCTGAGCAGTTCCAAGCCCGACGTGCTAATCACGGCCAAGTCCATTACAGGCGGTATTTATCCATGTTCCGTTGTTTGCAGTTCGTCCGAGATCATGGACTCTATCCAGCCAAACACCCACGGAGCTACTTTTGCTGGCTCCCCAATTGCTTGCGCAGCCACGTTGGCCGCACTAAAAGTGTACGAGGAGGAAAAACTTGGGGAGAATGTGGCGGTGCAGGGCCCCTACATGCTCTCCGAACTGAACAGATTGGGCGAGGAATACGACCTTATCGAGAATGTTAGAGGCGTCGGACTCATTGCAGGTATCGACATTAACACAGATATGCTGGCCAAACAGAATATGACTGTTTGGCACGTCTGTATGTATATGCGTGCTATGGGAATAGCATGCAAAGAGGTTCACGACAAAACTATTAGATTCTGTCCTCCGCTGGTGGTTACTAAGGACCAGATTGCTCAGATGATTGCAGCCTTTGAGCTTTGCTGCCAGGAGCTGCCAAAGATGCACCCTTCAAGTATTCCTGGAGTCGAAGAGTTCCATTTCCTCGCACATTGATTGTTATTCTACTAGATATACTCTATTCACTCGCCCTGGTAAACGTAGGGGCCCGGTTTTTGGGCCACATCGAGCTCCAAAATACTTTCAGAGATCTTCTCACCATCCACCTCTGCCCAGGCTTCAATTTTGTCGCCAGGAACAAGCGGACCAACACCCTTAGGGGTTCCGGTCAAAACCACATCACCCTCCTCCAGGGTCATGATCGATGACATAGTGCATAGAATCCGATGTAGTGAGAATATCATCAGATTGGTCATATCTTGCTGACGAGTCTGACCGTTCACCTTCAAATTCAGCTCCACCTTGTAAGGATCTGGTATTTGTTCTTTAGTTATGAAGGCAGACAGCGGCATGAACGTATCAAAACCTTTGGCAATGGTCCATGGCAAGCCCTTCTTCTTTGCGGCATCTTGCACGTTTCTAGCAGACATGTCGATAGCTAAAGCATAACCCCTAACGGCCTTTAAAGCGTCCTCGGGCGTGAAACTGGCTGGATCCAAATTCTGTAGTCTCTTGCCAATCACACACGCCAATTCCACCTCGTGGTGAACAACAGTGCCTTGAGGAACAAGCACGGGACCCTGCTTAGGAAGAAGCACCGATGATCGTGGCTTCAGGAAAAAGAATGGTTCTGCAGGTCTGGTGTTGTTGAGTTCCTTGATATGCGCAAGATAATTGCGGCCAATGCACAAAAACTTGCCGGCCTCTTTAACGTAGTTAAACGACATCGTACTCAAGATATTAAGGTATTTTTCATCCAGGGAAACAAACTATCGATATATTTCATTACTGGTGCACGGGTGTTTATCTAAGTCATTTGGGTCCATCGGGTCTAGTCATGGTGGACACTGACATCGGCGTAGAGACTAAGTGGACTGGCCCAAAAGCTCCAAGTATATTGTTGATCGTCTCCGGACCACCCATTTGATCAGACAGTGCCTGGCACTCTTTGTGTGCAAAGAGCACCGAATGCAGCGTCTTCACCTGATCCTGCAAAGAAGAGATCTGTTGCGTAAGCGAGTCATATTGCGACGAGTAGAAATTAAGCTCCTCCTGCATCTTTTGAACCATCTGCTTCTTTCGTTGTCTGCATTTGGAAGCGGCGATTCTGTTCCTCTCGAGAAAGCTCTTACGTTTCTTATCCTCGGCGGAATCAGATTTCGAGTTGGTCTCCGGCGAGACCCCGGTGGATTCGTCGGACCTGTTTCCCTTGTGTCTTTTGGGCTTAGGTTCTATTGATGATTCCGGACTTTGCTCTGGTCTGTCGTCGCGCTTCACAGGTGGCATGTTCAGGAACGAGAGCCCCCCAGGGGTCAGGGGAGCGGAGGGCATCAACATCGAATAACTCGGATTGGTTGTGAGCTGGGGTGTAAGGATGTTGGTGCTGCCTGGAGTGAGACCGGTTCTCATCGAGCTTTCGTTTAGGGTGAGTCCTGCTTTTTTTGCGTTAGAGAGGAGTTGATTGTACATTTGCTGCTGTGATCCCCCAGTCGCACCTGTTGTCGACCCCGCAGTAGCAGGCTGCCCCGTGGGGAAAGTAAATGGGAGAAGCTGCTGTGATTGCTGTGCAGTAAAGCTCTGCGTTGGACCTTGGAAAATACTTGACCATATGCCCGGTGTTCCGGGGATGGATGAGTTCCCAGGTGATAGAATACCGGGAAGCGGTGGCAAGACGTTTGTGGTTGGCACCCGGCGAGTTCCACCTGGTGTAAGTATAGGTGGCGAGTTATTTTGTTTAGATTCTTTCTTTTCCTCCGCCTTGGTCAGCTTGGACGGATTGGCGGGCTGTGCAGGCCCAGCAAACGATTGCTCGAACGGATTAGGCTCCAAATCCAATGTTTTCCTTTGCGTGCCAGACCCGTTCGAGTCTGGAGACTCCAGTACCGTTGATTTAATGTTAGTGCCCAATGATGTCATAATGACGTAATAAGGGTTTTTGAGCAACCAACAAGATAGTAACTTTCAGACTTGGATGGTGCACAAAGGGCAGAAATACAGTGCTGATCTACACGCTGTTGCGTCTGTTGGCTGAGCAATAATTGTTTTATCGTAAATATTTGATAGTAGCAAATTTTTAAGCAGCCGAGGCGGAGGAGGAGCGATAGAGAGAATTTTTGACCCACGGACCCGAGCTATTGAAACAGACCCACTCTTGGATAGCACAAGCAAATAAGCGGATTCTTTAGATTAGTCTTTCAAATTAGCCTGCTAGTGGCTCAAGGAGTTGGACTCCCGCGCTACTCAGCTGTTAGCAGCTCGTGATGCTACAATTTCTAGACGCGCCGATCGACGTATTTTTCGCGTAGCAAAAATTAAGCCTTTAAAGAGTAATGGGTCCTCCGCGTATTCGGCCGCTGGATGAAGCTGTTGTGAACCGGATAGCTGCCGGTGAGATTGTTCTTGCCCCTGCTAGTGCCTTGAAGGAACTCCTCGAGAATTCAATTGATGCGAAGGCCACTTCTATCGAGGTCGCGTGCAAGGACGGAGGTCTCAAATTGCTTCAGATCTCAGACAACGGAGTAGGAATTGCCAAGGAAGATCTTTCCATCGTGTGTGAGCGTTTTACCACGTCCAAACTGGCAAAATTCGAAGATCTGCAGCAAATATCTACGTATGGTTTCCGTGGAGAAGCACTTGCGAGTATATCCCATATTGCCCATGTTTCGCTCGTCACCAAAACAAAAGACAGTCCTTGTGCGTGGAGATGTCTCTATAAGGCTGGAAAGCTGGATCCCCCGGCTGCGGAACCCCAACCTGTCGCCGGTACCGATGGTACAACTCTGGTCGTCGAAGATCTGTTTTTCAACTTTCCCTCGCGATTGATGTCCCTACGAAGCCCCTCAGATGAGTATGCTAAAATTGTGGACGTTGTGAGCAAATACTCGATTCATACCTTGGGTACTGGCTTCACTTGTAAAAAGTACGGAACGTCCTCAAACGACATTACAATCCGCGCAAATCTGCCGCGAAAAGAGCGGATCCGTGCTATCTACGGCTCTGGTGTGGCTGGAGAGCTTTTGGAGCTTGATATATCTCCAAAATCAGAATATGGGTTGCTCAAATGCTTCGGCTACGTGACGAACATTAATTACGATAATAAAAAGAGCACAGCACCTATCTTCTTCATCAACAATCGACTGGTTAGCTGCGATCCCTTGAGACGTGCCATTGCCCAGACTTATAGCAATTATCTTCCCAAAGGTCACAAACCGTTTATTTATCTTGCGCTGGAACTAGCAACCATTAATGTCGATGTCAATGTCCATCCAACCAAAAGAGAGGTCCGGTTTTTGTTTGAGGACGAAATAACCGATTATATTGCTGCAGAGCTTGCCAATTTACTGGCCAACACTGATACAGCTCGCAGTTTCGTCACCCAACAGCTGCTACCAAGTCCAAAAAGAGGTGCTAATAACCTGCAAATAGTAAACTCGGCTCCAAAAAGACTGCGTCCATTGCCCGCTCTGAATCAATACAAACGCCCTAGTGAACATAAGCTCGTCAGGACCGACTTCGCACAGTCGACAATCACAACATATCTTTCCAACACTCCAGTACAGCCAGCACGGGCCGAGACCAAAGAAATAAACACCGAAGCGTCAGAACGCTCAGCAGTCAAGCTCAGAAGTATTCATGAGTTACAAGAGGATGTTGAACATAGAGCTGACGAAAAGATTCTGGAAATTTTTAGCAAACATACCTTTATAGGTGTTGTTGATCCTGTGAGGCGATTGATGTGTTTCCAGTACGATGTCAAGCTATTTATGGTGGATTATGGATCCATTTGCTACGAGTTGTTTTATCAGATTGGATTGGCAAATTTCAGCAACTTTGGAAAACTCAGACTAGATGAGCCGATCAGAATTAGAGACGTTCTAGTTGAGAATGGGTTTTCAGAGGAGGTCGATGATATTGTTGAGATTTATGTGGCAACGAAAGAGATGCTCGACGAGTATTTTTCGATTGAGATAGACATTGAAGACGAGGCCAATCCGCTTCTGGTGACTCTTCCGATGCTCATAAAGAACTATGTTCCGGATATGTCTAAATTGGTCCTTTTCCTATACAGGAGCGGAGTTCAGGTAGATTGGGAGGACGAAAAGGCCTGTCTTGGAGGAATCCTACGACAGCTTGCATTACTCTACATTCCTGCATCTTCAGAGGACGATTCTGTGGCAGAAACTCTTGAAAATATTATCTGTCCGTTGTTGAAAAGAAAATTTCTTCCTGGGACCAATCTCAAACGAGATGTTGTTGAAATAGCCAATCTTCCAGGCCTGTACAAGGTGTTTGAGAGATGTTAATATTGGTAGCCGATGTATGCGTATATTATCTATAGTGGTATATACGCGTTCTATGTTCATGCGAGGGTGAGATCACCGGAGGCTAGGGTTCTAAGACAGAATTGGTAGAGAAGAAGCATTACACTGCTTTGGACACTGGTCCAGACAAAACGCGGGCCAACACCGCCAAATAGGCCGAGGACACCATGGTTGCGGTAAACGGTGCCGAGGCCGCGCAAGATCGAGTTTGAGGTCAGCAACTCGTGGGGTTTGGCATTCTGATTCTGAGTCTGCATTCTGGTCTTGATCACGTCAAGGGGCGTGGTGATGATTCCTGCAAGACCTCCAGCAGCAGCACCTGTTAGTAACTCCATGGGCAGCGAGAGTGGGTCGTGGTCGGGAGATCTTTGCGAGAATTGGAAGGCGAGTTGTCTAAACTTTTCGTAAAACACAAATTGGAGCGACGAAAAGGGAAGATCTCGCACCAGTGTGGCCTTGTACCCATAAAACAGAGTCTGCCAGCCCTCTTTGCGGATGATGGTAGATATTGCATTAAAAGTTCCCGTGTAATTGTACCCAGAATGGAAAACAGTATTGTTGTATCTGCCCTGGAGCTGAAGTCTTGTCTTGAGCACTTCAGACGGCACATAAAACACAGACGAGACAAAATCGCCCAAAAACCCCGCTCCAAGATATGTGAGCGTCTCGTTCAATCCGTACTCATCAATAGCTACACGCTTCACAGATTCGTACGTGATGAAGAACATGGCAGCACTGGGAAAACTTCCCAGCATAGCCGCTCCATAGCCTCCATACAGGCCACGTGCAAATCCCTCTTCACGGAGCAGTGTCATATAAGCCGGGATCGTGTTTCTGTACCGCACAACGTTGGGGGCACCCTGCTGTCGCGTTTTGACGGTGTCTAAAGAATGCATCAGGGAGTCTCCCACCATTCCACCGATTCCTCCAGCTATAAAACAGTGCCAGATATTGGGATGACTCGCCACGGAATCAGACGGTGGTTTGTCGTTTGGCATTTGGCCGTCTGGTACTGACGACCTTGCGTGGGTCTCTAAGTCCGGTACAGCGATATTAGAAGTCGACAGCACGTTGGACATGAGATAATGTATATGGAGCTGTAGAGTATCAAAGTGGATATATTAACATGGACAAGTTGAGTCCGGAAATGTGGAGCTGATGCAAATCGCGAGAGAGCTTCGGTATCGCTCAATAAGATTCACCAAAATAAAAAACTCTGTCATTATTACCCGACGTTGCAAAAATTTACTCTTGAATTTTGCACAGCCGTGATGAGACACCTCAGGCTGGTGACTCAAACCAGGGCGTACCGCGTGCTGGCGATAGAGACCTCGTGCGACGACGCATGTGTAACTCTGCTTGATCGGTTCAGCCCGCAAGCTGCGCCGAAAATCGTTGAAGAGCGCAAACAAACGTTGGATTCTGTCGCCGCAGGTGGTGTCGTCCCGAACGCTGCTGCGAGCCATAATAGATCGCACGTTGCCTTGCTGGTTAACGAGCTTGTCCAGAAACATGGTTGGATAGGTACAAATCGGCCAGATCTTGTGTGTGCGACTCGAGGACCGGGAATGGTCGGGTCTCTCGTAGGTGGCTACCAGCTAGCAACGGGACTGAGTATAGCGTGGCAGAAACCTCTGATAGGGGTCAACCACATGCTGGGTCATCTCCTTATACCTCGACTTGCGAGCAACGGCCAGAGTCCACAGTTTCCATTTCTGAGTCTCATGGCCAGTGGGGGTCACACCATGTGCGTTCTTAGTCGAAGCTTGCTAGACCATGAGATTCTCGTGGACACCATCGATATCGCTGCGGGCGACGCACTCGACAAATGTGGTCGTGAACTGGGTTTCCGGGGTAATATGATCGGCAAAGAACTAGCTGCCTTTCTAGAGCTGCACAGCCACGAATGGGGCCAGCCCGTGCAATTTGATATAAAGGAACCCTTGTTGAACGTTCCAGGTCGCAAGGATCTACTAGCCTACTCATTCACATCGTTCATCTCTCAATTACGTACAAGCATGAAAAAATACTATCCAAATGGGGTGCCTGATGATCAGACAAGAGCCAGAATAGGTTATTTGATAATGAGCACGGTCTTCCAGCACATGTTGACCAAAATCAAGCTGGCCATGCGTGTTCGCAACATTCAAGTGGAAAGTTTTGTGTGTTCCGGTGGCGTTGCTGCAAACACGATGCTTCGGAACATGATCAAAGACCAGCTTTCTGATATTAAGCACTTCCATTTCCCAGAAGTACGTCTGTGCACAGATAACGCCACAATGATAGGCTGGGCTGGTATCGAATTGTTTGAGCATGGTATTCGCACTGAGATCGGGACACCTGTTGTGCGAAAATGGCCGCTCTCCCAGCTGGACGAGTACAAAGTGTAATTAATCTTGTACATAGTATTCCTATAATCCGCTCATAGGAACGCCTCGCGTATGTTGAACCGTTCGATTAATCCATGCCACGTTTCGTGGTCCAAATTGAAGATTATGTGGGACTTGGAGTCGTCTCTTTTGACGTATCTAGGGAGGCCTTTAAACGTGTCAGGATTGGCCTCTTGGACGTATGGAATACCGTTCTCATCTTGACCTAGTATCACCTTTCCATGATTTATGAGGAAACTCGTATAGAACAGGTTTTCAACCGATCTGGCGAACGAGTTGGGATCGATGAAAAACTCAAAGAGATTCTTCTTAGCCATCTCCAACGTGCGTAGCTTGCGAAAGCACCGCTCTGAGTTTGCTGTGGTATCATCTTGGCGATCTTGGTCCATGAGTTCCGATGCACTGCGTTTGTTCGCTGTCTTAGACACGCCGTTTTTGGAGTCGTCGTGAAGACGTGTCTTGGTAGCACGCGTTTTCCTCGTAATTTCAAGCGGTCCTAGTAGGAAGTCCGCACTTGGAGCGCGCCGCGAACAGTCCATATACAAAAGGCCAGCTTTGATCCAATCAAATCGCGCAACAGCGCGGTCTGTAGATGATTCATCAACATCAACAGCTTCTTCGTCGCCAGTAAAATATCGCACAAAGTTAGAGGCAAACTCGTTGAAGTCCAAAACTCGCTCTGATCGACCCAATTTCAAATTCTTGGTTGCCAATTTTGCCTGTAAACCAATCTCCTTGAGCGTGGCCGAATCCTTGGCCACTATATTCGACTGGATCGAAGTCTTTGTTTCAGAGAAAAGCTGGTCTGCACGATCCAGAGACTTTGCAACAACACTCACACCATTCTCACGTGCAATTTCGGTTCGCTGCTGTACCAAATCGCGGTCCAGCCGTCGATATTTGGCTTGTAACTCAAACTGTTCGTGCTCAGACATCTCGCGCTTTGAAATCTCAGAATCGGACTCCGGCGACGAGTCCGAAGATGAATCTGACGATCCTGACGACCCTGAAGTGTCTGAATCGTATTCTTCCTCACTTGAGTCATGTTCAACCTTCTTTGGCCCCTCCAATTGGCTTCCAGACTCCTCTTTTATGCTCCCACTCATTATTTTCTTATTATTTTTCCAAATGCCATTAATTATAAATCTGCTGACATAATCTGCTATATACCATCTGTCCACTCTTCAGCGTGATTCATATAAATAAATTCCTCCTTATCATCATCCGGCTTGGCCTTGGTGATCAGCAAATCGTCATGTACCTGTGAAATTCCAGGAGGAGTACCCGCCGCATCGTACTGACCGTCGAAAAGTTCCAGGTTAGGAGTTTCGATGCGCAGCATTGAGCTGTCTTCGTGGTGTAGAGATGGGAAATTTGGCTCCTCAGCAAACGGAGACGGAGTAATTAGAATCGGGTGTTCAGTAGAAGGGCCCGGGAACGAAGAGGGACGACCCACTTTGGTTGCAGTACCAATAAATGTGTTAAGATATTGAAGAAACTCGAGTGTCCCTGTGAGGATGTGCGGAACCTCTGTTCCACCTTCTCCGATGAACGCTGCCACCACCTGTTGGCCCTCACTGAAGTCTTCGCACACAGACCATTGGTTACAGTTTTCCTTGCCTGTATTAAGATCTTTAAGGAAGTGGACTGCGAATTTTGGCGGGGCAGTCAGCTGCAACTGGAGCTGCGCGGTAGAATCCATGATTTCCTCGGTCTGTTCTGGCTTCTGAGTTCTGTAGTTGAGCAAGGAGCACGTGAGTAATCTTGCAAGCGGGAAGAAGATACGGAAAAGCACTTTTTCGTTCTGGAATACTCCTGAAAAGAAATAGTTAAGCTCATGGTCTTTTTTGGAAAGCATGATGAGCAGGTCTGTGGACGTCATGAGTTCATACACGACTTTGGGGGACAGATTTGGCACACTCTCAAACACCTCGGGGTCCAAGAATCCCGATTTGATCCGCTGCCACGATCCGACAGACACAGATATGCAATCTATAAGACAATATTTCTCGTTGATCTCCACCCGAAGTCTGCCCTGCTTTTGCAATTGAGAAAGCGAGAGCTTGTGATTTGAGGGATTCTGATATTCATTCATCATCTGTTGAGGTAGTGAAATGGAACGTGCACCAGTGTGTTGGTGCAGTTTTTCCATCTTGCGGGCCTTAGCCCGACGATTTTGGAACCATATTCTGACCGACCGCTCGGTCATTCCTGTTCGTAGAGCAATTTCTTTTCGCACATTGGTATTCGGGTTGGAGTTCTTATTGAACTCGGTCACCAGCAGGGCCAAAATCTCACCTGAAGCTCTTGAGCGTCTCGGCTGCGCTCCGGGGTCTCCATTATCTGCGGTATCTTCGAAGCTGGTTTTCGAGCTATATTGACCCACCTCAGATCCGTCCACAGACGTTTCTGTGGTGAACGATGTGCGCTCGTAGCTATCACGTTCCTCAAGAGAGAAATCTGCGGATTCTGGGAACGGGTCAGGAGGAGGATGGTCTAGGTCGAATGAGCCTATATCAAACTGAGGCGGGCTGTTTACAAACTCATCTGGATTGGACTTCATGGCGAAACAGCAAGACGCGCGAGTCTGCTGGACTAGCAATGGGGAATCTGCAAATAGCTAAACACTTGGTTCAAGCTTAAATGTGTGAGTGTCACACGTCCGAAAATGGCCATACAGAAATCTGGCAGAAACTGCTGAGACGCATGAGTCATCAATTACCTACTCAAAAGTATAAATAACGTACTGAATCTTCATGTTGCCATCCTTGTCTCTGATAAACCGGCCCTTACCGATCAGATTGTGCTTGTAGACCCAGCTTTCAGCGCCCGAAGCGTCGTCTAGCTGAAATTTGGGGTGGCACGTGACATAGCCATCTGAAAAATCCATGTACGATTTCTCGTTCGTCACCACTTTCAGCACATCGCCCTCGAATCTGATCACGCCGGAGTACTTGACAACACCTTTCTTGCCACTTCCTAGATCCAGATACAGGGTACAGTCCAAGTTCCCGACCTCGGGGTCGGTGTTTTCAAATGAGATTTCGTCAACGCCATTGATGACTTTTGCCTCAAAAGGAAGCGACGCGTCGATCGACTTCAAAAAACCGCCGGTCAGCACCACTTTTGTGAACGACTTAGACTTATTTTTGAAGAGAGGGTCTGCTTCCTCTCCATCAAGATGAAGGAAGAGAACTGGTCTGAGCTTAGGAGTAGTAAATTGCGGAATTTCCATTGTGGCAAAAATTAGCACGGAAAATACGGCCTTTATATACTGATTACTCACCCCATCTGGTGCGGAGTGGAAAGGCTAATTTCTCGTCGCGTCGACCGTCCAATTTACTTTGCCACTAAATGACAGTTAATACCGCTTCACCGGAGTTCCAGGAGGCTAGGCAGCGTGCCATTGACTTCTACAATGCGGAACATGACTTGTCCACCGATGAAAGATACCAGCTACAGCGATTTTTCGAGCGTACTGCCTACACTACGGTTGGTTGCTCTACTGCTGGTCTGATAGTGGGAATCGGAATCCCCGTCATGTTTCGGCGGGGCAAGAGAATCAACCCTATGGCAACTGCGTGGGGTGGAACAATAGCCAGTATGGTTTCGACGTGGATGTTGGCTCCAGCTCTTTACCAGAGACAGATTTTGCGGGCCAAGGACAATTTTGGTACTGAATCGAGAATCTACAAAACTATCGAGCATACCCCGTTTGGGGTGTTTAGGAGCTATTTCTGGGCAGGTTATTTCAAGGAGACTATAACCCATCCTGAAAATCGGATCAGGGATCCAAGGGAAACAGAAAAGGAACTAAAAGGAGAGGTGGTGGAAACGGAAACTAACACAGCCTGGGCAAAGGTGAGAAACAAGAAGTTCGAGCACGGTCAATTTGCGGAACAAAACGGTGTACAGAACAATGACCCGATCCAAGACCAGGACAGTTTGTTTGGGGAACCTGAAGCCGTCAAAACCCGTAGTGCAATCGAACCCTCAATCGCCCAGTCTGGCTCTGCGTGGGATCGGATCCGCAATGCTAGTAAATAATATTTTTCGGCTGTGCAGGTCTTAAAGAGTGTGGCAGTGCAGTTAATTTTCTTATGCTTTCTCGAATCACGACTGTTCGTCAAACGGCCAGGATTGGTCAATCAAGACCGCTGAATATGGGACGTAAACTTTCACAGTTTCGTTCTGGTGGCTCCTCTGATGGCTCACGTTCAATCCGTCAGGCCCGGCTTATTCCTAATGCGGCAATTATCCTTGCCTTAGGTCTCGGACTATACTCGTTGGATGCCCGCTCCGCCATAAATGAGTATATTTGGTGTCCCTTGATCCGACTTTTCACTGATGCTGAAACAGGCCATAAATTGGGTATTTTCATGCTCAAAAATGGACTCACTCCCAGACTGTTCAGCGACAGGGACGATCCAGTGCTGCAAGTGCAGGTATTTGGAAAGACGTTACAGAACCCACTCGGAATGGCAGCTGGTTTTGACAAAGAGGGCGAGGCCATTGACCCAGTGTTAGACCTCGGATTCGCTTACGTTGAAATAGGTTCTATCACACCACACCCTCAACCGGGCAATCCATCACCTAGGTTTTTCAGACTTCCTAAAGACGATGCAGTCATCAACAGATACGGATTTAATTCCTCAGGCCATTGGAGCGTTCTGGCCAGATTGAGACATCGGTTTCAGAAACTCTTCTCCGAGGACCCGGGAGCAGTCAATAACTCTTTTAGGGACGGAAAGTTATTGGGAATCAACTTGGGTAAAAATAAGACTGGAGACGAGGTCGAGGACTACTTGCTTGGTGTCCAGAGATTTGGTGAGGCTGCTGATGTTCTGGTGATTAATGTGTCTTCCCCAAACACTCCGGGTCTTCGTGACTTGCAGAATGAGGCTAAATTGACCAATTTGCTCACCAAGGTGGTTGCAGAGAGAGACCAATTGCCAGGAAAACTAACTGACAGGTCTATCAAACCACCCATTTTGGTTAAGGTTGCCCCGGACTTGACGGAGCCAGAGATAGAGTCTATTGCCAAGGCTGCTAAGCAAGCCAAAATTGATGGAATTATTCTTTCTAATACCACTATCCAGCGCCCTAAGGACAAGATGCTGACTACTGACGAGTCTTTGCTCTCCCAAGCCGGTGGTTTGTCTGGAAAACCACTCAAAGAGATTTCTCTAAAGGCCTTTAGATTGCTCAGAAAGCACACAAAGGACTCTGACTTGGTTCTAGTTGGTTGTGGTGGTATCAGTTCTGGAAAGGATGCCTTGGAGTTTGCTAGAGCAGGAGCTACTTTTGTGCAGTTGTACACTGCTTTTGCTTATCAAGGTCCAGGATTGGCAAGAAAAATCAAAGACGAGATTACGGAGGAATTGAAGAAAGAAAACAAAACATGGATGCAAATCGTTGGTGAGGACGATAGATAGAAACTACACAGCTTTATATTTTTTATAGAGAAATTTATGCTAGTTTTAAAACTTCTTATTAATTAATTATACCACTTTCTATCTATGGCTCCATGCAAGTGCTCCCAAAACCACAATCAACAGAGCCATATCATTGATGCAAAAAACAGCAATATCCTTGTACCTAATGGCAGTTTCGAATTTGCTTTTAAATTGTGCTGGAATAAATCCTTCCACAAGCCCCAGAATCGACCCGTCTGCAACACGCGGAAGCCTTCTGGAATGGAGAACATAAACAACTGAGAAAACCAATTCCAGCATCACGAACCAGTTCCATAGGTCGATGCTGCCATACCCGGGTTCCAAACGCTCAAACGACGGGTAAAACAACGTCATTCCAATCAGCTTAAAATACACAAGGATTAATACACTGACGGATCGAACGGCAGTAAATATCAGCTTGGACTTGCGCACTTGGTATTTATGATACTCTATCATCTGCAAATCATACTCGCTAAACTCTTTTTGGGAGGTAGGCTGCTCTGGGTTGGATTGCAATATCGAAGACATTGTCTTCATGAAGTCTTCAGGAAGAACGGAAGGATCTTTGTGATCATGTCCCTGTTTCATTAGGTTTTCCAATAGTTGGTTCATTGTGTTCTCAGAACCCTCAAAATTGGGGTCTGTGGTCAACGCCGGAGTAAATTCACTAATCTCTGAAACACCAGGATCCTCAGCATCTAGGGGCGAATCGGTAGGTAGATGGGAACCATTACTTCCTGTAATTTTAGTGAGCCTATCTGTGGAGTTTGCTGCAAGCTTTGCAGCCCGTCTCTCTCTCAATAATCGTCTTTTCTCCGCCGCCGTCAACTCAGACATAATTATTTTGGTTAATTTTTTCTTTCCTTAAGGTCGATCGCATGGTAGGTGTGGTCAGCATTGACATAATATTTGGAGTACGTGAAGAGTGGCTTCAACTCGTCTGGTGAAAGCAGCATTACCTCGTTCATCAACGCTGAAACACTTTCGTAGTCGAACCCTTCTTTGGTCAACCACAAGATCAAATTATATTCGAACTTGTTAGGAAACTTCTTCCAAGTAATCCCAACAATGTTATTATCTAGCTTGCTCCATAGCAGCTTTTCCTTCATTACAATGGTCAGCGTTGATTTCCACACCTTTTCCATGTCGTCTGGGGGAATTCTGATAACCACGCGGCCACTGTTAAATAACAGTGGCTCTTTCCTATAACGTGGGGACAAACCAAACTTGAAGAAATGGATTCGGCTTTCTTCTGTATTTCCTGACTGCTGTGCAGAAAGAAATAGCTCCTCACAACTTTCAACCACCTTATTCAACTGCTTGGTTTTCCATATTTTGTCTATCACACGGTTCCGTAGTTTTCCCTCTTCGTTATCCTTGTTCGAGGGGAATTCTCCCCAGACATTCCAGACAGAGCTCAAATGCATTGCATGTGGTTTCTGGAACTCAAACGCCTCAAATTGAGTGCTCGACTCCGATTCCACCCCAAACGCGCTCATGATCTTTGAACTGGCTGGAAACACTGCAACGTTGGCCAGATTTGGTGAGTCTGGTCGTCTGTGGATGCTATGAATGGTATCATTAAGTCTGAGAGACCGGAAGTTGAAATTTGGAAGCGGGTCCAATTGACCTTTTTGTAGATCGTGAGAGACGCTTTTGTCTCCTTCTTCCCCTCCGCATTTGCTCTTCCTGCCGAATATCTTTGACAGGGACCGTCTCAATCCCTTCTTCTTCTCGATAGTTTCTTGTGTAAAGTCTCTAATCTCTGTAAAATTGTTTTCTTGATTCTCTGTCTCTTCATCCTGAAATTCCTGATCAAACAACTGTTGGATGGGTAACAGATCTCTCTCTGGGAATTGTTTATCCCCCTTTCGCTCTGACTTCTGCTCATTATCTGCCTTTTTCACTGTTAGATATCTTGATATCCCCTTGTGTTTCTTTTTACTCCCCTTGCGTCTTAGGTGTGGGTACTCGTCACCCGCTGAACTGGCCTCAGGACTGTGTTGCAAGCCGCTTAATTGATTGGCCCTAGTCTCGTCGAACGATACAAACGATCCATTAAAGGGCTCCTCAATATCTGGTGTAGTATCCACGGCCGTATCTAGTCCCGTATCAATTGTTTCTGCTCCATCTAGACCCTGGTTCTTTTGTTTAAAGCTAAAGAAACGTCTGAGAGTACCACGCCTATTGAGTGATTTCGCCGATCTGGCCGACTTGGCAGATGCCACAGTACTACTATCTAGAAAAGATGGCTCTATAGTTTGGCTTTCGGGCCCAGCATCCTCCACACCTTCCACATCTTCCAATTTAGCTTTCGTCCAGAAAAAGATACCCATTGATTAAATGTAAATTTCCTTGCCCTTTTTCTATAACCGCTCAAGGCTGTGAAAAAAAAAATTATCAAAAATATTTTCACTTCTTGTTTAATATGGCTGTATACACCAAGGACAGAAAGCTCAATGCTAATCTCAAGAGGCTTGATCAGCAACACAAGGAGGCTGTCAAGTCTGTCAGAGACACAGAAATTCTGCTTCAGGAGGATGCGGGGTTCCTTGAGGCCGAAGGTATGGAGAAGACATACAAGTTTACCCAAGATGAAATAGTGAAGGAAGTGGATCAAGCAACCGCAAACAAGAGATTCGAGCTCAAACTGACTGAGTTTGGTCCTTATAATATTGATTATTCCAGAAACGGTCGTGATCTTCTCATCGGAGGAAAGAAGGGCCATGTCGCATCATTTGACTGGAGACAGGGCAAGTTGGATTGTGAACTCCATCTCAACGAGACGGTTCATGCAGTCAAGTATCTGCACAACAACCAATACTTTGCAGTGGCACAGAAAAAATACGTTTTCATATACGACAAAACAGGCATGGAGCTCCATAGACTAAAACAGCATATTGACTCGACCTTGCTTGATTTCCTGCCATACCACTTCTTGCTTACTTCTGCAGGAAACACAGGATTCCTCAAGTATCATGATGTGTCCACAGGAGAGCTCGTGGCTGAGCATCGCACAAAATTGGGACCAACACAATGCATGAGACAGAGCCCGTGGAACGCAGTGATGCATTTGGGCCACGCTAACGGACAGGTGACTCTGTGGTCGCCAAGCATGCCAACACCGCTAGCTAAGATTTTGGCCTGTCGTGGGCCTGTGCGCGCTCTTGCTGTCAATAGAGACGGCAGGCATATGGTGGTGGCAGGAGCAGACAAGACGCTGAAACTTTGGGATATCCGTAATTTCAAAGAAATTGACTCTTATTACACACCTACTCAGGCAAACACAGTTGACATCTCGGACAAAGGACTTGTTTCTGTGGGCTGGGGCCCACACATTACCGTCTGGAACTTTTTGAAGCAACGCCAAAACTCGCCTTACATGAACCATATGATCCCCTCTTCACAGATCCAAAGTACTAGGTTTGTGCCTTTTGAGGATATTTTGGGCTGCGGCCACAATAACGGAATCTCGTCCGTGATTGTGCCGGGTTCTGGTGAAGCAAACTTTGACGCTCTTGAGATCAACCCATATGAAACCGCAAAACAGAGACAACAAACCGAAATCAGATCCTTGCTCAGCAAGTTGCAGCCTGACATGATCACGCTCGATCCGAGCGTCATTGGTACGGTTGACAAACGTGCATCAGCTAAAAGACTAACTCCAAAAGATTTGGCAGCTCTGCAACCTGCACAACCTGCAGAGGAGATTGACAAGAAAATCAAGCCAGAGGTTAAGGGCAAGAACTCTACTGTGCGTAAAGCCAAGCGGAAATTGCGTCAGAACGTCATCAACGAGCGTGCTAAGCGTATTGAGCGTGCTCTCGAGAAAGAAAAGACTCTTAGAAAGCAGAACTACGATCTGGCTAAGGGTATTAAGCCGAATAAAGATGTGCTGGAAGGAGCGCTTGGTAGATTTAAATAGACAATATTAACATAATCAATCGCCTAATCATCGCTTTCAAATAATTCCTTGTCCAACTCGGCGTCGATGGTGAATGGATCTGGAACTGGAGCATCCGTATTACTCTTTTCTCTGACCGTCTTAATTCTATCCACAGGTTCATCTGGAGAAAGATCTTGCAAAACAACTATTCCTCCCATTCCCTTGAACTTTCTAACGGGGACAAACCGCTCGTTCTTAGAGAACGAAACGTATTTCAATTGCGAAGGAACAACTCTAGTCATGTTCTCAAATTCATACGGCTCTTTAACATAGAAAGATTCTGGTTGAGACTCATTGGACTCCTCAGTAGTAGCAGGCTCCTCCTTCTTATCCTTTTCTTCGTCCTTTTCTTTCTTCTCGTCAACCTCCATCTTGTCCTCGTCCTTCACATCCATCTTGGCCTTATCTTTCTTGGCAGCTCTTGCCTTGGCTCTAGCTGTGGTGGAAAGCACGGCAGTAGCAATCTTATCTGGTTGCTTTTCCACTTGAGCTTCTAACTTCGGTGGATATCCAAACACCTCAAGTTTTGTGTGACAGTTAATCTTGAATTTTGGCACCTTCAAATCCTCCCTGACACCAATTATGGCTGTAGGACTAAACGATAGCGACAAGAAGTGGGTCAATGGGAACCAGTACCAGAACTGCGAAAACAGGGTCAATCCGACAATTGCCTTCATGTTCAGTGTGTTGGTCTGTGCGTGCTCTAGTTGGATCGTGACATTTCTTCCACCTGCATCCAATATACCTTGAGCCAAAGCAGCTCCAAATTTAGCTAACGAATCCTCGTGCTTGTTTGAGACTGTCTTGCTCAACTGCTCCCTGAACTCCTTCACCTTTGGGAATGTCTTCTCGTTTTGTTGAATGAGGATCATCGACTTAGCAATGGTGGCACCTTGTCTAACGAAGTCAACAGAGTCCTTAGTCAATGGCTCAAGCACGTCAATGGCGGCTTGAAGTCCACGGCCAGCACAGGAGATTCCTAAAGCCATGGCAGTACCGTATCTAACATGAGGGTTGTACGATTCGGACAGAAGCTCCACAATGGTTGGGACTGTGGTGTAATCACGTAGTAGAATGAATCCGAGTGCCATAACGGCAGCTCTTCTAACGTTATCAGAAGAGTCGGAAACGGCAATATGTAGTAGTCTCTTGATGGCACCATTATTAGACGTTCCGCAATAAGCTAATGCCAAAGTAAAACATCCACCGTATCTGAGAATTGAATCTTGGTGCTCCAACATCTTCTCAATCACCGGTTCAGCTCCAGTTTCTCTGCCGAAACAAAGAAGAGCAATACCAATGGAAAGACCTCTAATGATCGTTTCGTGTTGTGTTTCTTGTGCATAGGCCAACATATCATGCAAAGCCGACTCATGACCTGATCCAAGCATCACTAAACCCATACCAAGAGCTGCAGCCTCTCCAGAGATAGCCGAGCCCGAATACAAGACAGTCTTCAGTTCCTCGTAGATTGCCTCGTCCTCGAGAGCCATGGCAGCAACACCGAGTCCCAAACAAGCTCCGTGTAAAATGATGTCTGTGTTCTTGTTGTCTGCTGAGTCACTGTTATCCACAACAATTTTACGCAGATAGTCCGTGATTTCACCACCGTGTCCGGCATAGATGAAGCCCAAGCCAAACAACGATCCTCCGTTAGTGTAAGCAGAAGGTGTACTTCCAGGAAGGTATGGCTGTAACACAGACCGTCCTTGAGATAGGTTTCCTTTATGAATTACTCCCAAAGCAGCTGTGGCCGAAAACTTTGACCAGTTGTTAGCCTTTCCGAGCCATTCCAGATTAGATCTAAAAAACGAATCATCGGTGGTTCCAACATGCATGAATGCATTCTGAAAGGTCACTGCAGAGTGGAATATGGAGTTTCTACCATCCAGAACTTTTTTCGAAGTGTTGAGAATTGAGATGTCGGTGTTGTTGTTATTGGAGAGGAAAGTAATGTCCAAATCGCACGTTGGCACACCGGACAGGATTTTTCTAAGCTTAACCACATTCTTATCCGCCTTGTCAACTGTAGGATCTGAATCAATAATCTCTGTGGTTTTAGTGAGCAGTTCCTGAGATGCAACGCTAACCAGGTCAAAGGCAATTTGGAACGCAATAAGCACGTTCTCGTCTGATTTCATCAAGTCTCTGAAAATCTTGTGCACAAGCTTGTAGTCATTGAGCTGAACAATGATTTTGGTAATGATGGTGTAATCTGGGTTCTTCAACGTCACGAGCGTGAGAATCAATGAGTTGAGAATTCTAGTACGGAAATCAATGTCATAAGACACAGTAGTAGAGCACGTAAGAATGTAGCTGATAAGGTTCATGATCAATTCATCATTCTTGCCCTCCTGGACCAGTTGGTCGATGATCGACTTAACAATATCTTGTCTATAGCTTTCGAGGGCAATGCCCAAAGCGAGCTTGTATTCACCTTGATCAACACATTTCTTCAACATTGTCTCAAAGATATTAACCAATTGTGGTTCGATTTCCACGCTTGGGTCGCTGAACCGCGCCTGCGACAGCTCAATATATTGATCGATGCATTTCGACACAATTGTCTCCGAAAATTCGGTGTTGTCATTCACGTCGAACTCTTTGCCTGAAAGAAGCGAGTACTTGACAGAGGAGTCGTAATCGCCCAGGTTGTAGTACACTTTAGATGCCACGAGCGCTGCCAGGTGTCTGTTAGCGAACTGTTCATCTTCATACAATTGCTCGATCTCGGCGATGTTGTTGGCGATCTCAGCCCACAATTGGTCCACCACCGTATTGAGCGACCTTAAAGCATATAGCTTAAGGTCTTGGTCGTGTTCCTCCAGTAGCGAAAGATATGGAGCCGCCGATGTGATTGCCGTCATTTTGCCACTGAAAAAATTAAAAAACAAGAGAAATTCAGATATTAAATTAAAGTTTACATAATTCGCTTCATTCATTTGTTTCTATTAGTATGCTATTTACCTAGTATAACAATCTAGTGACAATTTTGTAAGGGGTGTTTTCAAGCTTCACATACAGAGACTTGATGTCTTCGTGGTTAACTCCAGAGATGTCGGCCATCAAATAGGCAACGTTACCCCGCGAGTCAGAGAACTGTTTCTCAATGTTATAGTTGGACAAGATTTCATTGACAGTTCTCAGCACACCAGGAACGTTCTGATGGACATATAGCACTCTGACCACATTCTCCTGGTCAAGATCGAGACCACGGAGTGCAACCTCTGGGAAGTTGACAGCTCCAGTGGACGAACCCTCGTTGATATAGCTGGTCAAGGCAGTACCAACTTCCACACCGATGGCACTCTGGGCCTCCTCAGTGGATCCACCGATGTGTGGAGTCAAAATGACATTCTTGAGAGACTGGAGCTCGGAAGTCCATGCGTTCAAGTCGTTGTTAAACAACGGTCCGTTCTTGGCTGGCTCGTGAGGATACACGTCAATAGCAGCACCTGCAAGCTTTCCGACCTTCAGGGCATCGACCAATGCTGGAATATCCACCACGGTACCTCTTGCATTGTTCACCAAGTAAGCACCGTCCTTCATGGCGGCCAATTGTGGCGTCGAGATCATGTTTTTGGTGTCTGCCGTTTCTGGGACGTGCAGAGAAACAAAGTCTGACTTTTCCAGCAGCTCATTCAGCGAGGAAACCTGTTTAGCAGTTCCTAGGGACATGATCATAAACACGTCATAGTAGATAACGTTCATACCGAAAGACTCAGCCAAGACCGACAATTGCGAGCCAATGTGACCATATCCAACGATTCCCAAGGTTTTTCCACGGATTTCCCAACATTTTGCACTGACCTTGTTCCAGATACCATTGTGCAACTCGGCGGACCGATCAGTGAGCTGTCTTGACAAAGCAATCACCTCACAGATGACAAGTTCTGCCACTGACCGCGAATTCGAAAATGGCGAGTTGAACACGGCAATTCCAGCTTTAGCAGCATATTCGAGGTCAACCTGGTTAGTTCCAATACAGAAACATCCAATCACAACCAAGTTTTTGGCGTGTTTCAACACCTTCTCAGTCAGCTTAGTCTTGGACCGGATACCAATAGCTTGCACGTCCTTGATCTTCTCGATCAGCTCCTCTTCACCCAATGAGGTCTTGTGGAACTCAATCTGATAACCCTGAGCGTTGAAGATGTCGATGGCTGTCTGATTCACATTTTCTAGAAGGAGAATTTTGATGTCACCGGTAGAAAAAGGCTTCAAAACCTTGGTACTCTTAGAAACAGTGAGCGACCTGGGACGAACCTGGTCCATGTAGGACATAGTAGGCGACGTGGAGACAGCGTTAGGGGAGTCTGATAGGCTCGAGCGTTTGAGCGAGTTGCTCAGGATAGAAATAGGCACCGGAGAAGTCATGAGAAATTTAATGCTAATAATTAGGTTTAATTATTCATTTATTTCCTGTAATTGAGTCACGGTCGATCGTCTGGTCGATTAGTCGTTGTCATGTGATAGACATAAATTCAGGGCTTGAAACCTATGTTTAGGTCACGTGCTATGTGAAAAATATTTCAGGTCAAACTCACTCAAAAAAGTTTCTTAATCAACGTCGATTGAAAACCACAACCCCCGGCTTTCCACGTAACATTCCGACGCTATAAACAACATGTCCGGTGCACCAAGACAAGGCGGTCCAAGAAGAGGCGGCCCAAGAAGAGGAAGAAGAGGTCAAGATGAGGAGAAGAGCTGGGTTCCAGTTACCAAGCTCGGTAGACTGGTGAAGGCCAAGAAGATCACTTCTATTGAGGAGATCTACCTTCACTCTTTGCCTGTGAAGGAGTACCAGATCATTGACGAGCTGGTCCCAGGTTTGCAGGACAAGGTCATGAAGGTTCTGTCTGTTCAGAAGCAGACCAGAGCTGGTCAGAGAACCAGAATGAAGGTCGTTGTCGTTGTTGGAGACTCTAACGGTCACGTTGGTCTTGGTATCAAGGTCGCCAAGGAGTTGGCTACTGCCATTAGAGGTGCCATCATCATCGCCAAGCTTTCTTTGATTCCAGTCAGAAGAGGTTACTGGGGTTCGAACCTTGGTACTCCTCACTCCATTGCTAACAAGTGTTCTGGTAAGTGTGGTTCCGTCAACGTTAGATTGATCCCTGCTCCAAGAGGTTCCGGTATTGTTGCCTCCCCAGCTGTCAAGACCATCTTGCAGTTCGCTGGTATTGAGGACATCTACACCACCTCTTCTGGTTCTACCAGAACTACCGAGAACACTTTGAAGGCTTGTTTCGCTGCCATCGGTTCTACTTACGGTTTCTTGACTCCTAACCTGTGGAAGGAGTTTGCTCTTACCGACTCTCCATTGGATGTCTACGCTGACGAGGCTTTGGTTTCCAAGAAGAGATACTAAATAATGTATTGGTAGAATAAATATCAGTTAATTATTTAAAAAGTCGTAATTGACGAGGACATACACGTAAATGATGACCCGACTACTACACTGTAATGATTGTGGAAATAAGATGGCTAATGCCATCAACAAAAACGATCTAGAGCTATATACCCGTATTATACACTCGTGTTCCCATTATATCTGTGCGTGCTCCATCACCTGGTCCTCCGGAACTGCAAATGGCCGCTCGCTCGGATGAAGTTGTTCACTCACCCAAACGTTATTCTTGGCACCACTGTTGAGCTCGCGCCCCTCAGGATGTTTGTAGGCACATTTTGCATTCTTGCAATTCACTCCAAACTTGCAATCTTCGTCAATAGGATGCGTGAAGTAGCAATCCATTCTAGTACAGTTGGAACCATCACGGCAAATCACAGGACTCGTGGCATGGCGTTTAGGACAACGGAAGTTTTTGCAGTAGGCTCCAAACTTGCACTGTTCTAGAGTCTTTTCTGGCGCAGCAGCTGGAGCAGCACCCTGCGAGTCACTAGGCTTGAAGTTTGGCGAAGAGTGAGCTTTCTGACACTCCATGTTAGTACAGTTTTTGTTGTCCGGACACCATTGCAAAATGACCACTTTGGCATCTCTGTTGGCGGGAGTAGGGTGGCCAAACGGACACAACTCTTTCTGACAAACAGCACCGAACTTGCATAAGGTGATGCCGGCGTTGACTGGCTGCTTCATCATGCGGTTCTGGCCCCCATTGGCTTGCATTTTTGACGCTCTCTCCTGTCTTGCTTTTTCGATCTCTGCCATCAACTCGTCATCCTCGCCTGGATGCAAGTAACTGCAGGTTCCTGGCGCATTTGGACAGTTTGGAAATGCAAAACATGGCTTCGTAGGATGCATGAATGGACAGTTTTTGAGCGGACAGTATGGAAACTGCTTGCATCTACCATTGGCCTTGCGTGTCATAAAATTATTTGGTGGCTGTCCATTAGCCATCATAGCCATGTTCATTGCCTGCATAAAGTTCTGTTGATTTCTCAACGCAAAATTCTTTTTTCCGTTAGCATTCGACGACTTCGACACTCCATCCCCGCCCTTTCTGTTCACGAACGAGCGTGGCCCACTAGGGGTGTCCATCCTACTCATTCCCTCCATGCTCTCTGGTTCTGAGGCTTCGTTAAAGCGTACCTGTTGTCTCTCCCCAGTGTCCTGGATATGTTCCAACTGCTGTTGAGGTAGTTGAATCTGCTCTGGAGCTGCTGCACCGCTCCGCAGTCTCTGAATCTCTCCAAAGACGCTTTGGATAAAATCCAACGTGATCTTGTCGCCAAATAACGCGCTTAGCTCCTCCACAATCTCGTTGGGACTCTTGTCATTAGATATAAGCACAAGAATAAACTCGGAAACGTAGTCTGTGTCTTCTGTCAAGCCCATTTCGGTTAGCTTTGAGCTTATTTGTTGTTTCAGCTGCTGAAACGTCTCATCAGGCAGTTGCAATTGCGCGGCCGTAGACATGTTGATAGTTTATTACAAGGGCAAATTTTTGAAGAGAAAAAAAATATTCATACAATTTTATTTTAGGGTCGTGCGCCACATAGATAGCTAGTTACTGTATCTACGAATAATATACACTCCAATAAGAATAAAGCCAACTGCAACACTCAACCCAGCAATATCAATGGATGGTGCCCGATTACGCCGCCTGATGTCCAGAATAAGATAAACCCGTTTCGACTCGACCACGTTCTCGAAATCTTCCTCTTTCTCCACACAAATCAAATCCCCATCTTCGTCGATATAGCTCAACTCAAAGCGATAATCTGAGCGATGAAGGTTAATCTTGTAGTATATTTTCTGCTTCAGAACTTGAAACAGTTCTCCCGGGCTTCTAGCCTCGTTCAACGTAATCTTGATCTTGTATATCTTATTATTGAGCCCTAGATTCAAATGCTCCCGAATCTTCAGTTTGTACTTCACTTCCTTTGAACCTAATTTGGGCGATCTTGGCGAGTCATCTATCACACTGCTATCTATCACAGTGTTGGATGAAGATGGACTGAAAGAATGAACAGGCAAAGAGCTATAAGAGATTGAGTCGTGTGCAATCTTCCGAATGGGGCCGATGTAAGGCACACTAGGTGGCGGTGTATCATTGTTGCTGGAGGTGTTGATGGCGACTTTCGGTGGGAGATGGTATGAACTGCGCCTAGATGTCTTTTCGGTACTTTCAACCGTGCTTAGAGGTTGGTCCAACGAGCCCCAGAACCTATTCCAAGCAGGCCCGTTGTCAGACGAGTTGATGGAAGCGTTCTCAACGTCAAACAGATCCTCAGACGACTCGGTAGCACCATCAAGCGTTTTCAGCAACGTGTAAGTCAATTGAAGCACGCTGACGAGGCCAGTCACCGAACCTTTCCTGTCCTTTATCGGAAGGTTGAGAAACTTACCCTCATACATGAGTCTGAGAGCGGTGTGGATTCCAAGGTTTTCTTCAGCGAAATTGGGTTTGGGAGTCATCACGCGCGCGATACTTGTAGTTTTCGGATCGATGTTGGTAGCAAGAACACGGAATGCCACGTCCTTGCTCGTCACAATGCCAATAACATGGTCACATTTGGCCGATGCAGTGCTGGACTCGCAAACCAGAAGGGCAGTGACGTTGTTATGCTTTAGCAATTTGGCAGCATCGAGAACCGATGTTTTCGTATCGATGAGCAATGGCGGCGAAATATCAAGATCTGAGTCCTGTACCACGCTCTTAAGATTCGGCTGCGTCATGACATCGATCAGTCTTTTTAAGTCTTTAACAATCTTCTGTTTCCTCCGCAATATACCCAGATCTATCAGATTTTCGTTGCTTGTAAGTGCATCTGACGTCTCCTGCGAGTCCTGTACGTCTGGTTCCGCATCTGCATGCTGTATAAGCGAGTACTTGCTAAAATCGCCTGTATGTGGCTCGGATTCGAGAGATGCTTCACGCAAGTCGTTAAAGGTGGATTCAAGTTTCTTGGCCTCATCCGCCATCTTTTCCAGTCTGATCATCGCATGATAGAAGCATTTGGTAATGTTCAGCACTCCCACAACAGCACCGTTGTCGTCTATAAGCGGCAAATGCCGGATTTTCTTTGTCACCATCAATCTTAAGGCCTCGTTGGCGTTGGCATTGAACGACATGATATACGGGTCACGAGTCATAATCTCGTCCACACTGGTAAAGAACTGTCGACTAACAGCTACCACGCGAAACGCGAGATCTTTGGCGGTAACAAGACCGCACAGTTTACCGGTGGCGGGATCGTTAACGATGATGCAGTGATTGCGGGCCTCATTCATGAGCCGGGCGGCTTCCAGCACAGTACATGTTGATAGACACTGGATGGGCACGTCTGCAATCCGTGTCATAGCCGAGCTGCTCGCACGAATCGACGACGTGCCTTTCTTAGACATAACGAAATGGGGGGAAACAAAAAACTCAAACCCTCAAATGCGATAAGAGGGAGTTCTGGTGTACGGGTTTGTTATGAAAAAAGCGTGGCTGGCCAGGCGTGCCTGGACAATTGTGGCTGGATGCATGCCAAAGGCCAAATTTGTTGACAACATTCGATGAACTAGAGGAGGTGCTAAAACCTGAGATAAAGATGAGAATGTTATCTATCATCTGGTGACTTAGCTGACGCGTGCCAAACTAATGCAGGATAGTTAAGAGGCCTAATTTAGCACGACATTGGCGCATGCCAGGGAAGGAGTGAGGATCCGTATGACTGGTGCATATATCATTTATCGCCATTTGGAAAGAGCATGGCCAAGAAGCGGAAATATATCGCGTTTGTGTCTCTTTTTGTGGTCTACTGTACAGCTGTAACTTCTCTCGCATGAAAATATTATCACCGATGTTCCATGAATTCCTGAATTTGGCAGTCACCAAAAAGCACGACCAAAAACTACAGACAAAAGAAATTTTTGAAGCCCGTCAAAGACTTCTGTCGGCGAAGAACGAAAGTCAGGCCAAGAGTTTCCACATAAAGCAGACGCTAAACTCCACAAAATGGTACCTGTGCTCGTTAAATAAGACACTACTGCAGTTTCAGACGTGTCCTTCGACGCGAACCCCTGATTGAGATAGTCAAATTGTTGAGCTCAATTCCGTTTTGCTGGGCTTTCCAACTATCCTGACCGCCGCCGATAACAGAATTTAGATACAAACACGACTCGAATATTGTAGTCATAGTTGGATTAAGTACTGAACGGCATCACACTGAATAGGACTTCGTTTGCATGATACACCTCACACCATGCAAGTGAGAATATGCACTATGACAACGCAAAAGTAATATCTCGTATATGTGTCGGTGTTGCGGGAAGGATTAAAAAGCTGTTCAGACAATAGTGGGGGTTGTGCAGCCACTTCAATAAGCTGTCCCACGGTCTTGCCTCGTCCTTCTCTTTAAATAACTGCCGTAGTTCTTTGGGCCAACGTTTCATTGGGCTTTTGTAAGCCTCGCATTAAACGTGCCATATTAATTAACGCATTCTATACGATAAGTATTGCGAAGGAAATTTAACAATCCAAGCCACTGCAAGTGATGACCTGCATGGAAGCCATAGATGCATCGGCAGCAAAATGAAGATACTAGCCGAAAACGGAATACTGAGAGAAGCACTCTTGCACAAGCTAATGTTCATTTCCCTCATATAAATTACGATATCCCCACATATAATATCTCGTCATGATGTCGTCAACTTTGACGTTCAGTCCGTTTGAGGACTTCCCGAACATTGCACAGTTTGAATTACCGAGCGAGGGGGGGTCATTTGAGGATGACTTCTTAACTGCGCAGACGATACAGCTCCCTTCTTCAACTTTTTATCCAGAGCAGGAGCCCCAATATTACAGCAGTGGCTCCTTTGACATGAACAGCAGCTATTCCTTACAGGAAGATACGGTCACTTCCACCGAATCCTTTAATTCACGCAGTATATTATTTCCACCCGCAAGTGCGTGTACGCCGCCCCCAGAATCCACGGTAGGTTTAGTTTCGCGACGCGAGAGCTTTGACAGCGAACTCGACTTCAAGACTCTTACAAATGACGAATTTGCCGTGCTGGATGAAGCTACCGATTACAATGCTCTGGATATGGACTTGGACGCGATAAAGTCTAAGACGTACCCATTGGTTCGTGGAATGAATTCAGGGGGGTCTGCAACCAAGCCCCCTCTTGCAGACAAGGCTGGGCGCTACCAGTTTCTCAAGTGCAAGTTGTCGATAGTGGATGGCGACGAGAAGAGCGTGTGTCAGCCAGGATGGGACGAGTATGAGAAGCAGGACAAGCGGCGAATTATTCGCATTGAGCGCAGACAGAGACAACACGAAGTGATTGTTTCGTTTCATATAGTTGGCTCTCAAGAGCTGAACGAGCAGAGACCGGCTCCAGAGGGAGTGGATGTGGTGGAGGTCTCGTGCTTAGAGTGTTTTCAGAACGAGGAGCTTTCGGAGGACGACGACTCGACGGTAGTGACTCAAGGCAACCTGGAGAATCTGAACCGGCAGTTTTACATAACCAGTGTTGAGGTTATTAAGATTGTCGAGTTATTGATTGGTAGCCAGAGCAACAACCAACGTGAGCGCCGCGCAGAGAGAGGCCGCATTCGGTCGAATCTCATGCCCTTTTGGTCCAAAAAACCCATCAGTTCTAAGAAAATGGCAGGCACAAACTTGAGCGACGAGTTGGTGGGCAAGACGAATGCAAACCTGCGTAACGAACTGGCGCAGAGAATCATGAGTTACGAGACCAGAAAACCGCGTCGCTTCGACAAGGAAGTGCGGATTTTGGAATGGCGCAAACTTCTGCCTGCTCTTCGGCGCGCGCTGCAGAGTTATTATGTTAAGATACCTACAGACGATCTATAGAATGGACTACGACTAAGACTAATAAATATTCGCGTATTTAATTTAAATAAACACGAGAAAATAATATAGCCCATAGTGCCATCTGTGACTGGAGTCACACTTTGTTGATGACCACGCTACTATCCCTGTTATCCCCACGGAAACCCAGGTTATGCAATATCCCGCCTATTGACAAGGCATTCGAATTTGTGCCCGGAAATATCTACGACATTGCCTGTGTTCCAGGGTCGTCTGCCAAATGGGATATCTTGTTTGGTCTGCTTAATCATAACTCCCAATCGTGTCTCATAACCGTTCATTCATTCATCCCATGGCATAACTATACCGGAAACACAGAAGATGTCGACCTTTACTGCGTAGACTCCCTCACTAAGCTTATCGTGCTAATCCAGAATCTCAAGTTCGAAAATTACAAGCTGATTATAGTTGACGATTTTCATCTTCTCTACCAATCAGCACTTAACACCCTCAAAGGGAACCGCAAACCAGAAACACAAAGATACAAAAGAGACCTTAACGGCAATAGAAAAGACCAGCCAGGTCCTACTCGCAAAATCCAGCTTGTGGTGCAGGATCTCCTCCTACTACTGAGCAGTAAGTGCCAAGAGCACGGCACAATAGTTGTCACTACAGGTAAGATGAACACCATGACTCAACGCTTCTTCACCAAGTCGCAGCCGTCTACAGACTCCGAGGACGAGGATTCCTCGGTCCTCCAGCAGATCCTAGTCCCTATGCTACCCTTGAATGGACCTTGGGCGGGCCAATTCGCGCGCAGATTGGTGCTCTACAAGGATTGGATCCGAGATATGGAGCATGTCGGTCTGGATAAGTCCTTGAGCATTGTGGAATATATCCAATTAATGGAGAAAAACCGGCTGCATGCCTGCCCGCAATTTCTCAGTATCGCGTCGGCCAACGGTAACCGAACGTTCCAGGCAGGCTGGTGGACTCTTTAGTCGGTGTACGGGTGTGCGACAAAAACATTGTCGTAGTTTAGTTAGATAGCGTTAAATGGTATGAAATGGTATGAAATGGCATGAAATAGCAAACATAGGCAACAATCACACCCATACAGTTTGGTGAGAATATGCGGAGTAACCTATTAGTAATATGTTCGCATTCTTGTGTTTGCTTCATTTACAGATGTCATATTAATAAACAAGGAGTTTTAATACCGAATGCCGAAGTACTCGAGTCATTCGTAGTTAGTTAACATTAGTGAACACGAGCCAAGCGGTGGTATGTAAAAGATCTTTTTCTACTGGGTCCGATTAGTGCTAAATTTATCTTGGCCGCATCTAGGGTTCGCTCTCGCTAGTCATACGATGTAATACAATTCTCACTTGTCAAATCTCTCAGCAAGTAAGAACTATACTTGAAGTATCTAGATTAGTACTTGATTAGGAAATATCCTGTTCGAGTACCTGTGAATAATTCCCAAATTAGGACGAAATACTATTGTACCAAAGATGTGCTCCTTCTTCATTGGGTAGTGGATATGCAAGAATTTCATCAGCCTGTTGAATTTTGCTTGGACGACGAGCATCTATGATACTAATTATAGTAAAAATGCGTGTGAAACACAGCAATCTCTGTCGCAAACATTTTCGGAAGTATTGTCTGTCGTTTCTTTTTGAACAAACAACAATAAAAACAACAATAGAGATCCCGACACCCGTATCCTCAGGTCAGGTTGTTTGTTTATGTTTGACTCGGTAAAAATTCTTGCTTTTTCCAGAAAGGGACTGAAGCCCCATGACTCGCCGGGTATAAAACGAGGTGTTCCCGCTAAACACTTCTTTTCCTTTAACTAACCTTGTTAATTCATTTGTCCTTCGCTTAATAAAATGCAATTCAGAACTCTTGCCCCACTTGCTTTGGCTTCCGCTGCCTTCGCTGCTTACTCTAACGGTACCCTCTCTACTCTTACTTACGAGACCACCGTTAACGAGGTTGTCACTGAGTTGACCACTTACTGCCCATTCCCAACCACCATTGTTACCAACGGTGAGACTTACACTGTGACTGAGGCTACCACTTTGACCATCACTAACTGCCCATGCACTAAGTCTTCGGTCATCACCACCACCACCGTGACTACCTGCCCACCATCCAGCACTGTTGCTCCATCTTCTGCTCCAGTTATCTCTACTGCTGAGAACGCTGGTGCCAAGGTTGGTGCTGCTGGTTTGGCTGCCGTTGTCGGTGCTGCTGCTTACTTGTTGTAAGTTTTATAGTATCTTAATATCCGATATTGAAACTTAAACTCTAATTATAACTCGCCCCTTTTACTTGGGAATGCTTATGTAATTGTTTACAATTTTTGCTTATGTGCTTACAGCCTTCGGACGTGGTTGTCTCACAGCTTGAGTCCTTGCTGAGGTTCGATGACGGCCACCTAATTGTCGATCAGGAAGCTGCCCTAACTCTGTCTTTGACAGTTTCGGCTCAGACTACGCTCACAGCGTTGTCCTACATCGAGTCTGGCAAATGTGAGGTTTGCGAGTTCCAGAACGAGAAAATGGTGCTTGTGGAGGCCGAGCAGACTCATTTGGTGGATCTGGAACGTTGGTTCTGCTGTTGTAACGACAAAACCGGGCTGGACCTGGCGGGAGAGGAGAACCCTTGGTGCAGCCATTTGCTCGCTGCCAGGATGGCCCAATCGCACAGGATGCTGCTGGTTGAGCATAGGCTACTCCGGGAACGAAGTGTCACCTCCTTGGTTGACTGGTGTCGTATACACAGCACTCTAGTGTCGTCCCATTGCTCTACTGAATATAAACGGTGTACGGATGTATATTGAAAAATTTTCGACCCACCAGAGGCTAGTAGAAAGTCTGAAAAATCTCTTGTTGAACAAGACGAAAACATGCAAATTGTCAGCAATTTACAATAAGTAATATTGGAAATTGATTGCATCTATAGAATTATCCACCCATTGTAGCATCACCCATCGCATGACCCAGAATTAATATGTCCGATCATCACACTGACCCCATTGCACCATTAACAGCACAGGACGAAGCGAAGTTCCAGGATTTCTTGCATACCACCAGCCAATTTCGGCTCAGATGCAAGACACGCACAGGAAAGACCCACCTGGTGCCATTCCCACGGTATTTCGGCACAGACGAAGAGGAATTCTCGCATTTCCAGCGGAAGGCGTTCAGAAACAGAAGAGCTGTTGCGGCAACTCCACAGCAGCCCCAGAAGCCCAAATGGGTGACTAGCGAAGTCAAACCAGCCAAGATGAAGTGGAGCGCGGTGGTTCAGGAGGGTTTGAAAATTAACGGCAAGACTAACGGAGCGGTTCCGGCGTCGAGCGTGGTAGAGACAAAATTGCAGCCCTTGGGGTCTGTTTTACTAAGAATCATGTATGACGGTGAGCGGTTGCCTAAGTATCCGATGCTGGAGCCACACGGTCTGATCAACAATGGCAACATCTGTTATATGAACTCGATTTTACAAGCACTATTTGCGTGCGAGCCGTTCAGCCGGATGCTCAGCACTATCAGGAATATGAGTTTGGGACAACTGGAGTCACGGACCCCGATTTTGGATGCTGTAGTGGCGCTGCACGAGGCATTTATGAAGGACTCGCCCGACATTTTGAGTCCTGTGGCGTTCTACTCTACCATTGTCAAACAGCCCAGATTTAGCCACCTTAGATGGGGCCGTCAAGAGGACGCTGAAGAATTCCTAGGATATTTATTAGACGGGTTACATGAAGAATTCGTGGAGAGCATACAGAGATTAACTGAAGCCGACATAACAGAGCTAAAAAAGACGGTATCGAGCAAGATGGTGAGTTCTGCTGTGGAAGTGATTAAAAACGGGATTGTCAACGAATCTACGGAGAACGAGGACAACGGATGGATGGAGGTCGGCTCCAACAGAAAGCTTGCTGTCAAGCGACAGGTGGATATGAAGCCATCACCTGTGGTGCAACTGTTTGGCGGCCATTTCCGTTCTGTCTTGCAAGTTCCAAGCAGCAAAAAATCTTCCATCACTCTCGACCCATTCATGCATGTCCAGCTCGATATTAGCGACAAGGACACACACGATCTGTACACCGCGTTCGAAAAGTTCGCCATGTTGGAAGAGATCTCTTACGGCGACCAGATTGCCAAGAAACAGAACTTAATCGACAAACTGCCGAAGGTGCTCATCATCCATTTGAAACGTTTTTCGTTTGTCTACGATGATGGGTCAGAAGATTTCGACGATTACGAGATCGTTTCTTCCAGACAGCGCAGAAAACCCGCTTCGCACACCCCGCCGCCTGCCATTGTTCAAAGTCGGACCCATGAAACTGGCGGCCGCATTGAAAAACTGCACAAGAAAATCCAATACCCACACAACTTCACATTTCCTGCGTCATGTTTATCTTCCAACGTGATGGATGAGCCTAAATACAAATTGATTGGTGTGGTTTACCACCATGGTCGTTCGACAGAGGAGGGCCATTACACGGCAGACGTGATCGGACCTGATGGTGCTTGGAGTCGTGTTGATGACACGCTTGTCACACGGATCAGCCCTGCCGATGCTGTCGAGAACGGCGAAGGTGGCGGTGCCACCAATGGCAAGAGTGCGTACATCTTGTTGTACGAGAAGATCTGTAATTAACATCCCTACACGGGTAAGCGTAAATTGAAAAAAATATAAAAATAAAAAAATTAAAAAAAAAGTCAAAAAATATCTTCCACTTATGGATTTATTTGGCGCTTTTGAGAACCCAGATGTGGCCGAGTTGGTTGCAGAGGAGGTTACAGCTGTCGAAGAACCGAAAAGTCTGAAAAGATCGAACTCGGTTGCTACTACAGCTGTGGAAAAGAAACCGAAACACAAAAAATCAGAACAGAAAAAGGAGAATGATGAAAAGGTTGTTCCTATAGTGGCCGACACGCTTGAGATTGAAGCTTTGCGCGAGGTGGATGCATCCAGTGGTCTAATGGCTACTACTGAGCCTGATACATCGAAAGTTAAGCTGACCCATCAGGTGCGACACCAAGTGGCTGTTCCTCCAGGATATGATTATGTGCCAATTGGACAGCATAAACGGAAGACAGAGGCTAGAACTTACCCATTTACACTTGATCCATTCCAGGACACATCCATATCATGTATAGATCGGCAGGAATCTGTTTTGGTTAGTGCTCATACTTCTGCTGGAAAAACAGTGGTTGCAGAGTACGCGATTGCACAGTCTCTTAGAGACAAACAACGTGTGATCTATACGTCTCCGATCAAGGCATTGAGTAATCAGAAATATCGTGAACTACAGGCTGACTTCGGAGATGTGGGGCTAATGACTGGAGATGTGACTATCAATCCTGATGCTGGGTGTTTGGTTATGACGACGGAGATTCTTCGGTCGATGCTTTATCGTGGCTCTGAGGTGATGCGTGAGGTTGCGTGGGTGATCTTTGACGAGGTCCATTATATGCGTGACAAAAGCAGAGGTGTTGTTTGGGAAGAGACTATTATTTTGCTGCCAGACAAGGTTCACCATGTTTTCCTTTCTGCGACAATTCCAAATGCTATGGAATTTGCTGAATGGATTTGCAAGGTTCATTCACAACCCTGTCACGTTGTTTACACAGATTTCCGTCCTACTCCGTTGCAACATTATCTCTTCCCTGCTGATGGAGAAGGAATTCATTTAGTGGTTGATGAAAAGGGAACTTTTAGAGAAGAGAACTTCCAGAAAGCCATGGCATCGATTTCAAACAAGATGGGAGATGATCCAGGCTCTATAGATACCAAGGGTGGCAAGTCATGGAAGGGGGGAGTCAAGGAAGGAAAATCAGACATCTACAAGATCGTCAAGATGATTTGGATGAAGAAGTACAACCCAGTTATTGTTTTCTCGTTTAGTAAGCGTGATTGTGAGTCGCTGGCAATGAAGATGTCAAAACTGGACTTCAACACGGACGAGGAACGCGAGATGCTCACGAAGATATTCAATAATGCTATCAGTATATTATCTGACGACGACAAAGAGCTCCCGCAGATCAAGCATATTTTACCTCTTCTTCGTCGTGGAATTGGTATTCACCATTCTGGACTACTGCCAATTCTTAAGGAGATCATTGAGATTCTGTTCCAGGAAGGGTTCCTCAAGGTTCTGTTTGCAACCGAGACATTTTCCATCGGTCTCAATATGCCTGCCAAGACCGTTGTTTTCACGTCTGTGCGTAAATGGGATGGAAATGGGTTCCGGTGGGTGTCAGGAGGTGAGTATATCCAGATGTCTGGACGTGCTGGTCGTCGTGGATTGGACGACCGAGGAATCGTGATTATGATGATTGACGAGAAAATGGAGCCCCAGGTTGCCAAGGGAATGGTCAAGGGTGTTGCTGACCGACTTGACTCGGCCTTCCATTTGGGTTACAACATGATCTTAAATCTGATTCGTGTGGAGGGTATTTCACCTGAGTTTATGTTGAGCAATTCTTTCTTCCAATTTCAGAATTCCATATCGGAACCAGAATTGAAGGCACAGATTGCCAAGTACGAGGTTGAGTTAGACTCCATTGTGATCGATGATCTTGATAACATCAAGGAGTACTATGAGCTCAAAAAGCAGCTGGAGCGGTACAATGAGGATTTGCGGAAAATTGTGACTCATCCGGGCCATATTCTACCACACCTCAAGGGCGGCCGACTTGTTGAAGTTAGTGTTGACGGCATGGACTACGGCTGGGCCATAGTGGTGGACTTCTCGAAACGTAACAACAAGCGCAACCAGGCCCAATACAGCGACCATGAGTCTTACATCGTGAACGTGTTTGTGAACGAGATGTTCGTGGATTCGCCTGTCAATTTGATCAAGCCATTCAATCCCCAGCTTGTCGAGGGAATCAGACCTGCCAAGGATGGTGAAAAAACGCGGAGTGAGGTGATTCCTATCACTTTGAACTCCATCAAGCGGATCAGCAGTTGTCGGTCAATTCTGCCCCAGGACATGAAGAACAGCCAATCACGGAAGACTCTACGTAAAGCGTTGAAAGAAATAGTGAAAAGGCATCCAGATGGACTTCCGATTCTCGATCCAGTGGAGAAAATGCACATTAAAGACGAAGAGTTCAAGGTCTTGCTGCGAAAAATAGAGATCCTGGAGTCGAAACTGTACTCCAATCCACTGGCGCAGTCCTCGAGACTTACAGAGCTATATGATCAATATTCGCAACGGATGAAATTGGAGGAGAAGATCGAGGAGACCAAGAAGAAAATTGACGAGGTGCAATCATTCATTCAAATGGATGATCTGAGACATCGCAAAAGAGTGCTGAGACGGTTAGGATTCACAACACAGGATGACATTGTTGAGATGAAGGGCCGTGTTGCTTGTGAAATTAGTACAGGTGACGAGCTGTTGCTGACTGAGCTGATTTTCAACGGAACTTTCAACGATCTAGACCCTGCACAATGCGCTTCTCTTCTGTCCTGTTTTGTCTTCCAGGAGCGTACCAAGGTGACTCCAAGGCTGAAGCCGGAATTGGCAGAGCCACTCAAAGCTTTAAAGGAGATGGCTTCCAAAATAGCCAAGGTTTGTAGAGAGTGCAAGTTGGAGATCGTGGAGAAAGACTACGTCGAATCTTTCAAGTCCGATCTCATGGAGGTAGTTTACGCTTGGTGTCAGGGAGCTTCATTCACGCAGATCTGCATAATGACGGATGTTTACGAAGGTTCCTTAATTCGGAGTTTCAGAAGGCTTGAAGAGTTGATCAAACAGCTGGTCGATGCTGCAAGAACCATTGGTAACGTTGCTCTGGAAGAAAGACTCGTCAAGGCGGGAGAACTCATCCACAGGGACATTGTCTCTGCCGCTTCGCTGTATTTGTAGATAAATATAATAATTCTATCCTGCCATGTCCATAACATCGACTTGGGCCTCACTACGGCCGTTCATGCGTGCATACTCCTGGTCAACTTTGTCTTTCCAGATGTTGAGATCATGCTGCCGGAGATGTTCGAGCACCGACTTTTTCGAGGTCCAGATTTCAGGGTTCGAAATTGCTTTGTATTCGTCCAGTAGTCGATTCATCACAGTTGGCCATCGAATAAGCTGCTCCACAGTATGCGAGTGAGATGAAAGGGCTTCCAGAGCCTCCAAAAAGGAGTCAGAAGTCAGATTAAGTAATTTGGACGAGGTGATATTTAGTTCCTCAAAAACAGAAGCGTTGCTCACCAAGTTCGCATAAATAGGCACCGTTGTAGCCGTAAGTGTGAGAGACTGCAGAGATTCTGTTTTCTGGACAAGAAGGGCCGGATCCATATTCGAGAGCAAAAAAATAGAACGCTCGTCGAAATGGGTAGTAGCATAGTCCACAATTTTGTATCTTTTATCAAATTCAACAAACTTCTTGCTGCTGACATGGCTTAGGTTCGCTAGAAATACCACCGGCTCGAGACTGGACACAATGTTCAGCAACGGATAAAACGTTTCGTCAACGAAACATTTGCAGATATACCCAATTTGCTCATCCAACTTATTTATGACGTTTACCCTGTCATATCTGACTGAGTCCAGTAGCTTGTTGTAGAATGTGAGAATATAAGCATTGAGCAGCACATCACTGCTGGAAACAAACTCTGCTTCCGGCACGAGGTACAGTTTCTCTGGAATGTGTGGTATAAATGGCAGCAAGGTCGCCACTAAATCTAATACTCTGGAACAAACCTTTGGGTCAGCTCTTATCTTTTCGAGCAGGTCTAAGCACTCATTAGAGAGCAGTCTGCGTTGAACCAGCTCGCCATGAGCTAGAGTGCTTAGACATTTCTCAATTGCGTTGACAATTTTGAGCTCAGTGTCCGACTCTGCTAATATATTCAGCATGACGGTGATAATGGGTGTGTTTGCGATTAGATCAGGGGGCGACGCACGGGCAACGATACTGATGATAAGCACTTTGAGATCTTGATTTTGGCCCTGAAGGCCCGAGAGTAGCATTTCGAGAGGGAAGAGCTGAACAATCGTATCGAAATCATAATGAGCCAGGATTTTGTCAAGCAGGTCAATGCATGATTGCTTCCAGTCTGCATTTGTCTTGTTTGAGCTCACGATCTGGACGATTTTGGGGCCAAACTGAGTGAGCAGAGTGGTGGTTGAATAGAGCTCGGCATCATTAAGTTTAAGATCTGCCTGTTGAAACAGCTTGTAATTAACAGGCACAGACTCAGCAAAGTCCATATGCTCTAAAAGCAACTCTAGAGAATTAGACATCACAGGCAAATAATTAGTCGTCTCAATTAAATTATTTATTTATTTTAATTTATTTATTAATGATCCCAGAGCAAATCATATTAGGGGACCCCCAGTTCAAGGAATCCAGGCTGGAATCGCTATTCTCCAACTTCAATCATCTTTTGGAGAATCCAGAAGGGATGGAGGCGAATTTGCATGCCTGGAAAATGCTTTTGCTAGGGGCAAGAGACAAATGTCCAGAGGAGTTTGAGGATAAGGTGGCATTTGATAGCGATACTCTAGTTGATCAGTTCACTGTGTCTAGTCGTGGACTGGTTCCAAAAGGTCTTAATAAGGTTCTGGATCATTTGACCCGAGAACGGGTGTTAATACCATATTCACAGTTTCAGCAAAACAAAGGGTTGGTGGGCCGTGTGGTCGGATGGGTGCTTGGATCGCAGTACCACAGCGGCAACGATACAACGGGAAAGTTGGTGAAGGGAGAGAAGTTTGTGATTGCTAGCAAGCTTTTAGAATCGAGTAAAGAGGTTGGAGACTACGTGCGTGGCCATTCACCGCTAGTTCGAAATCATCTGGTGGATCTTGCTACTCGGGAGCTTGGAATATCGCGTTTCGACGTTGAATGCTGTCTGATATATCTAGAGCGTGAAAAGCAGGTGGTACTGGAGGATGACATAGTTCGGGTTCTGGATACTTCGCAGCAGGAAGTCCAGCTTACAAAAGAGCAAATTGAATCGATTGCCAATCTGAAGTACTCAATTTACAAGATGACAAAGTACAACGACGAGACAATGCAGCGAATTGAGCAGCTAGACTTGCGGGTACGCGAGTTTGTAAAGAACAAGCAGATGGTCCGTGCTAAGAGCGAGCTGAAGATCCAGAAAGCTCTCAGTTCTAAATTAGAGCAATCGACTCAAAACCTTGAGAATTTGACTTTGCTGTTGTACAAAATTGAAGAGAACAACAGCAACATGCTGGTGGTGAGCACTTTGGAGGCCAACTCCAAGATTCTTAAGGATATGAATGCACAAGTAGGAGACATAGCTACTGTTGTTGACGAGGTTCGCACCGAATGGGAGAAGACAGACGAGCTAAGCGAGCAACTTGGAGGATTGGCGCTAGATGATGACGATATTGAGGATGAGTTGAGACAGCTCGAGCAGGAGGAAGGGAAGGAAAATCAGAGAGGCGAGGAGACAGAAGAAATACAGGAAAAGGAACAGGAGCCCGAGCTACCAGACATACCAGAACGAGCCCAGCCAGAGAATGTTGAGGATGACTCTGCATTGCTCGAAAGATTTAAAAAGTTGAAACAGCTTCCTCAGTCGGAGCCCAAAGAGAAGACTGTTGAAAATCCATTACCTGTCTAAGTTATGCAATCACTACACCATTTAGTGGCAGAATAAACTGTCGCAGCTTGATTCCTGCTTCCTGAAACACTTTGGAACTCAAGTCGTCCATGGAATAGCTCTGCGAATAGACCACTTCCTCGATCCCGCTCTGGACGATTTTGATAGAGCAAGTTAGACACGGACAGGTGTTACAATACAGCACAGCTCCTTGTCCAATTCTGTCTCTGCCGGCCTCCAAAATTGCGTTCTCTTCTGCATGCAAACACAAGCAAGTGGAAAGACCCACTCCACTGGAATCTCCAGAGTTACACCGTGGACAGCCACCCTGGTTGCAATTGCTAAAGTTGCGGGGAGTTCCATTATATCCCGTGGAGATGATTCTGTTTTCTCTCACAAGAACACAGCCGACTCTACGCTTCATGCAATTCGATCTAAGTGCAGCCAGGTCGGCTAGACGCATGAAATACGCGTCCCACGACGGCCTCAAACGTTGCTGATCCAGCAGGTCGAGACTTCGGAGTCTCATCTGAAACTCTTCAATTGTATGTGTATCGTTCATGATGCGGATCTCCGACTTGTCCAGAATCCGTAGCATCTCACCATTACGGCCGAACTTATAATCGTCAGATTTGAGTGCGAATTGCTCTAGTGTAGTGTCGGGGTACACTTTTTTGTGTCTGTTGAAACGCACAATCAGCGACGAATCGGTTGCTAAGTGGAGGAAAAACGGCCTTTTGAGCAACGCAAGCAGAAACTTGTGACTTGTGATGCAAGTGAGGACATAATTATCGAGCCAGTTTTTCGTGACATAATCAACGAGCTCGACCTCGGTTTCAAACTCTTTGAACGTGTCTAAGTTCTCTTCAACGGTAGAATCTTTCAGAGTCACATACTTGAACGCGTAATTTTGCACTAGAAATGCCGCTACCTCCGATTTACCGGAGAATAGCGTACCCGATATACCAATTAACATCAGTTAAATATTTAATTTAATTTATTTTTCTGATATTATTTATTTATCTATTATTTATGCTGGACGATTTACTTCTTAGTCGCTGCCAGGGGGCATCTGGCAGCATGATTGGCTGGTCCAATGACGGATACATAATACTGGCATTTCGCAAAGAATTGTTTATATTACAGCCGAAACAGACCACTGAGGCCTCAGACATCTCGGACGTGTTTTCCATGACTAGACTGGGAGGATCGGTTGCAGAGCTGCCCAACGCTCTCGCAGAGGTTGTCTGCATGGATGAACAAATAGCTGTGGGGCAGGCCCAGGATGCATCGGCTACAAGTATCGTTGAAGCACGTTGGTCGGCCTCCGGAGTTGGAAAAAATAGACATTGTTTATTGAGCCTTGTGACTGACACGGGGAACGCGTTTATCATGAGCCAAGATGGAAAAAACAACTGGAGTGTCTGCTCAAATGTGTTAGACACCTTGAAGGAGCTAGAAGGTATCAATTTACAACGAGTAATCCAATATTCTCAATTGAAGGAACTTAGAGTGAGGTCGATTGGATGGTTCAAACAGCTTGATGCTGCACATCTAAATCCTCCGTTGTGGCCTTTAAATCATTGCACTGTATTTGTTCTTTGTACAGATAGTGAAACTGCGTGGTTGTACCGCATAGATACATCGTTGACAAGAATGACCAAAATCGTGCTACCATCTTCATCTAAAGTACGAAGGTGCAAAGTTTCGGACTGGGTAGTGAATGACAATAAGCTGAATGCATTTGTTGTCTTTGAGATGACTTCCAATGAGCTGATTGCTCAAAAAGTGTGTTACGTTGCAGAAGCGGATAGTTTTGAGCTAGGAGAACAAACCACGATCTCGCCACCATCTCAAACCCTAGTCTCACAGCTTGATCTGATAATGATTGAAAATGCTGTGTACTGCACCTTTGTAACTAGATCTCTAGTTACTGTGAACCTGGACACAGGCAAGAGTCTCGCTGCTACTCTCGCGTCGATAGTCTCATTCGCGTCGATAGTCCAGCACGGTACCACTGTTCAACACGAGATTATACTAGCGAACTCGCACGGCAATCTGGTGTTTGCAAATATTTGCTGGACGTCTGGCGAGATCAGTGTCCACGAATTCAGCTACCGTCAACCCATCGATTACAGTCACCCTCTTGCTACCAAACTGAATGCCTTGAGCAAGAGCAGACCGTTTAGGCTTCAAGCTATGACATTCAATCCGACCTCCAACTTTCTTGCTATTGTGCATTCTGTTAGACAACCAAATACCATAGACTCTAGAAACATTTCGCTGAAAGAGGACTATTCTTTGGCCATAATTTCTGTCAATCCGGTTCAAGAAATCAATTATTCGTGCATTAACTACAGTCCGCCCTTTATTTTGCAAATGCGTGACTTGGCTGCTGCATACAACACAAAGTTGATTGAAGAAAATCTTGAAATAGCTGACACAAAATACTCTTTCTCTTCAGAATTACCCGTTGCATTGTCCGAGTACTATCTTTCAGACTACGCCCAGAAGCTCCGACTTGCGAATTTGAGTGATCCCCATATTCAAGACTCTCTGTTGCTGAAAATTCTGGCTCAGATCGTTGTTGATCACGTCCAGAAACACCAGCCAGAGCTAGACGACTGCGACACCCTTCTTTACACTAATTATCTCCAGATACTTAATAAGAGGGTGGAGATACCAAGGAAGAAGGTTGATCTTAGTATTGAGGGGCTCAATGCCACAGAGACATTTGTGCTAGACTCCAATTTCAACCCTGCCGCCATCGAGTCTGAGCAAAGCCATGCGTGGCTGCGCTGCTCAGCCACACTGCTCCCTCTCTTCACCACCAAGTTGTGTGTGTGCAATACCTGTGGTGCCAAAATTCTCTCGCCGAACACGCTATCTCTGGGCCCGCTTACCTCCGCAGTCCTCAAGAGTCTCCAATTATGCCTTTTTTGTGGCGACAGATGGATAGACAGATAGCGAGCACAGCCATAATAGGAAAATGAAACTAACATATTAATTTATTTTATGCCATCACCGGTGTTTATTTCACATCCGCCGCCAGGATTTTCGCTCCTCTCGATTCTTCGGGGCATTCAGCTATCTATCATAGGCTCTTATCGTGCTCTCAGCAATCCAAACTTGATAAACTCCGCTTTCTATACCAAGGTACTCAACATTGTCAAATGGTCGATTATTCTTCACGTCATAATAAATGTCCCGCTCATCATTGTGACTTTGTCTTTAAAAACTCTGGGATTGTTTTTGCTGGCTCCTGAGACAGTCGCCTCACTGCTGGACAAACTGAAGTTTTTCCAGGTCCACATTCTTAATATCAATCCATTCCTCATAATGTCGTTCAAATTCTTCACCAACGAACTTGACGATCTGTATTATCAATCACTGGCATTTTCAGACGAAGTGTATGCACAAAAACATCCCGGCCAGCCAAAACCATATGCCGTCAGTCTCGCCAAATGCGAAAAATATATGGTATCAGTGGCCCATGACAAGCCGCCCCCAACCCCGAACTATATTGCTCAGACCATTAATAAATGGAGAGGCTATTTGAGCGAGTTTACATGGTTGCCTGAGTCGAAAAACCTGACAGGATTCATAGATTTCGCATCGTCCTACATCTACAACACAACACAGTCAGTCTTTTTCTTTATGCTGGCCAAAACCCCTTACGTGGGGAGTCTGGTGTTCCCAGTAGTTACATTTCAGAACCTCAATAGTTCGATAGGTACAGTTTATTCGTTGTTGGTGTTTTTTATAACGTTCTTGGTGCCGGAAGAGTACTCGCTCTTATTGCTCAACACCATTTTTGGTTCCAAACAACTTATGATGATTCTGCTTAAACCATATTTCAAATGTCTGCCCTTCACCCCCAAACAGAAAGATGCTTGGTATCTCTCGCGAATTGGATGTTTGTATGGGTTCAGTTTGATTTTCTATTTGCTGTTGCGCTTGCCAATTGTCGGTCTGTTAGTACTCGGATTCGCAGAGGCAGCAACAGGCCATCTCACCTCCAAAGTGAGTGATCCACCACCTGACGCCAATCCTAAAGAGCTCGACTCCTGGGTGAACGAGCAGTGCCTTTGGAATAAGGACTACTATGAAGAGATCAACGATATCATGGGCGATGTCGAGCCAACCATACCAGGAACATTCAAGGAACGGATAGATTAATGTATCAGTGTAAATTATCATCTTCACGTAACCGACGCATCACCTCAGGACTGTTAGAGTTTGCGAATTGTGACACTTGGTAGCCTCTGCCTCCGAATTTACTCAAAAGCAGTGGGAGAAGAACCAGGGAGTGTAGAGACGCCAAAACGATCAACCCAAACCACATGCGGAAATAGTAAATTTGGAAGATCTTAGACCTTGTGAATCCCAACACAGCGATACCAATTAACTTGGTAAGAGTAATTCCACTTAGTGTAGAGCCACCAATCTGGATTAGTGCACCGTATGCTCTTGAAAACGAGTCCACCTTCGCGTCGTCCTCGTTGTAATTGAAAGCTTTGATCAGATGAATGGAAAACTCAACAGCTAACCCAAGACAAATTAGTATATTCACCAAGGAAACTGCATTTAGAGAGATGCCCCAAATTGACATAACACCACCAATATTCACCAGAATCGAAACCACACTGATCACCAAGATAAGCGAGTTCCTAAATGAGCCAAGTAAGAGGGAGCTGACCAAATAAATCAATATCAATGCCGAAGCAAGCAACCTGAACGTCATGGAGACGATGGTTTCATATTGGGTGAAGAAAATATAGAATGGTGAGTATGCAAACACATCAAGTTCCAGATACTGTTTGATCTCCTTAACCAGTCTTAACGAGTTGTGATAAGCAGCAATGAAATCATTTTGAGACCTCAAAGGAGTGTGAGAGGTTCTAAATACTGACCTCACAATCTCTCCATCTTCATTTCGAAGAATGGAGCTGGAATACGGAGCTTTTCCGCCTAATGGACATGGATCTGATGGCGATTCAATCCATTGATCAAAGAACTTTGTGAAAGTCTCATTTTCTGGGAACCCTTCCATCTTGAAATTCCATAATTTATCTTCGTAGCACATCATGCATTGTCTCGAAGGCTGACCAGGGTAGCAAAACTCAGATTCGTTAGATCTCTTCAGACGACAACAATCTGTTAAATCAGGGTTGAGCCACAGTAAGAAGTCATCTATCCAACTGGAGACAGGCTCACCAATAGTACTGTAATCTGCACGCTTATACTCTTGTTCCATAACATTTACCAGCGAGAACTCATCGCATGTAGTGAATCGACCACACAATTTCTGTTGGTTTTCCAGTTTGGTGACATCGATTGAGGAGACGACCATATAAACAGGCGGACCAACCTCCAGATATTCGTACACTGCATTGAAGTAATCAATCAGATACGAATCCGAAGGAATGGCTATTCTTTGATCGAAGCCAAGCTCAATTCCAGGTAAGAGTGATAGAGAAACTCCAAACAGCGCCACAAACACTGCTAGACTCCACTTGGTAACATTCGGTCCAAAAATGAATGGTGCATAGTAATTCCGCACAAACTTGTTGAAGATGTTGTCATTGGAGTAGTCTAATAGCTGAGAAAGACCTTCCTGGTTATCCAGAGTGTCCTCAGGCAAAGAAACTGGTTGACTGCTTCCGTCTAATTTGATGAACGGCAAACAGTCTAATCTCAGATCCTCTATACGTTTCTGATCAAGAGCGAGTACAGAAACAAATGCTGTGAGTTGCAATGCAGAATTGAGCAGTACTGCCAGGGCACAGTATAAAGCAAAGTTTCTAACTGCGGGCATTCCAACCGAACTAGCAAGCGAGAAACAAATGAACTGACATGCTGTACTTAGCAGAATGCTTGGACCAATTTTTGCCATGGTCTTAGAAATGCGCACATTAATATGATCGTTGTTATAATTGAGATTGTTGCAGTTGTTAAGCTCATTGGAAATAAGGAAGATGTTATCGACTCCAATTGCAAGCACCAGGAACGGAATAACTTCAGCAATAATCAAGGTAGATTTCAGACCAAACAAACTCCAAAAGCCAGCAGCTGCTACCACTGAAAGTAGCACGATGAAAATTCCGACAAGTCCAAGACCAAACCGAGTGTGAATCAAAAATGCTAATGAGGAGTCTGACTTCACATGGAGCCTATTGCTATGGCCACCACTTCCAAGCGCAATGGAAGCGTATGCAAACATCACTAAGTAAGAGATCACGACAATACGGATGTCACTGTTTGTGGACTTATTGAGTTCTTTTTCAAGCGACAGTTCAGTACTAAAGCTGATATGAAGACCACGTTTGGCAGCTTCCTGGGTGACATTGAGCAAATAGTTCTCGAGTTTTGCTTCCCAAATCATTGAGTTCTGAATCTGAGCACTGCTTTGGTCGTTATCATTATTAAGTAACAAGGTCACCACGATTGCTTTGGAAGCAAGTACAGAGTCCTCCAAACCACCAAAAACAAGTTCTTTTTTGAGGGGCTGTCCAAACGATGGAAGACAATTGACTGGCGAGGTTGCACAGTTTTGAATTTGCGACTGCCACGATTCTTCAGGTAGCTGATCAATATCTCCATTGAAATATTGGGTGAACGATTCCAAAATGCATGACTCACCTAATGGCTTAAAACAAACATCATCATAAGAGACGCTGGAGTTTCCGGACGTGGCTATCATAGTTGTAATCTCAGACTCTTTTTCAAACCACCATTTGATAACTTCGTAGTCTTGTAGCACTGAATCACCTGTACTATTAGAAATGAAAACCTGCTGAGTTCTGTAAAATGGTCCGAAGCTCTCATCAAAAGTCTTTCTTTCCAAATATGAATCTGATGTTGGGCTGACCCAAAGATTGATTGGGTTTGTTTCCAGCTGGATCAAAAACATGAATGACGTAAGAATGAGGCAAAGTCCGACTGAAATTCCAATTACAGTCCAAGGCTTCCGCGCACAATGCAATCCCAATCGAGCGAACCGCTTCTCGAGGAAATTATTCACCACATATGAGTCTTTAGCAATGTATTGGTCGAAGTTGTCAAATTGGTCATCAGACTCACCAAGCAGATCATTCTCTGAGACAGAAAATGTTGGCGACTCGATCTGATCCAGGAAAAAGAACTTGGAACGAGTCCTTTGCACAGCAAATAGATACAATCCAGCGTAGAAGATCAATGCCAGCGAGTAGATCAGCACCACGGAAAAAGAGAAACATGGAAGTACTCCGACTTTGCACGAGCCTGCGTGCTTCAATTCAGGCAAGACGGGACAAGAGCCGGGACAATCTGCACAGGCACAGCGAAAGTTTTCGTCCTCATCGTCGCAGGAGTGAAAAGGAAGGGATAGTGGTTCAGGAGCAGAAGAGTTGGCCTTGAAGTTAATTTGGAACGGCGAACCACCCAGTAACGGCTTTTCATCACCCAGAAACTTGAGAAACTGCGAGTAATTCTTCGCACCTCCGCCAATGAGATCCATGGCGTAACCGTTGGTTGCTCCAAATTTGATACTTTTACATGAGTCATAAAACTGTGTTGCCATCAGCTCGTCCACTGCTACATCAACCTCTGCAACGATCGGCTTTTTTGAAAGTGATGTTCCTATCCTTATGACGTCAACAAAGGTTGATTGATTGGAAGAACAGGTGAAGTGGCAAAACAGCTGGAAGAAGTTATCTTTGCAAGCGGGACACGAGCTGATTAGCGGCTCAACCTTGTGAAGCTGGGCCTGCAAATCTTTGAGCTGTTCGTTATCACAGCAGGCATATTGTTGGTCAGCCCATGTATCACCGCAGATAGATACTAATAGGGACCGATCATCTGGCGATAATTCAGGGGCTGGCAAGTTGTTTGGGGCAGGTATATTGCCTCCAAACAACGACTTCTTGCCCCCCGATCCATACATAGCACATATTCCGGGCGAGTTCAAAGCTTGCACAACAGCAAGGAGAAGGAATAAAGCGAGCATAAATAATTTATTTTGACCGGAGGAAATATAAGACTTATTTGAATGGTAGCAACATTAGCTATCCGGGCAATGATAATCTATGATATGGTATTGTAATACATATCTGAATTCATAAGACTGGGTCCTTTGGGTGTCCAGGCAAATATCCCAGCATTTTAATCTAGTTCCCACAGATAATGACACATTCGGCTGTGAGGAATACCCCACAAAAACAGATAATGTAGCAAAACAAAGGAGAGAATAAGATTAATTTCGTGACCAACCGACCTGATCCCGAGCTATATAGACCCATTCAGTTCCCAGTACCCTTTTTGACTGGACTACACCTAATTTGTTAATTATTCTATTGTCCATTTTCACATGCTGGTCACCACATATAAATACCCCACGCTACGTCTATCTCTTCAGATGTTCAAGTTACTAAAAATGCCCGTTAGAAGTAGCTCCACGGCATCTACAGGCGCTCTATTCAAGTATCAGGAACAGCTTCCGGCGCTACCTGTGCCGACATTGTCGCAGACCCTAGAAAAGTTCAAAAGGTCGATCCAGCCATACTATTCTCGTGGAGCAAGTGACCCAGATTATCTGAAGTATTGTTCCGTCATTGACGATTTTGCAAAAACACAGGGACCATATTTGCAGCAGAAACTCGAGAAGTTTGCTTCTGACAAGCGCAACTGGCTCTCCTATTGGTGGGACAATTATGCCTATCTTGGCTACAGAGACCCAGTCTCGCCTTTTGTCTCGTACTTCTTTCATCATAGAGAGCTGAATTCGATTATCGGAAAGGACCAAATTACTAAAGCAGCATGCCTCTCTTACAAGGTCTTAGAATTCAGAGAGGCTGTATTGAACGAGACTTTAGAACCGGAGCTGGTCAAGAACAACCCATTCTGTATGAATTCTTTCAGATGGCTCTTCAACAACTGCAGAGTTCCCGCACCAAAGCAGGATGCTAGCTTGCAGTTTGATCCTTCCGAAAATCAGTTCATGATCGTCATTTCAAACAACAGGCTTTACAAATTGTACCATCATGCCAATGGTGAAAAAGCTTCGCTTGCACAGCTTAATTCAAATTTACAGGCCATTAAATCCCACTCGCACAGTCTTCCGCCCGTTAAGAACCCAGTGGGGATTCTTACAACTTCAGATAGGGATACTTGGGCAACAAACTATGCAGAGTTATGGAAAAGTCCAATCAACAGACAATCTCTTAGAGACATCCAGGCATCGTCTTTTGTTCTCTGTCTAGACGATAACTTTCCGGTAACTATCGAAGAGAAATCTAGAAATGCATGGCATGGAAACGGAATCAACAGATGGTTTGATAAGCCTATTCAAATGTTTGTCTCCGGGAACGGTAGCTCAGGTTTCTTGGGCGAGCATTCAAAAATGGATGGTACTACGACATTGCGCATGAACGAATGGGTTGTGAACGAAATGCATAACATGTCACCACCACAGGAGCATGATGACACATTGGGATTCGAGGAGCTCAAGTTTGAGATTTCTGCTGAGACCCAGACGGCTATTCAAAAGGCAATCACAGTATTTAATGAAACTGTCAACTCGCTAGATATTAAGGTTTGGCAATATCATGGACTTGGAAAGTCACAGATCAAGCTTTTTAAGGCTTCCCCGGATGCTTTTATTCAGATGTTGATGCAGCTTGCTTATTACAAGTACACTGGTACTGTCCGACCAACATACGAGTCCGCAGCAACGAGAAAGTACTATGGTGGCCGCACTGAAGCATGTCGATCTGTTTCCAATGAGTCCCTGAACTTTGTGAGGACTTGGGAGAATCCGACTGCCACAGACGTGCAAAGAATTGCGGCCTTCAGAGATGCACTAGCCTCACATGTGAACTACGTCTCTAGTGCTGCCGACGGACATGGCGTTGATAGACATCTTTTCGGCCTGTCACAGTTGTGTGATGGTGAAAAGCATCCGTTTTTCTCTGATCCTATGTTCAATTACTCATCATACTGGTATCTTTCAACTTCCCAGCTGAGTTCCGAACAGTTCAACGGTTATGGATGGTCTCCGGTTGTTCCTGAAGGTTTAGGGTTAGCGTACATGGTGAATAAGGAGTGGTTGCATGTCAATGTGACGGTATTTAAGAGCAACCAGATGGGTCTCGAAGCAGACAAAATGGTTTACTACCTTGGTCTGGCCGCGCGCGAGCTAAAAGAAGTTCTATCAAAAGAGACGATCAAGGCCAAATTATAGGCCCTATGTCCCTAGAATCTCGTATACAAACACATATTCACTTGCCTTGCCTTGCCATCCTCTGTTTCCACTCGAGCTGACCATAAACCGACAGGTTGGGTCCACATACAAATCGCTTAATATTCCTCCATTGTGACCTGGAATAATCATGAATGGAATCTTCTTTCTCTTCTTAGGAGACTCTTCGTTGGACTGAGCGTTCGCAGAGAGACGTAAATCGTACAGTCTGATATTGTCTTGACATCCGCATAGAATGTAGTTATCATTAGGAAGCGTCCTGACCACACTGATGGGGCCCGATGCGATGGGAAACCGAAGCTGTTGCTTGGGAGCAGTAGGACGGCGAAGGTCATACTCTTCCACCAATGCATTTCGACGCCCAACATACACAGAATTTCCAGAATTAGACCAGACCGCAGACATACACCAAGGTGACGATCCGTGATGGATGCCTATGCCCGCAACGTTGTTAGTTGCCGTTGGAAGTCGCGAGTCCCAAATATTTATTGTGCCGTTAACAGCGGAGGAAAGAAAAACATGGTCTGATCGGTGAAGCGAGGAATACAGACCAGACTGAACGCTATCTTGCTGGGTCTTTTTTATTTCTTCTTTAAACGGATTTGTCTGCTCCTTGGGTTTTTTAGTTGCTGCTGTGTCATCTTCCGCTTCGTCATCATCACCAAATAGTGAATCCATATCGTCGTCCTGGTGTGATAAAGGTAGTTCAACCCCTCCAACAGGACGATACTCTATGGAAGAGATCTGTCCGGTGGATTTATTAAACAAATTGGTAGTCTTTCCAGTGTTTAGATCCCATTCAATGATTTTCAAGTCCCAGGATCCACTAAGAAACCGGTTTTCATCGTTGTTTAGTTTCAGACACGAGACTGTGTCGCTGTGCGAGTTGTCAGACTTTCCATGCTTAAAATAGTATTGAATAGCACCTTCACTGGCACGTACCGACTGGAGCGCAATTCCACCGGACTTGAGACCACTAAGTAGCCAGTGTGATTCAGATTGCACGGCAAGCGAGTAAACGGGTGAAATGCGAGGTTCAAAAGTGGTAATCGGAGCATTATCAGGCTTCTTTGCTTTGCTTTTAGAGCTTTTCTGCTGCTCAGCAGATATTTCGGCCAGAAGTTCGTCTTTGTAATATGGTTGTTCATTTTCCCAATAAGAGCACAACATTCCACCATACGATATCGAGTCCACCAACTGGTGCTTTTGTGCAGAAGTTAGTGGCATTTTTCCCTCCACAGACGCAAAAAGATCGTACTTTCTAATAAATCCATCATCTCCACCTGTAAATAGCCATCTCGGACCCTTGGTGACTGCGATTGAGTGTACTGGTGCCGCATATGGGATAGCCACAATGGGCAAGACTTCGACGATGTTCAGACCCTTTGCCCGATCAATTAATGCCTGACGCAGTGAAGTGACAGGTTTGGATGTAGATTTGGTATTTTCTGCTACTTGTGCAGACTGTTGTGCAGGTTCAGAGTCGTCTACGTCCATGTCGTTGTCCCCTTCTTCGTCGTCTTCCTCCTCATCTTCGTCGACTTCTTCGTCATCATCCTGCTCATCGTCTTCTTGCTCCTCTTGGACAGAGTGCTCCTCTACCTCTTCTTCTTCATCGTCGTCTTCTTCGGCCAGGTCGATATCTTCGTCAAAAATATCATTGGAGTTCATGACGGTGTATTTATTGAATTATTTATTCGACCTACTGAAATATATTTCTTTCAATTAATGTCAATCTACACGGAAAATCTTTGCTACACCTTCCCGTCTAACAAAATTGGCCTGTTTGATATCAATCTAGATGTCAAGCATGGATCACGGGTCTTGCTGGTTGGTCCCAATGGAGCTGGAAAATCGACGCTGTTGCGCGTTCTCGCTGGCCAAAAGCTGGTTAAGCAAGGAAAGCTCAGACTTAATGGCGTTGATCCATTCGACCTGTCCACATCAGGCTCGTACGGCGTGATCACATATTTAGGAACAGAATGGGCCAATAATGAAATTACCAAAAGAGACATTCCGGTGACCGTTCTCATTGACTCTGTGGGCGGAAACGTTTATCCTGAGCGCAGAAATAAGCTGATCGATCTTTTGGATATTGATATCACCTGGAGAATGAATCAGTGTTCTGACGGAGAACGCCGGCGGGTCCAGCTGTGTATGAACTTACTGAAGCCATGGGATCTGCTTTTACTGGATGAGGTTACTGTGGATTTGGACGTTCTTGTTCGTTCGCGGTTGCTTGGATTTTTGCTTGAGGAAACAATCCAACGTAATGCTACCATTGTCTACGCAACCCACATTTTTGATGGTTTGGGAGAATGGCCCACACAAATTGTGCACATGCGGGGTGGCTGCATTGTGCAGGACTTTGCCATGGCAGAAATCACCTACCACGATAAGAGTGACAAGGTGGTTGAGTCTGAAAAAGGGGTTGAGATTGGCAAGTCGCGGTCGATTTATCCGCTAGCGCTGGAGTGGCTTGGCAAGGATCTACATTTGCGTGGAGAAAGGACGGAGGACAAGACACGGCCGACGTACGAAGATCTTTCGCTGCTGAAAAACGAACAGTATTATGACGACAAAGACAGAATTACGGAGTACTTCAAAACTACTCGGAAAATCTAGCAGTGCACGACTGCGATTAAAAAAAAAATTTAGAACCAATTCGTCTTATATGGTTCAATTTACTTCTGACAAGACGCGCGGCCGGGCAGAGGCCGGACTAAATGCATTGCTTTCCAAACACCTACCGGGTGCTGGAACCAACGATAGTTCTCGACGTGGTGCTGCTGCGATTGCCCAGGTGCGGCGAGATATGGATATATTTGGAGCGAATCGGCACGTTGCGACTCGTGAGCGGACAAAAATCGGCAAGAAGCAAAATGCAAAGATTCGCAAGGCTAGGGAAACTGAAGAACGTGTCAAGAAAATTGCTAAATTGCACTCTGGTGATGCATCTGAGCTGGAGTCTGCTGTGGTTGAAAATGTGCGAAGAATTAAGTCTTGGGAAAATAGTAATGCTAAGGAGGTTCGCGAGCTCGAACAGCGCATAATGAGGATGCGCAATACTGAGAGCTCGCGACGTAAGAAGGTGAGACAGAGCAAGGTGAAGAAAGACAGGTTCGAGGCCAAGGTGAAGAAGGGTTTGATTTCGGTTCCTGGGCTTACCCCGGGGCTTGCTCCTGTTGGCGAGAGCGATTCGAGCGATGACGAAGTGGATGTGGACGATCTTCCGGATGATTTCGACGAGTACAACTAATCATATAATAAGAACGTAATAATATATATATACAGAGCATACGAACAAGATTGCCAACTATTTACCATCTTTTTTCTCCACCGGCACTCCACCATTTTCAAAGGGAGCCTCTTTGCGTGCCTCGTCGAGCATCGGCTTGATTCCTTGCTTGCTGAGATGAATATCTATGCATGCCTTATAGTCATCCCAAAGGTCTTCACACTCGTTGTAAATGCTTTTTCCTTTGAGGAATTTCTCTGTGTACCAATAGTTGAAGCACGCATCGTACTTCTGTTTGAGATCCGTGCACTCCGGCGCAAACGATGAGGACATGAGGTTACCCATCTTCGATTGAATAAAAAAAGATCTTTACAAAAAGCGACGCAGTCGCGCACTGCGTCGGTTGAAGAAAAACGACTTGAATTTAAAAATTCACTCTCCACGCGTTCGTGTTATCATGTCTCGAAGATCTTTTTATTTCTCGTCGTCCTCGTCGACACGATCACAAGAGCTGGAGCAACTGAGCAAGATTGAGCAGGAGATAACGCTCACATTGCAGGAGATTGACAAAAATTTGAGCAAATCTAATAGCATAATTAATGAGAGCGTGATACCGCGACTGGGCAGGTTTCGTACCAACTCCAATAAAATATGGGCCAACGTGGAGTTCTGGAAGACATTTTTTGAGAATACTGCCAACGTCGAGATTACGACTGAGGAGGTGGGAAAGATGGATGACGACCAGCAACAACAGCTGGGAACCGAGACTACTCTGGCTGCAACCGACAAATCGCAATTTAATGAGATCAATTTGAGGTATAAGGAGAACGTTGATGAGAGCGAGCAAGCAAATGAGACTTCCACAACTGCTACAGACACTGTTTCTTTATGGAAAGAAGGTGCACGCAAAAGACTGGCCAGCTCAACGCCAAACCGGAAAGCTGGGCTCGACAATGATTCCACCAGCTTATTACCAGCTGTTCAACTAAAATCAGATGATGTGGAACGGGAGCAGGCAGAGATGGGCACTGTGCGATCGAATGTAGCAGACGAGCTCACCACAAGCAATATCTTTGACGTTTCAACTGTCCAGCTGCCTAAAACGCAATGGAAGCTGATGAAAAGCCCACAGAAGAAGATCGTTAGTCCTGTACGCAAGAAACAGAAATCAATCGCGACTCAGTACGATTCGTCTCCAATCGAGGAACCACCTGTGCTCAAATCGGCCATCTATCTCTCGCCGGTGCGAAGAAGCCCCAGAAAAGAGCCTGATACCGACCAAAGATTCCCGAAGTCTCCCAAATACGGAGCGGGAGGAAAACTGCTTCGGAGCAGTAAGGGTACAGAGATTGCGTTGAATTTTGCACGGTCTGAGCTCGCTTCGACGACAGCCGATTTCTCGTACCAAACCGCGCCTTTGCCCGGCGCCGCCGTTGACTTGGACATTAGTTCCTCGATCCTCAATCCGGAATCGACCACACTGGACGAAGCACCCGAGCTACAATCTCAGCTGCCTGAGAAGACTGGAGATCCGAATTCCGAGCACGAGCTCGCGTCGTCGCCTATCAAAGACGCAGAAAACCCGTTTATCGAGTAGTGTATACTAGCCATAATCTACCTGCACAGCCATGATTCGAGGAACTCCTAGTTTCAAGTCGCGAAATTTTCAGATCTGTAAAGAGACATGTCTAGCCATCGGCTTGGCCAGTATCGTCCATTCACCCTATCCATAATTACACAACAGAGACACTTATAGCTCACTAGCTACCATCGAATACTTAGCCAATTTTCCAGTCGCTGCATCCATTTTCTATTTATAGCCGGTAGTTCCTGCTACTTGATCCCAGGAACTTATGGCCTTTCTCTCGCTCCCAAGCTTGGGAAAATGCTTCTCGCTCAGGACATTTGCCTCGCGAGTGCTGCTGCAACTTGTACTCTTGGTGCTTTTGGTGACGCTGTTCATGGAATATACTCGTACTCATCAGAGTCAATCGGAGAGGTTGGGAAATGTGCTCGAGCTCGAGTCTGACCCAATCCAAAGGTTTCATCCGTTTAACCTAGAGTCTCTTGCGGTGATCGCGGCACTGAATGTGATGTTTACGGCCCTTTTATGTTGATAGGTTTGATGTCATGATCTTCGAGATCTGTCGGGGTTTACTGGTGTACGGATGTAAATATTGTTGATATCTAGAGAGATAAGGATTCGAGAGTTTTTAGATATACTATGACGGTTATTAATTACGAAGAAGTAGTTGCTAGAAAGCATGCAGAAAACTTGGCCAAGATCCCATCCGATTGGCATTTGGATTCAATCCCTAGCCCGGAAGAGCAGCCTGACGTGGCTACTGTGGTTGAGCCCCTGCTATCGGACGAAGAGAAGTGGATTACGAGTGTCTCGGCCAACGAGCTACTTGATAATCTCAGGTCGGGAAAGCTAACTGCTGTTGCAGTTTGCACCGCATTTTGTCACCGTTCAGCTTTGGTCCACCAACTAACGCAGTGTTTGATCGAGGTCTTCTATGATAAGGCTTTGGAAAGAGCCAAGGAACTAGACGACTATTTCGCCAAAACTGGAAAGCTAATAGGACCGTTACATGGAATTCCTATTTCCTTGAAAGACCAGCTAAACTTGAAGGGTATAACTACCTCGATTGGATATGTCGCACCGCACATCTCCAAGGAGTTGGAATGTATTGTGAGTCAGAAAAAGCCCGACGAGGAATCGCTTATGGCAAAAATCTTGTACGACGCAGGAGCAGTCTTCTATGTCAAGACTGCTGTGCCAATGGCAATGTTTGGTACCGAGACCAGCTCAAATTTGACCACGACCAGAAATCCAATCGACAGAAGAAAATGTCCTGGTGGATCCAGTGGAGGAGAAGGTGCCTTATTAGCTGGAAAGGGATCCGTTATTGGTATTGGAACGGATATTGGAGGTTCAATTAGAGGACCATCTGCTCATTGTGGACTTTTTGGACTCAGAGCATCCTCAAACCGATTCCCATGTCTGGGTGTTTCCAACGCTTATCCTAACCAGATTTGTGTTCCATCCGTGATTGGTCCAATGTGCCGGTACTTGGAGGACTTAGAGCTTGTTTCCAAAGTTATCATCGACTCTGAGCCGTGGCTTTTCGATGCTAAGGTCCCACCAATTCCATGGAAAAGCGTCTCTGTCGATAGCTACAATGTTGGTTTCCTGCATTGGGACAGACATGTGATGCCACATCCACCAATCCAAAGAGCTTTACGTGAATTAGAAGCTAACCTGAAGGCCTCCGGAGTTGATTGTATAGATCTGGAGCCTCCAGTCAATCATCGCGAGATAACTACCTTTCTGACCGATCTGTTCACTCAAGACAACTTTAGTGAAGTCAAGAAGTTTGCCGAACTGGGAGGTGAACCATTGTCAGCTTTGTTAAAGCGGACGTTTACTACCAACGATCATTTCGTTGATGTTCCGGAATTCTTCGACATGTGTGGAAAGAAGTACGAGTTTCAGCAAATTTATGATAACTTCTGGAACAACACTGCAGAGCAGACGGAAAATAAAAAGCCAATTGATTGTATTATCATGCCAGCATGGTCTAGTACCTCTTGGAAGCTTGGCGATAACATGGAAGTTGCTAATAGCTACACTCGTGCTCTCAATGTTTTGGACTATTCCGTTCTTACCGTGCCTATCTCCAAAGTCAATGATTCTGACGACGCGTACGAGCGTACTGAGTTTACAGATGAAATGGACAAACGGTGCTGGAACTACTATGACAAGGAGTTTTACCAGGGCATGCCGATTGTCGTCCAGCTAGTCTGCCGTCGTTACCAGGAGGAAAAGTGTGTTGCGTTGGCTAAGAAGCTGATACAAGAACATTTTAAATAATCTTTATATTGCTTACAATGTTACTTGGCACGGATGCCCCCTAACTGTTTCATCATGTCGTTAATCACTTTCTTCTCTTCAAGAGAGTCTCTTCAGTGCCATATTCTCTAAAATCCTTGTCTCCTTCCAAAGCTGTACGGATCTCATCCATATTCTTAGTCTGCTTATTCCAAAAATTCTTGTCCTTTTTAAGCTGCTTGTTGAAGAGCTCCTTTTCTGGCTTCCTGTACGAGCCTCCAAGTCTATCCCATAGCGTAGTGAACTGACCATAGTTGTAGTTAAAGTACATGTGGTGGATCGTGTGACAAGCTGCTCCGTTAACAACCGGGTCGTCCGACATGTACTCTCCATCGTGAATCATGACAGTCCAGAAGTTGACAAAGGTGAAGAGAAGCAGGTAAGAAACCTTGTGCAGGGGGAACAAAAACGGATACCAGTGGTATGGCAAAGACTGAGCGTAGCCATCAATAGGGTGGAAAGCGTGGGACGCAAAAGGTGTACAAACGATCCATTTATGGTGAGGTTTGTGTAGAACCTTGTAAACGGATGGCCAATGCAACCATCTATGGATAAAGTAGATGCCGCAATCAGTGAACATGATAAAGCACGGAACTTGGTAAAGCAACGCCCACCAGCCACCGGTGCTTTCGTTGACTTCATAATAGAGTCTTGAATGTCCGTGCAACTCAAGCAGGAACCAAGGCACAGTCAGCAGCACCATGACTGGAATCGACGTGACAGCCTGCTTGATTTCCAACGAGATTTGATTTTTTAGGTATCTAGGATGATTGAAGTTGGCTTTGTCGTAAACGAAGTGATACGAGGCGGCAGCCACAGACAAATATAATAGCCAGCCAAAAAAGGTCATGACGATAAATAGCGTGATTGCTTGTCTAATAACGTTGGACCTGCCAAGCAACGATAGCCTTGAGTAAGGGCTCTCATCGAAAAGGTAGTAATCAGCGTTAAAGCCGTAGATCTCCTTGTCGTAACTGAACAGGTTTGGCAGCTTTGCGGCCTCAGAATAAGCGAGAGCGGCCTGAGTGCCGTTGTTGATCAAGTCGGCAAAATTCACGATCGCCTTTGGAGTCTCTGGTATATATTTGGCCAAGGAGCTTGGTAAAACCGTGGCGAACACCCTGTCGAACAGGAAAGTGTCGCAAATCTCTAGCACGATATCCATATGGTCGTAGCGGACAAGCGATATGGAGCAAAAAGGGCAGGGCAAAAAACAGCAGTAAACTCGGAAGTCTAAGCAAACACTCTAGATATGGGTTCCAAGAGCGACTCGGGAATGCGTGGTCTTATAAGCTGATAGCCAAATAGTAAATAGTACGATTTATTTTTTTTTCCTGGTTATTTTCGTATACTGTCGCTCGTTTATTTCGTTTAAAACAAGAAATCAGGCAGTTTTGTGCGAGCCCAAAAATTAGACTCTAAAATCAGCCAAAGTGTTTGTGCATAGGCCAAAACCACCGCGTTGGTGATTGGTGAGTACTTAATAAGTAGAAAGTTGTAGATGAGAGACCATATGTATGTTTTGGTGATGGACACCAATAGCCTGTTTTGAATCTCCGGGAACGACAGAAGCAGGGGGAAAAACGCCGGGAGCTGGCTAAGTGTTTTCAGTTTACCCAACAATTTAACCATCTGCTTGAATAGCACAATCTCGAGCAGGACTGATGTGTCCAGGAACGTGAAGATCTCGGATGCAGAGAGCTCGAAAGCTTTGCTCAACACGGAAGCAAACGACCAGATACTGAGGTCCCGGGGAACGAAAGCCAGCCATACTGCTAGCAATATAACCGAGTGACAAAGAATGCGGCATGTTGGCCGTGTTTTTACGGTAGTTAAGTGAGTTGCGAGGGGCAAGCAAAACGGAGCTTTTCTTCTATAATCAGAGTAGGTTGCCAACGAGCTCCACATGCATGGCAATGTTACTGAGCCTATCTGTAGGACAAATTGATGTCCACGTAGTGAAAAGTATGTTGTAGCCACCATGAAAATGGCTGTACAGAGTTGACTTAAAGCTTCGAGATCCATTAGTTTAGCTAAATTTATACCCCATCTGGTGTTTATATGTAGGGGAAAAAATAGCTCGCGATTAAATTTGGCAGAGGTGTTATATAAGGATTTGAGATTCCCTACATATGAATTAGCCATGCTGAAATTTGGAGCAAGAACACGCATATTGCAAAAGGCAGTTGTCTCTAGGGCGGTTCCAATACAGGTTCGTCAAAAGGCAACAAAAGAGATCAAAGAAACAAACTCTGCTTACAGAGTCAATGATAACTCACACTTCCCGGAGGACTCTGCCGATGCTACAGCAACGATTCTGAGCGAGGCAATGGATTTCCACAAACGTATCATGGATAGCAAGGACCGTGCTACGTGGTGGGAGCTGTTGAATAAACAGAGGCAGCGTGCTGATGAAGGAAAGAGCATCGATTCGTTCACCATTGACGATGTCAAGACTACAGAAGTGTTTGAGAGGGCAAGAGCTGATGGGTTCTCGTATCTTGTTCTCCCATTCAAACAGGACAGATTTTTGATGGACAACTATCTGAATGTGGCGGGAAGACTGCGGTTCGGTAATCTGTTCCAGGATTGCGACTCGTTGGCCGGTAGGGTTGCTTCAAAACATTGTAAGCCAGCAGAGCCTATGAATGTGACTGCATCGATTGACAGAATCTATGTGACCAGAAAAGTTGATGAGATCCATAAGTACAACTTTGTTATCGTCGGCTATGTAACTTACACTGGTCGTTCCTCAATGGAGATCTGTATCAAGGGATACTCTTTTGAGCACGATATTCCTTCAGAGATCACCCCCGATATCGTTGAAAAATATAAAGACGATTGCTTCTTGTCTGCAAACTTCACTTTCGTTGCTAGAGATCCAGCTACTCACAAATCGCATGCCGTCAACAAGTTGCTGCCGGCCACGGAGAAGGAGTGGGTTGATTATAAGCGTGCCGAGAGTCGTATTGCAGCCAAAAAGCTACGTGCGAAACTGGAGTCACTCGAAAATGTTCCACCAGCAGAGCAGGAATCCAAGATGATTCACAACCTATTCACATCGTCCAAGACAATCGTCCAGAAAGGTATTAAACCAACCAATATTGTTTTTATGAAGGATACCAGACTTTCTGCAACGCAAATCCAGCAGCCTCAGTACCGGAACAGACACGGTGTGATCTTTGGTGGTTACCTGTTAAGACAGACTTTTGAACTAGCTTACTGTGCTGCTGGAGCTTTTTCCAAATCTAACCCAAGGTTTATCTCATTGGACAACACCACATTCAAAGCCCCCGTTCCTGTTGGATCCGTGCTTTTCATGGATGCAAGTGTTTGTTATACTGAACACATTCACGAAAAAGATGAGCAATCATCCTCTGCTGAGAAGATGAAGCTTGTGTTGAAAGATTATGACACTAGTGCCAATGTCTTGAGCAGCGATGAGCAGGAGTACTTTTCTGTGCCGGGAACCTTGATTCAGGTGAAGGTTGACACCAAGATCCGTAGCTTGAGTGACTCGAAGTTGACTGAGAGTGGTACATTTGTTTACTCGTTCTACGTTCCCCGTGATGGCAATGGCGAGTTTGACGATCCAGGTTACTGCTCCGTCATCCCGGAAACCTACGGTGAGATGATGGATTACGTCGAAGGTCGTCGTCGTGCATACGATACTGCTGCTTATGCTCAGCAATTGAAACTCTCAAGTGGCCATTAATTGGGCTTAAAATATATTCATAATAAATTTATTCAGTATAGACATAGCATTCGAGGGAGCCGATAACGGAATAATTGCACTTAAATAGATTGTAGAAAAGTACAGTTTTTTGACGTTCTCAAAGTCGTTCTGGGGTATTTTCGCTCTACGATTGAGCACCACCTCCTCCTTGAAAGTAGCTGACTTTTTTTTCGTAGCTACGTCGTTATAAATCTATCTGGCAATGTCTGGAGTTTTGCAAAACCAAGCATTTAACTATCGTCCTACGTCAATTAAATTATTAGTCCATTAATACATGTACGCGAGAATTAAATCACCATCGTCTATCACAGCACTGAACTGTTAGAAGAGTTTTCGATAACACCCTCAAATGACCGCTCGTCTCTAGGCAGGTGAATTGCCTCGGACTCCTTGCGCTGGAAGTCCACTAACTTTGCACTGCTTTTGCTGATGCTCGAATCCGAGTAATCTCGTGGTAGCTCTTCGTTCAGTGTTGGGAGATCGCGAGGCCGGTCAACGGCATCCACATATTCGCTTGAAGAAGATGGGTCATAGTTCACGTAATTGCCTGAATTTGAAGAGACATACGACGAATTTCTGTTTAAGAACATGCTTTGAGACTTACGTTGAAGGTTTGGATCGTCAGCCACTCTTACCGTCAATAAATCTGTGGTTGCGACAGTAGCCAGCGATGTAAGCGAATCTCTTGCCTTCCAATTGGCCGCACTATTGCGCCAAGATTTGGTGATTTTCTGAGTCCGTCCAGGAATGAGCTCGTCAGTGCTCTGGTGGTTCATGGCCTCATTGTATAGCGATCTCGAGCGCGAATGCGTGCTGTCAACATTCGTCAAAGACGAAGAATCGTCTCCTCCCACAGCGGCTTCGTCTAGCTTTAAAACATTCAGAGCAGATAGACGTTTGGCAGCATCACTTTCGAAATCGTTATTAAGTGTCTCTGCAGTACCTTGAGGATTGATATAGAACGTATCCTTCCTCTTCTCTGCATCGTCATCTCCATCATCCTTGGACTTGCGTCTACGCCAACATAAGCAGAAGATTAACAGTGCTGCCAGGAGCGCAGCTAGAGGCAGAGCCACACCCAGTCCAATTGCCAGATTTTTCTTAGAGTTAGAAGAGGTCGACTTGGATCCCACAACAGTGGCTGTAGATGAGGCCGAGGCAACCATGCTCGAAGAGCTGGTGGAGCTGCTTGTGCTGGAGGATCTGGTGGAGCTGGCACTTGAAGAGTGGCTCGTAGAGCTTCCACTGCTCGAGCTGCTTGAATGCACAGTTCCAACCCCTCTGATGGTAAACTCTTTGCTATCCGAGAGACTGTTCATTTTGGCTTCAATTTTAACATCAAGATCATCAAAGTTGTCGGGAACCATACCCGCAAAAGAGTTGTTGGTATTGAAATAAGAGAGCCAATTAGCACCTGAGAAATCAGCTATAATGGTAGTCTGGTTAAGGTTCGAAAAATCTCCCTTGGGCAGCGAATACACAAAGAACTCGCCACGCGTGGCATCCACATCTGATAGGGAGTCCACAGTGAAAATTTCAGTGAGAACCTCTATCTCAAAATTGAGGAAAACAGAGTTCCCATAAACGTCGGTAACGGTGACGTTCAAAGGCTCGTTAGTGTCTTGGTTTTCAGGAACAGTTCCAGTAAGGAGGTGATCGGTACTAAGTTGGACCCAAGAAGGAGCTTCATATAAAGTCACTGCCGAGATGTTTGTCGCGTCGATTAATTGTCCGTCTAGCAAGACATCCTGAAGCGGAACAATTCTCTCGAACTTGTTTCCTGCAGAAACTTTAATCGGGATAGCCGATGACACGTTAGTTGTTAGTTCGTGCGCACCAACAACAAGATAGAAAGATCCTGATGCACCAGTGTAGCCGCTGTAGTCAGTAGCGATCAAAATGAATCCAAAGTCTTGAGAAGGTGCAATTTCCGAATTGATGGCTGGGGCTGTTCCTGAAAACGTCAGACTATCCTCATCAAAGTAGCACCAACTTGGCAGAGACGTTCTGTTGAGAGACTTTCCGTAGTATGCAACAATTTTGTCCGTTGAACCGGAAGCCATCTGAAACGTCCCGTTAGAGAACTCGATCTTGAAAGGCTTTTCAGGTTCGATAACGAGACCATCGTAGCCATTGGTGTTGCCCATGGTAGTCAGTTGAGAGTAAATAGAGGATTTCAATTCGGGACCTGCCTCTGCAGACACGACTATCGAGACAGTTTCATTTAAAGTGCCTGAGTTGTCCTGACCAACAAGATTAAAAGAGAGTGATTCAGTCGCGTCAGAAGCAGATGGAATACCAAAGAATGTGAGGGACGACTGATCGAAAGACAACCAGCCCGGTAAATTGCTCGCAGAATATGAAACTGTTCCATCGTCTGTTTTGTAGGTTTGTCTATTGATAGTGAACGCGTACTCCTCCCCAACTCTAGCAACGTCGGGAAGTTGTTGAGCAAATGGGAACCCTGAGTAGGGTGTGGCCGCTGCCAGCGACGCTAGTGTTAAGAGGCCCAGATGGAACATGAGTGAGAGAAATTGAGAGGGAGGGATTTGTTTTTAAAGCGACACGGTCAGCACAATAACAAGGGGGTCGCGTCTGCATTTGAGAGAAAAAATTCCCAAAAAGGAAATAAGGAGTAAAAAAACAGTACTCCTGCTTCTTGGCAAGCATGTTAGTGGCTGAGACGTGCAATGAACAGTTTGCCGACATAATGGCTACAGCCATGGCAGCGTGTACGTAATTTTATTTGTATTTCTAGTGGGGCAATGACGATCTCATTTAAGTTGCGTGCTGTACGTAATAATATGTAGCGACGAATGTTGATATTTTGTGCCCGACCTGCCTAAAATAACTGTGCAAGGATGTAAATTTTCTTGCAAATATTAATCTGTGCTGTTCAACCGCCAGTGGGGCTGTTCTGTCATTGCCCATTGCTAGCATCACTTGCTATCCCGTCATATTAAGCTTTCATCATGCCCCCGACTCTAGTATCTCCGAGGTATATACTAGTATCCCTCACCGTTTGCGGTCTGGCACTTCTGTCTCTCATAGCTTTCAGTTTTCTGGAGCTACTGGAAGGTCCAGACTCAGCCAAGTGCAGAAGCGTCTTCATGTCGCCGGCATATGCTCGTGTTCATGGTTTTGATGAGTCACATACCAGATTTGCTTCAAAGTACTCGCTTTACCTCTATAGAGAACAGGGCAGAGATACCTTACCAAACGCTGACGGTCATACCCTGAAGCTATCAGGGACACCGGTGCTATTTATTCCGGGCAATGCAGGTAGCTACAAACAGGTGCGGTCGCTTGCTTCTCAGTCGGCAAATTCATACTACACCGAATTGGCGAAATATAAAGACCTCAATCCTAACGTCAACAGTCTTGATTTTTTCACGGCAGATTTCAATGAGGACTTTACTGCATTCCATGGCCGGACGATGCTTGACCAGGCGGAATACCTCAACGATGCGATTAGTTTTATTCTCAGCCTGTATCGAGATAACGCAACTCCTGCCCGCTCAGTCATTCTGGTGGGACATTCAATGGGAGGAATAGTTTCCAGAGTGATGTTGAGTTTGCCGAATTATGTCGATGACTCTGTCAATACCATCATCACGCTTGCAGCTCCCCATGCTGCTGCTCCGGCCACTTTTGACGCAGATCTGCTGCACGTTTTTGCATCTACCGATGACTTTTGGCGTCATGGGTTCGTGGAATTGGAAGCAAATCAGTCCAACTTCAGCAGACTTGCTCGGAAAAGGCTTCAGAACATGTCACTCATATCCATCACGGGAGGCCTACTCGACAATATGGTCCCAACAGACTATACTGCCTTAACGGGTCTTATACCTGAATCTAATGGTTTCACAGTGTCCACGACGGGAATCCCAGGAGTCTGGACTCCTATAGATCATCTAGCTGTAGTCTGGTGTGATCAGCTACGGAAAGTGCTAGCTAGTGTTCTTCTGCAGCTGGTTGACAAAAGATCAGTTTCGCAGACCTATCCGTTGGAGAGAAGAATGGAGATTTTTAGGAGAAACCTGTTTTCAGGCTTTGAGGAAGATTCTGTGCAGGACTTTGACTCCTATAAAGCAGGAACGGGCAAGCTGGATCTTCATTACACCCTGAAAATTGACACGAAGCAACTAAAGGATACCTCTAGACAACGCAATTTGCAGCTTCCAAAATTGAAGCTGAAGAGAAGTGTCACACCTTCACCAGATATGCATATGTTCTATATTCCGAAAGATGGGCTCAAATTTAAGTTTAACTTCCTTAGCTCATTGCAGCCTGTTGACATATCTCAATTGGGCGCAGGTTCTGCCGCTCCCTCGGTTTTGCTTTGCAGAACTTTGAGTCTTGACGGACAAGCATCTAAGAAAAAATTTGATTACACCAGTGGAACAACAAGTCAGGCAGTCCAGCTAGAATGTATAGACATCCACCGTGATGCACATATGATTCCCCGCTCCTTCAACGACTCTCTTTCGTCTAGTGAATCTTCTCTGGGAGCAGATAAATCGCCATTTTACTCCATCCAACTTGATTCCAAAGTTCTGTCTTTGTTTGATGCTGTGGTGGTTGCCGAGTCACCAGTTCCTGTTCAGGCTCCAGATTTTGTTTTGGCCGATCTTGAACTCACTCAGTCCACTAATTTGGTCTTGGGAAACGAAAGTTTGTGGAGATTGTTCACCAGGGGCTACGATTTGACGTTACCTGCTCATCGTCCAATATCCGTGAATATCAAAGTGCCTTCTGCATGGTCCAGTCTGTTGGCCTATAACTTTGATATTCGCTATAAACAGTCGCAAAATGAACGGTTTTCGCCGATCATCAGCCAAAGAATCAGAGATGAGACTAAGTGGCATATCAATCTGCAAGATAATAAAGGGATCACGTCGTTGATTCAAGGAGTCTCTCCGTTCTGTCCATTCACGGTAGGCGAAGATTCTTCCCTGGAACTACAGTTTTTCAGCGACTCACTAGCATCAGATCAAATAATGGACATTTACATGTCAGTGAACTGGTTTAAGTCGCTAAAGCAGCTTGTTCTCAAGTATCGACTCTCCATATTCAGTTTCCCCGTGTTCATCACAACACTTGTGCTGTACTTGCAATTCAAAAAGTACATTGAGGAAGACGTGTTCCCGTCTTTTGGCGATGGTTTGTTCCTGCTTTGTCATCCACAAGTTTTTCTCCCATTAGCACTTACCCTCAGTGTTTTATCATCCTTTGCATCACACGCCTTTGTACAAAAATTGCTCAGCTATATTGATCCCGTTGACTTCGGAAACACTGACCTGATGCAAGAGATAGCAAAGTCTACAGTTTATGTGAATCTTTATTTTTTGGGCCTAGAAGAGAAAGCCCTGTGGTTCTTTGGACCAGTTGCACTGGTGATTTCTCTATCACTTGTTTGTGCATTCTACAATATTCTTATGGCACTCATTTTTGTGATCACGAGAGTTCTGCACGAAACCCACCTCTCCAAAGTTTTCAAAAATGGCAAGCCAGGAACTTACAGCAAAAGACGTGCTTTGGGAACTGCGATTATCTTAGCTCTTGTGCCGCTATACATTCCATACCAATTCCCATATGTGGTTTGTTGTTTAGTTCAGTCAACTGTGGTTATCCGTGCTTTTCTCCCGGGAAGCTTGGCCCAGAAACATCCTTCGGTGGAAAACTTCAAGAATTTCAATCTTTCTCTGCTGATGTTGATGCTCTGGATTCTGCCTGTGAATGCGCCTGTCCTAATCGTTTGGATCCACAACTTCTCACTGCGCTGGGCAACGCCATTTTCGTCGCATCACAACTTCATGGCCATCATCTCAATCGTTTTCCTGGTACAAAATAACGTTGCCGGCAACGTCATTCCGAGACCGAGCTCGTCGATCACTATTTTCGTTACAAAGGTGGTGATTGCATACTTTTCAGTGTGCTCCCTCATTTATGGCACACGACATTTATTCTGGCTGCATCATCTCTTTAATTTCCTATGTGCATGGCTATTGATTTTACTCCTAGAGGACACCTGGAATGGTCGTGTCAAGAACGTGGCCAGTTTCAAGAAGGAGGACACTCCTTTGAAATTACATTAGCTTACATTGTATTAATAGATCGTAGTGCTAGCAAGGTAAATGCTCTGCCCAGTAGCCTTTGATGTTGAGATACGCCAGTGATACCTGCCGGAACTCGTGTATTCGCGTCGTCGCGCCGATCGACTGCGTGCTAGATTCTGCCTGTGTTCTGTGCAACGTCCAGTCCTCGCGGACCAAGTTGTTGAACATCGTGTTATCTGTAGAAATAAGAACCTTGAACGTTGTGGGTTGGTCTAGCTTCTCGGCGTTTTCCAGCTCGTTTATGATTGAGAACAAGAATGCCTGGAATTCTGCGTAGGCCACATTCGTTTTATACTCTGTAGATAATTCAGTTGGAACACCCGATCTCAAGGCTTCCAGTAACGGCGAATTCGTTAAGCTTATTCCGTATGTTTCTATTCGCATATTTGAACCCTTCCCGTATATCTCCACAAAAACCCTATTTAATTGTCCGCGTTGAAGCAGGTCCAGTAACTTCACAGCAAGGTCCTGCAAATACCGTCGCACATCTGGATGACGGGATGTATAGACAGGCAATTCGAACGATCTAGCCCGCTCAAATGATTCCGGAGGATATACAGAGCGATGGTACCAGATTTGTTCGATAGTGCATTGTAAGAGTTCCAATATCAATGGAATGATCTTGGAGATCATAAAATATTCTAATTGTATAAATATTATTTACGCGTATGACGTTAATACGAATTGGAGGGGCTGATGTGCACCATATAACATCTGGTCAAGTTATTATTGATCTTGCAACGGCCTCAAAAGAACTTCTAGAGAACTCTTTGGATGCGGGTGCAACACAGGTCACCGTGACGTTTAAAAACTATGGTGTTGATGCCATAGAAGTGAGCGATAACGGAACGGGAATAGGCGAGGAAGATTACGAGGGATTGTGCATGAAACATTACACTTCCAAACTGACCACTTTTGAAGATGTGGCAGCGGTGCGAACGCTTGGTTTCCGTGGTGAGGCTCTCAGTTCTCTATGTGCTGTTGCAACTGTGACAGTTACCACTGCTACAAAAGAGACACAGCCCAGAGCAAATAAGCTTGAGTACGATCAGAGAGGAATGCTGAAAAACAAACAGACAAGCAATAGAACTTGTGGAACTACCGTGCTGATCAGTGATATATTTAAGAACTTGCCAGTTAGAAGAACAGATCTTACCAAAAACTGCAAGCGAGAGTTCCAAAAAGCTATATTGTTACTCCAATCATATGCACTAATTCAGCTTGGAGTTCGAATAGTATTACAGCATGTCGACTCGCGCGGCAAAAAGAGTGTGCTAATTGCTACCACTGGTTCTCGGGAGCTGAAAAGTAACGTTTTGACTGTGTTTGGTTCAAATGGAATGGTTGGTTTGGAGCCAGTAGAGTTCGAAATGAACATTGCCACGAAATTCAGATTGAAAAACTCCGACATGAAGCTCAAAGTGCATGGATTCCTATCCAATTGTTCGTTTGGAAGGGGCAGGTCCTCTACTGATCGACAATTCTGGTTTGTGAACGAACGGCCAGTCAAGCTCCCTCAGTTTTCCAAAGCGTTGACAGAAGTATACAAGAGTTTTAACCATCTTCAATGTCCAGTGATACTGCTGAATATCGACATCGATCCGCAATTTGTGGACGTGAATGTAACTCCTGATAAGCGGACCATATTTTTGCACAATGAAAGCTTGGTTGTGGAGGCACTCAAAGAGCATGTTGGTGAGATTTTTACTGCACAAGATGTAAGCATCCCGAAAAGCGAGGTGAAGATGGAGAGGAGAACTAACAAGAAGAGGATGTATGAAGACGACGAAGAAGACGAAGAAGACGAAGAGTTTGAAGAGGTTCAGACATCAATCGAGTCGAGAAAGATAACGGATGAGGAAGATAAATTAGTTGAGAAATATGAGGAGAAGACACCTTTGTCTGTTGCGGCTGAGAAGCGTGTGCAGGACGAGCACTTCGAGACTGAAATCGAAAAACATAGTCCAACACCGGTGGATGACGATGACGCAGTTGAAGTGTCCAATATCTCAGAAATGCAAACCACAGTGACTAGGCCTCGCCGCACCCAAAGGTCCCAACGTCAAGGTATAATCTCGAGTCTGTTCTCCTTTGCCGATGACCAGACGGAGACTACAGCCCAGACTACAGCACCACCGTCTCTCGAATCTCCAGAAATGAACGAATCTGACCTCACTTTATCGAGCAAAAACGACACTATGCATGATACAAGTTTTTCCAAGGAAACATCCCCTCCAACATCTTCTATGGCAAAGCGTGATCTCAATGCGATGATTGATTCGCAGGAGGTAGACTCTACAGAACTAGCGTCTGAACCCGTTGTCCTTTCATCAAATACTGCACCTATTGTTTCACGAAGCACTGGCTCCTTGCATGCTGTCGAGACCTCTATTTCGATCAATAAAGACATTTACAAGGTGAAACGTCCCAAATTAGACCAGGGAACTGGATTAATCAAAAAAGTTGATGACATCACAGATGAGATTGAGGCAGAACGCAAGTTGATGCTTTCCGTTTCCAAACAGGATTTCTTGGCTATGAAAGTGATAGGTCAATTCAATCTCGGTTTTATTCTGGTGACCAAAAACGACAAATCTGGTGTACATCTGTTCATCATTGATCAGCATGCATCTGATGAAAAGTACAACTTTGAGCGTTTCCAGTCCGAAACAGTGTTCAACAATCAGCCGCTAGTGGTTCCACAACAACTGGAGCTTAATGTGCTTGATGAACTGGCAATAATGAACAATATTGGGGTATTCGAGAAGAATGGATTTGGTCTATCGATGGATGAAGATGCTAGCCCGGGCCACAGGATTAAGCTTGTTTCCCTTCCATACTCTAAAGATACAACTTTTGATCTCACTGACCTTGACGAGCTGGTTCACATGGTGAAGGAGAACCATGGAAAGGGTATTTTGAGACCGTCCAAAGTGCGAGCATTGTTTGCCATGCGAGCTTGTCGTTCGAGCATTATGATCGGCAAACCATTGAATCAGAAGACAATGGACAGAGTCGTAAAAAATCTTTCAACACTGGACAAGCCTTGGAACTGTCCACACGGCAGGCCAACAATGCGTCATCTGGTCGAATTAAAAGATTGGAATACATTCAATGGTGACTATGAAACATGAGGCCGTGCGGCTTTTTCACCCCCTGATTTTTTTTCATTGAATGGCTGATTTAGGAAATATTTATTTGATGGATAAAGATCAAACCAAAAGCTTGGACCTGACCGCTGAACCCTATAAATTATACAGTGCCTGCGCTATGGCAGGTTACAATACTGAATTTGAACAAAATGGACATCTCGGATTTTCTACTTCCAGAGGGTCTGAACCCTGAGGATATTGGACTCAACTATACCTCTCCTTACGGTCCCACAGAAGTGACTTTTGGCCAACTCGACGCTTACATGCGCTCGGTTATGGAATATGCTACAATTTTTGCTGTAAGAATTGGTCTCGCAGCCATTGCTGTGCCTGTTGTTTTCGTTGTTACCAAAAACAAGCGGTCTCCTCTGTTCGTGCTCAATGAAGTCTGTTTGACCACCATGTTCATTCATGCAGTCATGTATGTGAACACCCTATTCCAAACTTATCGCTCGCTTACTTACAGCTTTAGTGGATACATCTACACAGACCAGTCTGCCTCCAATCTAACTGCTGCTACCAATATTTTTTATGTGCTTCTGGTTGCCCTGACCGAAGCGTCGCTCACCTACCAGGTTCACATTGTTTTCCGTGGACCATCTTTCCAATACAAGAGTATTGGCTGGCTTATGGTGATTATTTCGGGTACATTGGGCCTGGTTTCCACTGCTTTCTACATGACTTATGCTGTTATGTCTAACATTGCCTTGTACGACATCGAAGCCAGCACTCCTGCGTGGATTTCCAGCGCTTCGTTGGTCTGTTTTGCATGTTCTTCTTTTGTTACTTCTGCAATCCTAACTTGCAAGTTGTTCTTCGCCATCCGTACAAGAAAGTTTCTTGGATTGAGACAGTTCAGTATCTTCCACATTCTCTTTATCATGTCATTCCAGACAATGATCATTCCAACCATCATCATTTTGATCTCCTTCAAGGAGATAGGTGGTAGCAGTGGTTCTTCAAGACCGATTTCTGCCGTTGGTACGGCTCTTATCGCTATTTCCCTGCCTGTTTCAACCATGTGGGCAAATTCCGCTGTTAACGAGACTACTGCCAGCTCGGTCTCAAACACGTATTTCCATAAAGTTGGATCCTACTCTTCGTATGGGTCTGGTGATGGAGCCACACCAGTTTCTTACAAGTCGGGTAGTAACATGGGCGACGATATCAAGGATGAGGAGTCAAACTATAGCGGACATTTATCAAGCCCAAACACTGCTATTACAGACAAAAACTTCTGGTCTGAAGTTCAGTATCTAGCACATGGTCTTGAGCCTTCTGATTTAGATGCTGATGACTGTGTGCGTGCCACAGTGGAAACTTCTATCGCCAGAAGGTGACTTTAAATTAATTGCAACCAACTAAATAAAGCTTCTTTATTTAAAATTAATAGTCCAATACAGATTTTCCATGGAATCTTGGCGCCAACATGTCAGCCGAAGCTGGACTATCCGTCTCGCTCATGGTATTATCGTCTTGCTGTTGACTTAAGATTTCTTCGCCTTTCTTGTAGAATGATTCCACTAGTTGCTCCAGACTGAATTGGCCTCCGGAACTAACAACATCGTACAGGATCTTTCCATGGTCAGCTAATGCATGTCTCTGATATGTGACGTTAGGCAATAGCTTCGAAGTCGTCAAATTGAGAGTGTGCTCCATTATTCCCTCGCCATGGTTACCAGCAGGCGACAAGGTAAAGTTAGACGTACCGTTTTCCATTGAAACGCTTTCAATGATTTTAACCCCATTTATTTCCGTCTTGAATCCATAGCTCTTCGTCACATTAACCTGATACTCGACATCGGTTCCCACCTGGGGTTTCGTGTCTATCTTGGAACTCAAAGGCTGTGTGGAGGTATGATTGGCCATAACCAACGTCTCGTTGGTGTTGGGATCAATCTTCGCAAATGAGAACGAGGACACAGGGAGAGACACAACACTCTCTGCATATCCAAGCTTGGATAGTTGCATAAAGTTTTTCTGACTCACCTCTGAATAAATCTCGACTATACTGGCATCGTAAGATCCGTCCTCGAAAGTAAAATTGAGGAATGAGTTCACCTTGTTGGTGTAATTTGCAGAAACCGTTTGAGTGTAGAAGCCAGAAAATGGAGGAGAAAATCCAAAACTAGTCACATTGGTGGACTGTTCGGATTCCAAAAGCTCACCGGTGGATTCGACAACCAGAGGATCTTCCCATGTGGCAATATTAGCTGACGATATCCAGTTAGAGCCAACCCCATTGGCCACTTGTCCAGCTTTAAGGTCGTCATCAACACAGTTGGAAACCTCAATGGAAATCTGAGTCGATTGCTCCCAGAAAATTGGAAGCAGAGGGGTAAGATCAATAGTCAGTGGTTTGATATCAAACGCACCCGTCGAAACAATCGGATTCCATAGAGCAGGTGATAGGCCACCAGTGTAAATCACTGAAAATGGATTAGAAGTGGCCACTCGGATTCCATCAACAAACACATGGACCATACGGCATGGGCCGTGGCCAGGATAACTCTTGCCAAAAAGATGTTTCTGCTCCTCCAAAACATTCGAATACCAAAATTCTTCATCTGCATTTCCAGAAGTATACAGCTGAAGAACCACCTGTGTGGTGTTAGCTGTCAACTGCGGCACCACAGAGTCAAATTCTGTATCTGGTAAGTACAATAATGGTGGCTTCTCGGCGACGCTCGATTTCACGAGTGGAAAGATCTTCTCTGCTACGACTTGAATTTCTTGTGAGTCGTCATAATCGTAAAACTTCAAGCCTAGACTCACGTTGAAAGCTCCTGTCAATCTTGGGGTGAGCAGGTTGTCGAGCTGGAAAACAATCTCGGTATCTTCTTCAAACAGCTTGGAGTAAATCGAAACATCCTTCTCAGTATATGAGTGAGATTTTTTGCCGCTTGGCTCAATCGTGCTCGTTCTCCACACCTCAACTCCGTCCACATACAGATGTGCTAATCTGTCGTACTGAACACCGTCAACCCATGTTTCTAGAGTCACAATAACTCTGTTGAAACTCATACTCGGGCTGGAATACTCCACGACAGCGGGCTTTCCCCAACTGTTTCCAAAGGTGTAATTAAGAATAGATTGCTCAAATACCGGCTCTCCAAAGTCGAAATTCGGGAAGCCAACCTCAATCACCTCGTTCAGAGGCTCTGGATCTGTTTCCAGAATGAAGCTTGGCTTATATGTGGTTGGTAGACCGACCAAGTAAAAGAGAAGTATAAGAGCTGCGGCATACCTAGCCCAGACAATTCGGGCCGCACGTTCTGGGGAAGCTCTACCATATTGGTTTGGGGTAGGTGTTTGCTGTGTCTGCTGAGACTTCTCACTGACAGGGGAACGGGTTTGTTCCAGCTGCTGCTTCTGGAGTACCAACTGGTTCCAAATTGACCACTCTCTAACCAAACTTGCTTTTCGCATGGATAAATAAATAGTTTAGTTTACTGCTGCAAAAAATGATAGTAATCAGAATAATAATGAGGCTGTCACCTCGGAAAAATATTATAGTGATAACAAATATTGAATTAGATTTGCATTTCATGATACAACGGATAAGAAAGATATTTAGCTCGTTCCGCTCGGAGGAAGAGGAACGAGTGTTCTCACGAAAGGCTGTAAGTACCATTGAGCACTGTTCTAACCTTAGTTTTACAATTTCATGGGCTTTCTGACATCGTGCGTTGTGTTCTCGTTTGTGGCCCAAAAATTAAGTGCACATGATCTACGGTATCTACGCAAAGATATTTTACAAAGTTCATAACGTCATGCATCATTGCGTTCTATGCATATATTCACAGGGGGGGTAGCCTAGCTACCAAATTGCCTCACGGCTCGGATTTGTCGTTGATCAGATAAGCCTTGGCCATCTCGTAGGCGGTCCAGCTGATGGCTGTAGAAGGTACGTTGAAAATCACACGCGGTCTTAAACCCCGCCAAAATGCACTTGTACCACCAGACTTGTAAAGGCTCGCGGCAGCACTCTGGAAGCCCGTCACGTTGGGGCAAGATCGCGTCTGCAAAGCCGTTTTGATACAATCCAGCGGTGTGGTTAGGGCAGCAGCAGCAGCCCCACTGATACCACCCGCCACACAATGGAGCATAGGATTGTATAGCTGATCTGGATTCATTTTTGAACTCGCATACTCATAAACTCCGAAGTTGATGGCTGCGAAAGGGATGTTGAGAATCAAGGTAGTTGGATATGAAATGAAGAATTGTTTGAAACCTTCTCTCTTGTAGATATCGAATGCAACTTCGGACATAGAACTTCTGGTTTGAGTTTTGTGATTCATTTGCATTCGTTGCTTTAAAACATCGAACGGTGTCATTAGAGCATCAGAAGTGATGGTCGCCGCTATTCCGGACATCGAAGCTATCAATGGATGTCTTTCATCTGTTATAAAGCTGGCGTGTGTGTGGCTATGAGTACTGGTCGAATATTGGCACAAGGCGGTTTTCGTCGACTCAAACACCAAATAATAAATGGCATGTGCAGGTCCTGCTCCCAACACCACTGAAGAGACACCTCGCCACAGTGCCACTGCACCCTCCGTAGAAGAGATCTTGGAAACTAGTGGTATTATTCCCTCGTTGAAAGGAACGTTCGAGGTCTGCATTCGAGTCTTTATCGCATCTATGGGATACATCACGGTATGCTCCATGATCCCGGCAAACGCGCCCGCAGTCAGTTGTGCAAGGACAGGAGAGTTATCTGGAAGTGCCTCATAGTCTATCTCGACCGTATCGTGCGACGGCCTGGGAGTCATATGTGCAACAACCTCCTTCTGGGAAAAACTCTTATCGTCCAGTTTTTGGTCTTTCAAGATTGATTGTGTTGTCGTCATTAAGGTTGACTGGGTCTGTAATGCTCAATGCCCTTATAAGCCGAAAGAAGCCCCTAAAGTCTCTGATATTAGTGCAAATCGGCCGCCCCCGCTAATTTGCTTTGCTTATTTTTCTGATGCCTGGCAATGCTAAAATTTTTTATGTCAATCGGTTGAAAAATTTTAATGCAGCCAACTAACTATGCCTATATACAATATCTCCGCCTAAAATCTGGCCGACTCTATGCTTATAAACTAAATTGCCGAAATCCTCGTATTCGTACAATATTTCTCCGTCAACTTTTCCCTGCTCCGTATTTTCCTATATCCGTACCCGCGACCCGATTTTCGAATTCAGAAGTCGGCATTTGGTGTGTGCTTACGTAATTGTTCCGTTAACAGCCGTTCTGTCGTGCTGGCCGTTGAATCTAATGCGCTAGCAGGTAATCCACGCACACAAATCCACGCACATATCCTCATACCTCATATGGAATCTTGTTCCTCGGGTATATCGTCCATTTATGCAGCTAATCGCAATATAATAGGACCTGCTATTCAGGAAAAAATCACCCTAATGGAGTATTCACGGTGCACGGGTGTCTTGGATCCCAGTGGCAGATAAGGTAATTTAATTAGGTGCAGTTTGTGCCGTTTCAATTGTAATTTGCCTCTAGTCAATCGTCAGCATGGGTCTGAGATACTCTCAATGTCTGGACCCGGACGATGTTGACAGCGAAATTGGTGATAGGCTGATTTACAGCAAACAAGTCTCGTGTTCTCACCCCTGTCACGAAGGCTCTGCTTCTTCCGAATTGGATGACGATGAAGAGTGTGACTCCGAACCTCGGTATCATCTTTTTTATACCAGGGGAGCCACCACTCGGGTGTTGTATTCGCAACATGCTCGTTTCATGGCCTCTTCTTCCAGTCGTCGCTCCGGAGCACTCTACCGTAAGAACTCCAAGTATAACAAGAATGGCATGGCCATTACTTATGGATGTGGCCAATGTCTCACACATCTTTCATCTTCGAACCAGATAATCAGCGACGAATATACAGGCAAAACCGGCGAGGCCTTGCTCATATATAGCGTCGTCAATGTGATACTGGGCGAGCCGGAGGTACGCGAAATGACATCCGGCCTGTATACTGTGTGCGATATCAAATGTCACCAGTGTCATAAATTGCTTGGCTGGAAATATCTTAAGAGTCACCAGGCATCACAGAAGTTCAAGGAACAACGGTTCATCCTTGAAATCAATAATATGAAGGTGGTCGCGTAGGTAGAAAAATGTTAGGTAAGGAACGGATTAACATGGATATATGGGTATGGGATCTAATAATTTCTCATCAATCCTCTTTAATCCACCATGAGCAGTTTTGTCTGCGCTTGCATCTTGGCCCGTTTCTGCTCTGTGCGTAATCTGATCTTTTCTTGTTTTTCCAGCTTCTTGAGTTCTTTTAGTCTCTTCTTCTCCAAACTTAAAACCTCGTTCTTCTGGCTCAGTCCTTTCACCTCGTAGGTCAGTTTGTCATATAGTTTGCCCTCTCTTGAAAATGTGGCACCCAGTTCCTCTAATGTCTCCTCAACGGTTCTTTCCACCTTGTTCCGCTTCGTGGCCTCCAATTCGCTTAATTTCTCCACTGATCCTTTCACTCGCACATCCTTGTCGAAATTATCTTTGTCGTCAATAACAATCCGCACACGGTCAGCCTTTTTGATCTGGGACTCAATCTCGTATCGCTTCTGACTGCTCAGATCATGTGCGGTAATCTGCCACGAAATTCGAACAACCTTGACATCCGGCTCTCTTTGCCGCTGTTCCTGTTGTTCTTGTTTGGCAGCCAGTCTTGGGTTGTGCTTCCGGAATTCAAGAGCCTTCTGCTCTTGCATATAATCAGAAAGCTGTCTTCTAACAATCTGTGGATTATCCACCCTCACCAGACCAACGGTACCTGCGCGCTCATCGTTAGCTGTTCCCATGAATAAAAGTCCCTCCTTGTTAAGATCAATCTGCTCCAAAGCCACTTTCAGGCTCATCACTCCAAGATTCCGTCCCTCTTTAATAACTTTCACTAGTCCTCGGGAATTCACATCTCTCACTTTCTTCATCACTAATCTAAGAGTTTCCTGGTCCTTGAGAGATCCACCAAGATCTCGCAGCCGGAGTCCATTTCGTGGCTTCTCCTTCGCCCACAATACCGGTGCGGTACTAAATCCTCGCACTACTCCCTTCCACATTGTATGTTATGTTCTATTTAATTTTTCAAATTTTTCACAATTTATTTATTTGTATGTAGTTTTTATATTAAATGTTAAATATTTCATTCATCCCCTGATAATCAGATCATCAGGAATTCCAGCATATTCATCATACTTCATAGCCAGGTTGATGTTCTGCAAGCATTGTGTTGAAGCACCCTTCAACAGGTTATCAATAGTAGCAACAACGACAACTCTGTCCTGCTTAGCATTAACAGCGAAGGCACCGACAACCACTCCGTGCTTGCCACTGATATCCTTCACGGATGGTGCCTCTCCACTGATCGAAATCAGCTGCTCACCCTGGTATCTGTCCTGGTAAATGTTTCTAACTTCTCTAGAGGTCAACGGTTTGTTCAGAGGAATGGAGATTGTGTGAGTTATTCCTTGGAACCATTGAGCCACATGGGGCATAAATGCAACTTGCAATCCAAGTTGTGCAGAGATTTCACGCTCGTGGATATGGTCGGTCAAAGAGTAAGGAATGAGGTTGTCCCTCAACACGTTGATATCGTTCTTTGGCGATGGCTTGGTTCCTGCTCCCGAGTAGCCAGAAACTCCGAAAATGGAAGGAGATCCAGCACAGTACTCGACCAGCGGTTTGATTGCGATCTGGGCGGCTGTAGCATAACATCCTGGGTTCGAGATCTTACGGGCATTAGCAATAGCCTTTCTATCGTTCAGTTCCGGCAGACCATAAACCCATTCACCAGTGGTATCGAATCGGTAGTCAGCAGACAAGTCAATTATCTTGGACTGTCCCGAGCCGCCAGCACTATCGATAGCGTCCACAAATGGTTTGCACACTCCGTTTGGCAAAGCCATGACCCAGACATCAACTTCGTTGTTGGCCTCCATTGCCTTGATGTCCTCGATCTGCAGATTGTCATAGACAATTTCCTTCTTATTGTAACCCTTGAGCTTCTGTCCCTTTAATTCTCTAGAAGAGACGTGGCTCAACTCCAAGTATGGATGCTGATCTATCATGGAAATCAAGTTCTGTCCTGTAAATCCCCTGGCTCCAATTAAAGCAACGCGAGCCTTTGAGGTGTTGCTTCCCTCTCTCAAAGGAGGATTTGGGTTGGCAGTCGTAGCCAGACCTCTCTTAAACTGCTTGTTGAAACAGCCAACAGAGCTTTGTCTGTAAGTGCTGTAGCTTCTTGTCTGCGATCCACTCTTGAAAACATCAGACTGCTTACCAAACACTTGTTTGGAGAAGTTGTCAATCAATGCGCTCACCTGTTCGATGCTCTCAACTCCGTACCAGAAAAGAATTTCACCGTTCTTGGTAAATGAGCCGTCGGCCTTTCCGAAAAACCAAGCTGTGTTCGGATCGTCTTCCTTGACGGTCCACTGCAAAGCAGGATAGTCCTTCTTGATAGCAGTGAAAATGTTGTCTGTCACATTGTTAAGCCATCCGGCTTTGGAAGCGAGGAACTTGTCTAGTTTCGCCACTCCAGTAGGATCCTCTTTGACAATTGCAATGACTTCTAATGGCTCGTCCCCGTAAGCCTTGAATTTAATAGTTTCCAATGATTTGAGGTATGAAGCCACAGAGGTGGATCCTGACGAAATGTTTGGATCTCTATTCAATGCAGCCCTTAGAAGGTCAGGTTGTTTGAATTCATCGAGAGAATTTCTAGTCAGAAGCTTGTATCCTCTTCTAATCAAAGTTCCTGCTCCGGAATCGGTAAAGAGCTCTTTTTGCAGATCGTTCACGTCGATGATGGCCACAGACGACGAGCGAGGCAAATGCATCAAAAGGTCTCTAATCTCCTTAATCTTAAGCTTGGTTCCATATTTGACCCAGCTCTCCTTCAGCAAGTCCTCGTATTCCTCATCTAAATTGATCACAGAAACCTTTTCACCCGTGTTCCCGTTAATAATTCCTCCCTTCTCGTTCAGATAAACAATTTTGAGCGGCTCAAACACTCTGGCAATCTCACCAGCAGCAACGTCAGCATTCACGTTCAAAATCTGTCCTGCTGGAGTCTCGGCTAGAGATGTGAGAATAGGTAATGCCCCTGCTTGAATAGAAGCCTCAATTGGTGCTTTGTTCACACCGGTAATGCTTCCCACTAGCTGGTATTTATCCTTGTCCAAGTAATCGGCTTGGAAAACTCCTGCTGTAATTGGTCTTGCGTGGACACCCATTTTCTCCAAGGCTGTGACGAGCTTCAGGTTCTGTTCAAGGAAACATTTTCTGACCACGCTCATCGTTTTTTCATCAGTAATACGAATTCCGTCAATGTAGTCAGGCTCCACACCCTCATTCTCAAGAATTTCGTTGATTTGCGGGCCCGTGCCGTGCAAAACAATAGGGTACAACCCCACATGGTAGAGGAAAGCAAGACAAGAAGCAAGTTCTGGCAATTGCTGGGTGATAATAGCACCACCCACCTTGATGACTGCAAATTGTTGTTGCGAAACCGAGGTGAAGTACTTCAAATACTGCTCAACTTCTCTTTTGGAGCCGATATTGTTCAAAAGCTGGATCACAGTAGATCTGGTGGAGTAGTATTTAACAGACACTTTACTGCTGTTTGGAATTGCAGCCGAGCTCACAATTGCGGGACGAAGAGCCCCACGCTTGATAGCCTGTCTAGCCAACAGATTCCGGGTATTTCTAATCATGGATAGCTAGTCGAGTTAAAAATTTTCAGTCATATATTGCCAACCCACAGTGCTTATGACAGAGAAAAATTTTAGGCGCGCACCTGTGGCTTGAAAAATTACCGTTTTTGGATGCGTGGCAAAGTAACAAATCGAATATCGAAATCAATTTTTGGCTTTTGTGTCTAAAACCATGTCGTCAGGAGCCAGCGCACAAGAACAAATTATAGAAGCTTCCAGAAGAAACAACATTGAACTGCTAGCATCAGTGATTGAGGCCAATCCAGACAATCTGGCAGATATCATCAATAGCTCTAAAGATGCCACCGGCAACACCGCATTGCATCTTTGTTGCAAATACGGATGTTATGAAGTGCTAGAGAAATTGCTGGATGTGGACGGAGTTGAAGTTGATCCCGTGTATCCGCTCAATGGAGAGACACCACTGCACTATGCAGTCCATTACAGCTTTGAAGAACCTGAATACGCGAAGTTCCTGATAGAATACCTGGTCGACGTTGGGGCAGATCCAACGATCCGCAACAAGGACGGCCTCAAGCCAGTACAATTGCTTGGCGACGCTAATGAGGACATCAAAATGGTCCTTGAGGGCGCAGAGTACGCTGCTACAGTACAACAGGACGAGGAAGAAGATGTCGATGACGGACCATCAGACGAAGAGGAGTAGGAATCTCCATAGCATAATCAACCAGCACATTATATTCTCTATAAAACCTCGAGACGATCGGTGCCTTTCACCTTGCCTGTTCCCGGGTCGATTTTGGCACTGCGAGATCCAAACTGGATCGCCCGCTTAGGCTCCTGCTCTACAAACTCGAGTCCTAGGGCTTTGGCCAGTTGTCTCAACGCAAGTTTGCGCGTAATCTCGCCTGTCATCAGATCCACGTGCAACTTGTCTTCGCAACGAACACTTTTTGTTGCGAATTCGACAAACTCGTGATCAAGAAATGGATATCTAACCTCTTTGGACCAGCACGAAATGACTTTATCGTCACGTGACAGGTTTCTCGTGTAGAGGTTGGAGAGGTCAAGCTGCAATTCCTGAACCAACAACCTGACCATGTCATCCCAATTATACTTTGTATTGTCCTTCTGTGGCTTTCCGGCAACTCTTCGTTTAATCTGATTTGAAAAACCGGTAAATATTCGTTCATGGCGGGTGTATCCCCCGAGCAACTCATCTGCTCCCAGTCCACTTAAAAGCACCTTGCACGTACTTTCGTACTGTTCACGTGTACCATCCATGTTCACCCGGAATCCGTGGCCCCGAGCAGCAAAATAAAATGCAATTGCAATGGATAAATCCATTTCTGTATCATTGGGATAAATCAGCTCTATTACCTTGTTTCGGTGCATTAAAAATTCCTCATAGGGCACATCTGCTTCCACAAGCTGGAAATTAACGTGAGGGTACCGCTTTTGAAGACCTTGCCAGCTTTTCAAGGCCAAAATTCTGTCGGGAGTGTCTGCTGGCTGAGTATTAGAACGGGGGTTGCAGAACGAGACGTTCAGTAGGTCGATCGTTGCGTCTGTCTCTATCTGCTGAGCTGCTAAAGCAGCTAGCAAAGTGCAATCCAACCCTCCACTGAACAGCAGGGCAAATTTAGCATTTGATGGGTGAGTTGGAGATATAGTGCTGATCCGCTTTTGGACACTATGGGTAAGTTTCTGTTCCAATGTCGCAAGATCTAAATCCACGTTTGTCTGATGAACTTTGTATTTACCTGGGAGTTTAGAACTGTTATCAAAGGCGATTGTTTCCAAATGTTGGGTAGCCATATCGAATATATAGATGGTGGCATTTGTGCATTCGATCCAAGAGTCACGATCGATTGCTGGTGGACAACTGCTTATGTATAAATGTCCTTCGCGTAGCATATATCCTAAACTCTTTCTCCCCAACAAGTCTTTGCCAAAATACACTTTGTTATCATTGATGTTGGTGATGCAGTAAGCAAACTCGCCGTCTAAATGGGATATTGCATTTTCAACTTCGAAGTTGGCCTCCACAAGCTTGTCATACACAAACTGTAGATCATTATGAAGTATCTCTGGATTGTATAATTCCCCATTATATTGAAGAATCATTTCATTATTAACTAGTGGTTGTGTAGTAAGAGGTGCTCTAAGGGATAACACCGAGGAAAAGCACTCTATTTGGCCCGTTTCAGTGTATTGTCGAAGGAATCTCGAGCTATCGGAACCTCTGGCAAGTATTAGAGGTATTAGATGTCCAAACAGAGGATCATCTGACTTCTGAGACACTTCATCGTGGGCTGTGCTATCTGGTCGGCTTTTTTGAGGCTCATTTTGTCTCGACGTATAGTGCCAAAGAATCCCACACATAAAGTCAAAAAATATTTGTGCGAAAAAAGTATCTTGTTCTTTATGTCGTCTGGCAAGAAGCTACTTTTAATGGGCCGTTCGGGGTCCGGCAAATCATCAATGCGCTCAATCATTTTCTCCAACTACTCTGCTTTTGATACGAGACGGCTGGGTGCAACAATTGACGTTGAGCACTCGAATTTACGGTTCCTCAACAACATGACACTCAATCTGTGGGATTGTGGAGGGCAGGACGTATTCATGGAGAATTTTCTGAACAACGACTCTGACTCACAGAATGCTAACTCCTCAAATAATATCTTTAAAAAGTGTGAAGTTTTGATTCACGTTTTCGACGTTGAGAGTAAGGAGGTCCAGAAAGATATCGAAATATTCAAACGGGTGCTGGATAATCTTCACAAGTTTTCCCCGGATGTGAAAATCTTCATCCTAGTTCACAAGATGGATCTTATCCAGATAAACAAGCGGCAGGAACTGTTTGATATCATGTTCAATAAACTCCATCAGGTGGCCTACGAAGAATACAAATTCAATATAAAAGGTTTTGCCACCTCTATTTGGGATGAGAGTTTGTACAAGGCATGGTCTCAGATTGTGTGCTCGCTGATCCCAAACATCGCGCTTTACGAGCAACATCTGTCGAAATTCAACTCCGTAGTCAACGCCAGGGAGATGATTCTTTTTGAGAAAACAACGTTCTTGGTGATATCATCAACCAACAAGTTTGCACAGGGAGGCGACGATTTGGATCCAAAGCGGTTTGAAAAGATATCCAATATTATTAAAACCTACAAACAGAGCGCTAACAAGATAAGAACGAACTTCAACAGCTTGATTCTTCATGGTCACAGCTCCTCCATCTATCTGGACGTGCTCACATCCAATATCTACATCATGGTTATCATGGACAAGCCGAAAACAACAACCACGGGCTACCAGATCGACGATGAAAATCTCATTCTCGAGAACATTTCAGTTGCAAGAACACTATTTGAAAAAATCGAAAAGGGGAAATAAGCTTGACCTGTTCACAAATAGAACTTCTTCTTTTCCTTATCCATATCAGGCCGGTGCTCCCAATCAATCTCCTCCTTAATTCCACGTTGAATTCTGCGCAGCTTCAAAGTGAACTGTGGGCCCAGCTCCTGCAGCCCCACCTTCTCCTCGTTCTTAAAAACGTATCTATGCATCCGGAAAAAGATATAGTCTCGTTGATTGTGCAAAGTTATCACTTGACGGCCCTGGATTTCTGGCCTGTGTGGAAACAACGACTGGAACAAACGACCCACAGTTTGACCCATACGAGTTGTAAAATTGTTCAATATTAGCTCCGGAATGTGCTCGGTCGCGTTTCCGTGTCCTAGAATCGATTTCTTGTCTCTGAGAGATGAAATCGAGAAGTAGAACGTTGGTCCCTGCGGTAGGTGAATAAAAGTGATTCCATTCACAACTTTTTTATCCTCATTTATCACAATCAAGTCTGTGAAATCTCTATTTGCGCAGTATTCACTCATATCTTTCATAGTGTATTCTCGCTTTCGTTTAATGAATGTAGTGTTTGGAACGATGTTCATTAATGTCGATGCAAATTTGTATGCCGCTTTCTTAGCATGAGGACTGGTGGTCATCAAAATTTTGGGCTCCTTGCTAATATCCTTGAAGTATCCGGCAAAATCGTCATCTCCTTCCAGTTCTGCATTAACTGTCTCGTCATACACTCTCATAGATTCAATCGTCTTCGGAACATTTTCTGCCAGTCGTTTCTCCTTGAGCTCTGGATTTTCCAGCTCCGCCTTTGCTCTAGAGGCCCGCTCCTTATGTCGCTCCTTATTCTGTTTGTGCTTGATATCAGCAAACAGCCGCTGTCGCGTCTGCTTGTTCTTGATGCCCTTTAGCTTTTCAGAAGACATTATGAATATTTTTTTATAATTTTTTTAATTTTTTATAATTTTTTATCAACTAAAATATTTTTTCCTCCTACAACTATTTTTCGTAGAATGACGTGGATCCAGCTTACCACACATCTTCCTGATATCTATTAAGTACCCTCAAGTTTTTCACCATGTCCATAGCAATTGCCTCAGTAACTTTACGTTCCTGCATCACAATCTTAATTAACGTAGCCTGGACATCTCTGGCCATCCTTGCAGCATCACCACAAACGTAGAAAAACGCTCCTTGGTTCAGCAACTGGTTAATTTGTTCCGCATAGTCAAGCATCTTATCTTGCACGTACACCTTCTTCTCTGCCTCTCTGGAAAATGCGGTCACCAACTCAAATTTTTTGCCTAACTTTTTGGAATAGTCGATCCATTCGTCCTTATAAAGGAAATCTTCAGTGGATTTCCTGCAACCAAAGAACAGTACTGTTTTCCCAACATTAACGTTGTTCTCAACCTGGTGTACCCTCTCTCTAACAAACCCCCTGAATGGAGCAACGCCAGTTCCCGGGCCAATACAAATGACAGGAGTGTTAGGATTTGATGGTAGTTTGAACGTAGATCTTCTGATATGCACTGGAAGTTTGTAAGGCTCAAATTTATTTCTTGGACCAGCAAGATCATAGGTAACAACCTTTTTGGCATCCTTGACTTTATTTTGAGCCAGCTGGATGTTAAGCAGCAGATTCGTAGCAACACCTGTGACGATGTGATCAACCTCCGGATATTGCTCTTGCTCAACAACTGCAGTCACATGAACCGTCTGTTTTTCACTTAATGAAGAAGAAGAGATGGAATAGTACCTTGGCTGTAGATGGGCAATGGATTCTATGATAAACTCAAATGGAACGGCAGACCATATTGCCCCGTCGCTGAGCACCTGAAGGAGGTCGGCAATGTTTAAATACTTAGCAGTGACTTGCTCATGGAATAGCTCTTTATTTTTTGCCAGCTCATTAGCTTTGGTTTTGGCCTGTGCTGTTGGCGCAAATTGGGCAATGGAACCAAGGAATTGACGAGAAACAGGGCCGGAAATCTCAAGGTAGTGTCTGATCACGGCCTCATAGGTGCTTGGAGATGGGACATGAGGATGCACAGTTTGGTCCAGCGAGCTAATCTTGATGACTGTATCTTTTTTGTCGGAAAGTCCTAGGATGTCCAGCAACTTCGCCACGTTCTCGTTAGAGTTCGAAGGCCAAATTGCAAGGTGATCACCTGTCGAATACTTTAGATTTGTCCCTGAAAGATCGAACTCTGCATGGATACAGTGTCTGGTGGAGGAGTTGAAAAGCTCTTTGGACAACGAGATTGGAGCAAGATATGGATGGGTGTGATCGAACGGCCCATATTTGATGGCCTGTAAATCATCCTCCGAGGGATTCACATATTTTGAGTTTGGCTCTCCGAGAGACACTTCAGGTGAATCAATAGTGAGATCGCTCTCGTTGATCTTGATACCCGGCTCGTAAACGAGCTCGTGCTCTTCGAGTCTCAATTCGTCCTTCAAAATATCGAAAAGTCCATCTTTCCAAGCCATGTAGTCCTCATCCATAGTTCCTCTTCCATCATCTCCAAGTCCGAGTTCACCGATTAACTTGGCTCCCTTTTCAGAAAGCTCAGAGACCGTCTTCTTACCGATAGCATTGTAAAATTCATAAGTAGAGTTTCCAAGACCGAAACAGCAGTACTTGAGGGTTGATAAGTCATCACATTCGTTCTCTAAGTAGTCAAAAAACTCCACAGCATTGTCTGGAGATTCACCCTCACCATATGTAGCCATGAAAAATATCACAAGCTGGAATCCATCGACGCTCGTAGAGATCTCGTTTAGATTGTCAAAATCGTAATCTGCGAGATCTCCGCACATTGTAGGGATCGAGAATCTGGATTGGAATTCTTTGGCAAACTTGCGACTATAGTCTTCGGCAGTACCAGTTTGTGAGCCAAAAAGAACCAAAGCCTTCTTGTCATTAGTGGATAGAATCTCAACAAGATTTCTAGACGATCCACTAGAGACAAAGACTGCATCCTCCTCTTTGGACCAAAGCTTGCCTTTGGTAAAATAGAGACCTATTGCAATCACTATTGCCACCAAAACTCCAAGATCCAATGTGTCGAGGGCCATTTTCCGAAGATCAGATAGAATAAAAAGTACGCTTCTTTTATTTGTAGAAATCCAGTACAAGAAAATTAAAATGCTGGATCTTACTGCCAAATTGGGAAAGGGTCTATGGATCAGTTATAGAACGAAAAACACGCGTTTGGTATAAAGAGTGTTCTATTGGAGACCAAGGTTGCTGTCAGAAGATGATGATTACCGGTGTATGCAGAATGGCGTGATAAAAGCCGATAACTACTGGTGTCATTCTTACATAATCAAAAAAATCTTGAGAACCTTGAGCTACGACCGTATGAATTCGTATAAATTACACCCGACTTAGGCATCAAAATTAGAGTAGACGCTGGCATTGAGGTCATCAAGCTCCTGGAGGTTGTTGAGAGTGTACAAGATCTCGTTGTCGAGAGAGTTGTTCGTGAGTTGGTTCGATTGCTTGGATATCGAGGCCAGCAGTGATGCCAACTTCACCTTGGGTATCTGTGCATGTTCGAGTTCTAGCACCTGTTCTTCGTGATCTGGATTTTTTTGCTTATTCATGAGATTGATGACAATGTTGTCCAGCACTTTGGAGATGCCAACCGTCACCAAAAGACTGATGATGGCAGTCACCTGCTCGTTGTTGAGATAACCCTTAAGCTCGTCTAGTAGCCTGCTCATATTTTCAGAGTTCTGCAGATTATTGTTGAAATTTGACAGGAAATCGACGTCATTTGTTTGTTGGAGAAGGAAAAATTCAAGATTGGAAGGTGGGAGCAGCGAAGAGATGACTGCCGAAAATTTAGGCTCCACAGGACCCAGTGGATCTGATTCCGGAGTCAGATTGATTTCTCTATCGATGATCTGTTGTGTTCTGTTGATTAGGGTAGCGAACTCCTCGATCGAGAGCTCTTGTCTTGGATTGATCTCTCCGAAAATGTCCTCAACACTAGTCTCGATCTTGCTTTTAATCTCCACCCAACCCTTGTTAAGCAACCACCAGCTGAAAGACAGAAATGCTTGCTCTGCGAGGTTCTCGTCATGGCTGCTAGATCCACTCATCAGTTCATTATCATCCAGAGAGGTGAATCCGGAATCCAAGATGACATTGGACTCGTTTTCTAACTTGATCCCCTTGGTTTTAGAGGCAAGCTTTATGGCTGTTTCGAGATATGACCGTCTCGAGAGAATGTTGAGTTGTAAATGCAGGAACACGATGAGTAACGATTCACAGTAAATAAGAGTCAAAAATCGAGTGATCGACTGATTTCTTAGCTCATTCCATAGCTCCGTCTTCGACTTGGACTGTCTATTACCTGGAGAAGAAGACTGAGCGTCACTTTCGTTGTGAACGGAGAAATCGTCACTCAACACGGTTGACAGTGCAGGATCTGCGGTATTAGTCGTGGGAGTATTTTTGCTCTTCTGCCTTTCCAAGCGCTTATTCTGCAGCTCCTTAGTGATTTCCTCCACATTCAGAACTTCGTATATCGGTTCTGTAAGAACGGGAAGAAGAGAGAGAAACGTCATATAACAATCATTCTGTGTCTGCTTGAACCGCCTTTTGATCTGCTCTTTGGCAAAATTTTCCTCTCTCAGCCGCTCCTGAAATTCAGAGAGCTTGTTGCTCACATAAGTGCTCACAACATACGAAAAGGCGATTACACCAGTGCTGAATATAACCTTCTTCTTGTGTCGTGACACAAGGTCTCTGCAATATTGAAACATTGCAAAACCCAGTCAGACAGATTTATTGTAGTCTTGCGCCTTAATATGCCTAATTCGCCTATTATTTTATCAACTTCAAGAAGAGTGTTTATATCTTGCTAACAACCAGAGGCTATAGCTTGCCCCAACAGGAAATCAACTAATTACGTAATCGCCTCCAATGAATATAATACATCCAACATTACCCGGCTCTAAGTAGTCCAATACATAAGATAGATCGTTTGATAAGGTTCATTTACGCGCACTCTTCTTGCTGCTCTTCAAACCTTCTTTCTTATCACCTTTAGAAGCATCCTTCTTGCGTTTCTTCGTGGGTCTTCCCGCTTCTGGTTCGTTTTTGTCGTCAAATTTCGTATGTTTTCCTTCAAAATGCACTTTACTCACCGCCGGCTCACCCAGCTGGCTTCGCACATGTCTTGCGGCAGCCTCTTCAAGATCCTTCTTATCCTCTTCTGTCTTTTGGCCTTTGAAAGCTGCCTTTTTCGCTCGATCAATGTATTGTTTTACGCGATTCAGTTCCTGCATGATCGGGTGCTCATTCTTCTTGTTCTCACCACTCGTCTTGAGTAGCACAAAATAGAGCGACGCTATCACATAGGCGTAGTTATTGTAGAGGTCAACTTTTTCCAATGGACTTCTGGCAGCCTGAACATGTTCCGACAGGTTTTTCACCAGCATATCCGTTTTCAGCTTAGCATCTAGGTTGCTAACGCCATTGTTGAGCGACGCTAGCAGTTTCTTCACCGTTTCTAGGTCATCCATGATAGTCTCAATCGATTACACTAATACATTAATTTTTTTTTTTCCTTGCATCTTTACACCACAACATGATAATTGTCATGAAAACAACTGATGGATCTAATTTATAGTGGAACCAAATTAAATACGAGATGATTGACTAAAGTTAAGAATCGAAATTGATTGTTACATAAAAGTTGAGGCATTCATATAAAAGGCCAAATACTATAATTTATAGAAAATCTATCTACCTCGTGCTGTTCTCCTAGAAGCGTCCTTTTCTATCGTCTAGTTAGATATCTTGAACTCAATTTTGAGATCAAGGATAGCAATCTCCCTCAATTCGGTGTAATCGCATTCAATACTTTATCTCACTTTTCCCAATGATGATTACTGAAGAGTGGTCGAAGAAACACCCTGCTATAAATGGATGGATCTCAACTTTGAAGGATGAAAAATGGTGGGTGCCTCTATTAAAGAATTAAAACCTGGTAGACTTTTGGTTAGACAGGTGAGTTGAGCAGCTTAGACTTTTCCCTTTGTTGTACTACTTCGTATAACAATTACTGGCTGGCAAATATACTGTATCCATATATAGCGCATAGCTGTACGCTTAGGAAACCCCACAAAAACTCCAGTAACAAGGCTTAGAATTGCGATCGGGGTAGCAGCTGATGGACTCTATTGTTGAGCTGGTTTTAAGGAATATACGATCTTCGATTTCATGATGTCGTTAATTGCGCTCCTACAGATTTGTAGTATCCATTGAGATATAAGCATACTATTACATTTTCAACAGAATCAGCTCATTCAACAAAATGTGTATCTTCTATTGTTTTGAAGACGTTTCCAGAAACCCTCGAACCGGAAATTCCGACTTATCTTTGTTTAATTTAAATTTGGAAAATACTACGTACAACTTTATCGATAGTTGCTATATAAAAATTGAAGCATACTTTTTAGAAGTCTCGCTACTGAAATGTCTAAAGGATCTGTCTACCTCTTGCTACCTTCTCCTAGAAGCACTCTCTTTCCTTCTCTTGTGAAAAGTTTAGGACTTGACATTGAGATTAAGGACAACAAAGCCCCAGAATTTGGCGAACACTTTCCATTAAAGAAATGTCCTTCTTTATTGACTGCTGACGGTACGGAGATACCAGAATGTCTTGCAATTCTTAAATACATCTCGACCCTTGCTCCTGGTGCATACAATTACTACGGTAAGACGACTGCTGAAGAGGTCCAGGTTTGGAGATGGCTGTCATTCTTCAACAGTGAGTTTATTTCAGCCTGGGTCCAATTCGTTTTGCCAACTGTCGGCATGATTCCATTTGATGCTGAGAGGGTGGAGAAAGGAAAGGAGTACATCAACAGATTGTCTAGTTTGCTTGAGAAGCAACTCGAGAAATCAAAGTATCTTGCTGGTGAGGAGGCCACATTGGCCGACTTGTATGGTGTTCAATACTTCATCTCCCTTTTCCCATTGATGATTACTGAAGAGTGGTTGAAGGAATACCCTGCTATAAATGGATGGATCTCAGCTTTGAAGGATGATAAAGTGGTGGGTGCCGATGTCAAAGCATTGAAGCCCGCTGTCCCTAAGGCTTGACTCCAAAAAAATTGTAGAGTGAATTCTAGACAGCTACTATCCAATTTGAAGTCATACAAGTGAGCTTGATAGCTTAAGCATTCATTTTGTTAAAAACTTGGTTTATAATAGCAAATACTAGTCAAACCTAACAGACAGACAAAGAACGGTAGAACTGAGAGAGCTCCAGACCTAGTACGACTCTAGGTCCTGTTTCTTTCTCAAATCGTAAACATTCAATGCCTCCTCTGCGGCCTTGACACCGGACAGGACCATGGCACCAAAGGTAGGGCCCATTCTGTTGTGCGAGTCACACTCGCTCAACTCCATACCAGCACAAACCAGACCAGGAAACACCTCCCTAGTGTTTTTGACAATTGAATCCTCAGCTCTGTTCATGTCCAGACAACCCATTTGGTTTCTCTTAAGGAGACCCAAAGAGGCAAGTCTTTTAACACAAAAGGCACCCATTGGACCGTCATGACCGGTACAGGAAATGACGACCTTGCAATTGATGGTGTTAGGGTCCATGCAGGATTGATCATCGTGGTGCATGGAAACTAAGGTCCAATTGGTGACAACACCGGCAATTCTGGACTCACCAGAATCGTCAGTTCTCGTGATCAAGTCTTCAACACAGGTAGCATTGAAGAGCTTAACATTTGGCAGAGCCAAGGTCTTGGAACACAAGGTAGTGATGAATAGTGCTGCATGCTTGACAACAACGTAATCACCTTCGTCCTCGTATTCAAGACCCAATTCTCTGATAAAAGCATCGGCTGGCTTTCTCAACACCATGGCTGAAAAGAGCTGCCCCCCAAGGAAACAACCACCACCGACAGCCACGTTAGCCTCAATAATAGCAATCTTTAGATCTGGGCGAGCCTTGCCTAAGGTATAGGCTGCACTCAAGCCGGCTGATCCAGCACCAACAATCACCACATCGGACTCTGCATAATTGTCTAGATCAGCAAAGTACCTTGTGGTCATGGCACGGGACACCGTCGATTCTCTGATTGGGGCAAATTTGAAGCTGTCCCAATCGTAGACCGAAGAGACAGCCTTGGCGACTGGCGAGTCTGCATTGAAAACATTGCCTTGTTTCAAAGACAGAATTTTAGCTTGCGTAGCTTGTTCAGTGATGACAGAAGATGGAGCCCTAGAATATTAGTATTTGTCCTAAGTAAAAGCATTTTCTTTTCGCTAGTATTAACTAGATCAAGTTCCGACCGTCTAATCTCAGCCCCAATAGGGGCACCGGCAATGCTGATTGATGTTGAAATGGACTAACCATGCGGCGAAAACTTAATTTAACTAATTATACCTCATGTGACCTACATGTTGGATTAATTATTGAAGAGGATAGGATGCCCTTTTATACCATTTACATATATAGCGCATGGCTGTGCACTTATGCTACCCCACAAAAACTCCATAAACAAGGTTTAGGATCCCTGTGCACCGATTGGTTGAATTGAGAGCAAAAAGAGTCACATTGCTCTTTTCGGTAGGCCTCTACCGGACGATATAGCCTCGAACATCTTTAATTTGCACTGCCTAGATCTTTTAGGTGTAGGGATGCGTCATTTTGTTTTTGATGGCAAACTCCAGGAACAAAAAAATAGACTAGTTTATCCATCTATGGTGGTAGACAAACCCCCGTCGTACGTGAAACCTGATTTGAAATTCTTGGAGAAATACATTCCTAAGAATTCCAGACTCAAGGTTTCCAATGGGGCCATTGTGTTGAAAAATGACATGAAGAAGTTGGATACGATCTACTTAGAGGCCCCATATATAATGATTCCTCCATTTGATTTGATCAAGCTGATTGAGGTAGGTAAATGTTGCTGCTACTGTGGGCAGGTGTTAAAGGTCTATGACAAAGGGAGACTCAAGGACAAGGACGTTAACGACATCTCCGACGAAAAGCATGCGAGATATATGAGCGGACTGGACTGTGGCGATTGTAGCTTACGGTGGTGTTCACAGAGCTGTCGCAAACTTGATGTTGTACACGGTATGTTGACGCACCAACCAACCAACAAGGCAATGACCAACCAACTGACAAACTCTCAGGGAGAGAAATTGGTATTGCTCTATGACCGGTGGAATGCGTTCTCAAAACGCATTGCAGAACAGCATATGGAGCTGGTTTACTACGGACTGCATGTAGCTCTCCGGCTCTTCCACGATCCTGAGCTTTGGGATGGGTATATGAATTTACGCACGGTAGAAGATGAAAGCATATTGGACTATTTGGGTAATGATGTGGATTATTTGGAAATTTATGAGGACCTGGCAGGGTGTTTTAAGGACTTTAAGATGTCAAGAGATGATTTTTTACGATGCATGACGATTTTCAAGCTCAACAGCTTTGGCAGCTGTGTTTACAGGTTAACTAGTTTCTTGGTGGATCCAGAAGCCAACATCAGCTCTGCAAACTGCTCATTTTCTATTTTTGAGATGGAAACCGCACACGAATATGAAGATTTCAAAATAAATCTTGTGGACGAGAATGTGGTTACGCTAACGAAACAGAAATATTCGGAGTCCTATCGGAAACCAATTTTTACCAATAATTTGAAGATTGACAAAAGAATTCTTCGCGTTTCCAACATGCATAACATTGGATGCATGGAACCACTGATTGCTAGCGAGATTATTGAAAGTGGCTCCCTAAGTTCCGGTTCGGATGATTCTTTGAGAGATAAAGGCGATGCTCCCGTATCAATATCCGCGCCCGAAAAGGTGCAGAGACGGACAGCTTCATTTACCTCATCGGGGAACTCCTTTGGCGAAGGAATTATTAAGTATAACCGAGACCAGATTCGGGAAATGCTAGCTGGAATGTCAATTGAGTCTGATGAAAGTGATGAGGAGAGTACGATTCAGTTACAAGTTCCAGAACAATTTGGTAAGTTACGTCGTAAAAGCGTGCGGTTTGAGAGCTAAGTAGAAACTGTCACATTAGTTTATAGACGTAAAAAAAAAGTAAATAAAGGGAAAAAGAAAAACAAATTTAATTCATGCAGACTTCTGCGCGGCGTTCAAATGCACACATAACTATAGATTAGGCACCTACACAATAGCATATACAATAGCCTCACCGATAAAATGGTGCAGAGATAACATGATCAACCGGACCAATCAGAGTCTATGATCGAGGGTCCCTTCCCAATCAAATCGAACGTTGGTGGCTTGATAATAAATACAACCTTTTACTGCACCCTTTAACAATAAGTTATCAATTTTTGCACAATATCTAGTCAGTTTTAGGTGCAGTAATATAAATATGTGACAGTCCGCCTAATTTTCCTCTCTGTTTATATTATTAGTTTCTAAGATGAAGGACTCTATGACTGAGGATCTCACCTCAGACTATGACAAGTCCGATATGGTCTGGGTCATGGTCTCTGGTATATTGGTCTGGATTATGATTCCTGGTGTCGGATTGTTGTACTCAGGTCTCTCTAGAAAAAAACATGCCCTGTCTTTGCTATGGGCTTCTCTTATGGCTATTTGTTTGGTGTCATTCCAGTGGTTCTTCTGGGGTTACTCGTTGACCTTTGGAACTGGCTCTTCTGTGTTCTTGGGCTCTTTGAATAACTTTTGTTTGATGGGGGTTCTGGGTGATAACAATGCTCTTTCTACTCTTCCAGACATTGTTTTTTGTTTCTTCCAAGGAATGTTTGCTATGATTACTGGATGCATTATGCTTGGTGGTGCATGTGAAAGAGCAAGACTTGGACCTATGATGGTGTTCCTGTTCTGCTGGATGACTGTTGTTTACTGTCCTGTCGCTATGTGGACTTGGAACGGAAATGGTTGGCTTGCAACTTTGGGTGCTTATGACTTCGCCGGAGGAGGACCAGTCCACCAGTCTTCTGGTTTCGGTGCCTTGGCTTACGCTTTGATTTGCGGTAAGAGACACGACCCAGTTGCTGGCTCCGGTCTGCCAAAATACAGACCTCACTCTGTCACCAGCGTGGTGTTGGGTACCGTTTTCCTGTGGTTCGGATGGTTTGGTTTCAACGGAGGATCCTCTGGTGATGCTTCTATCAGAGGATTCTACGCTTGTGTCAACACCAATTTGGCTGCTGCCTGCGGAGGTCTGGCTTGGCTGTTCCTCGACTACTTCAGAACTGGTCATAAATGGACCACGGTGGGTATGTGCTCTGGTGCCGTGGCTGGTCTTGTGGGTATCACACCTGCTGCTGGTTTCGTGCCTGTGTATTTTGCCGTCCCAATTGGTGTTTTGACTGCTATTGCTTGCAACTACGCTGTTGACCTCAAGAACCTTATTGGAATTGACGATGGTCTTGACGTCTGGTGCTTGCATGGTGTTGGTGGATTTGTGGGATCCGTTCTGACAGGTCTCTTCGCTGCTGACTACGTCATGAACACCGACTTCGGTGCTGCCGGAGCTGGTGGATGGCTTAACCACCACTACAAGCAGCTTGGCTACCAGCTGGCTGCTTGTGTCTCAATCGATATTTGGTCGTTTGTCGTGACATCTATCCTGCTGCTAGCTATGAACCGGATTCCTTTCCTCAAGATCAGATTGAGCGAAGAGGAGGAAGAAATGGGCACTGACGCTGCCCAGATTGGTGAGTTCACTTACCAGGACTCTAGAGTTTACATTCCTGAGCCAGTGAGATCTGCCAAGAGCATTTCAGGTACGAAGACAACAAAGTCGAACGAGCTTGATGCCGAGGCTGTTCCTCTGCCAAAGGATGAGGAAAAAGTTGACGTTTAATAACACTATCTACAAATGCGACGGTCGCGTCGATTTAATTGAAATATTTAATGTAAATTATTATTATTATAGAATTTAAAGGTCTAAAGTTTATGAATTACGACTCTCGCAGCCAGAATTCCGCCAGTTTCTGTCTTTCAAAAGACTTGAAACTGCCATTGAAATTCAAAATAACTGGCATAAGTGGATACACACAGCGAATAGCTCAATTCCAATTTTTAAATGCGCACGATGCAACCTCCAGAATCATTCAGGCGAAACTAAAAGAGCAAGCAGTTAGCGAGATTTACGTGTATGTTCATGTTGAATCTGCCGGGAAACAACTTACGGTGCCTCTCCTGACTAGTATGCGCTACACAAATGGGAGTACGAAAAACATGGAACGTGCAGAATGGATTTCATTGCCGATAGACTACTGCCAGTTACCGCTAGATTCAGTGCTTGTACTGACGTTATTCAATTATAAGCTCAAAACTGGGTTTGAAAATCGATTCGGTGAGTGCCGATTTCCTCTTTTTCGAGAGGACAATTGTACTTTACATAAAGGCTACCAAAAGGTCAAAGTGCGCTTTTCTGACGGGCAAGAGGAAATGGAGAAGCCAGAACAAACGCAGATGGAAATATTGGAAAGAAAACTGAAACAGAAAGAAAACGGAGAACTGAGCACTGTCGAATGGCTGGACCAGTTGACGTTCCGCAAGATTGAGCAGATTAATGCCAAGGAGACTATCAAGCGGAAACAGCAGCTTCTAATTGCCAAGAAAACTGGGGAGGTCTATCTAAATGTAGAGCTTGCGCAGTTTGAAATCCCGATTGTGTATTCAGATGTGAAATACGCAACTCTGGGAATCACCACGTCTGACTCACATGCAATGAACGCTGTAGTGGCGAATAATGTTAGCAACAGAGACCAATTGATGCTGAATGACATCCAAACGAGCAATCTTGAGGATCTTCGGAAAGCTAGAAAACCTCCAATTTTTGACCCTGACCAGTATAGATCAGAGATTATTGAGGATCCAATAGAGTCAAAGTTTAGACGGCTGGAAAGAACCCACCAATCGTCATCGCTCGACAAAGACATCAAACCGACCCTTAAGTTGCGTACGGAATTGAACAAGATTATGCGCAAGCAGTTCTTCGAAAAACTGAGTCAAAAGGAAAAGAATATGATCTGGAAGTACCGGTTCTTTTTGCTCAACAATCTTATCCTGAACAAAAACAACACTCAAGTCAACAACTTCGTGATAAATTTCATCAAATGTATTGACTGGGAGGACGATTTCGAAGTGAACGAGTTTTTGGTGATTATCAACGATCTTAACACTACTCCAAATTCAAATGTGTTTATCCAAAAGATGGAAATCGTGGACTGTCTCGAGCTTCTTAGTGCTAACTACAAGAATCATATTGTGCGGAACATGGCCATTGAAAGACTTAGGTTAGCCTCTGATGATGATTTGGAGATGTACATGGTCCAGCTTGTGCAATGTATCAAAAATGAGGCGGATTATCTCAGTCCACGAACAGACATCGATGAAGATGAACCACAAATAGATAGTCGTGAGGATAATTCCGAGTTTCTGGATTTTGAAGACTCCACATATACTACGAACTCGAGTGAGTACCAAGTCATCAATACAGATGAAGAAGACCCAGTGATGAAGCTTTTGAATAACGCGAACCTCACCAACTCTCACAAACACATTATTGACAAGCTGCCTTTGCTGCAGTCCCCGCTAGCAAACTTTCTGATTGAGCGAGCTATCAGAAGTTCCCAGCTTACAAACTACTTCTATTGGAATTTGAAGGTGGAAGCGGACGATGAGAAAATTAATTACAGAAACACACCAATGAACATCAAACCGGCAAACTTGATGGAGCAAGCAGATTTAGCACAGGATCAAGTTGGAAATGGCAAAAGGGCCAATCAAAAGAATAAGAAACACATAGTTTTGCGTACGCTGCTCCATTTCGTGGCCAAGTTAGCTATTAGTGAAGATGGAGTTGATAAGGTTGCTATTTTGCGTAGCCAGGTGGATCTTATTGGGAGATTACACACAATCTCAAATAAGATCAAGGTAGACTACAAAAAGGAACCTACACAGCGCAAGGTTGAAATATTGAAGAGCCTACTAGTGGAGAAGTACAGATCCGCCAAAATCAGGTCTCCAAGAAGGTCGGTTTCTGAACACGAGAATCTGCTAGAATTTTCACCAGTCTACTTACCACTGGATCCCACTGTCCAAGTTTGTGGCACAGTTCCTGAGGAATCAAGCGTGTTTAAGAGCAGCTTGAATCCACTCAAAATTGTATTTAGGACAACAGTGGGAACATACTATCCGGTAATGTACAAGATCGGAGATGATTTAAGACAGGATCAGTTTGTGATCCAGATTATGACGTTGGTGGAACGTATCCTTTTGAACGAAAATCTGGACATGAAACTCAAGCCATACAGAATAATGGCTTTGGGATCTGTTGAGGGATTGATCCAATTTATCCCGAATTCATCGCTGTCGTCGATCCTGCAAAAACACAACTCAATCCTTGCATATCTCCAGACTCACAACCCAGACCCTGTTGCACCACTGGGTGTGAATCCCGAAGCCATGGACAACTATGTGCGCTCTTGTGCCGGGTATTGTGTTCTAACATATTTATTAGGTGTCGGAGACCGTCACTTGGAAAATCTTCTACTAACTACTGACGGGTACTTTTTCCACGCCGACTTTGGATACATTTTGGGACAGGATCCAAAACCATTTCCACCCTTAATGAAGCTCCCAATTCAAGTCATTGAAGGAATGGGGGGTTTGAATAACGAAAACTATCAAAAGTTTTGTAATTACTGTTTCATTACTTACATTACATTGCGAAAAAGTGCGTCGTTGATTCTCAACATCTTCCAGCTAATGATCGACTCGTCTATTCCAGTTCTCAGAACATCTGGGCTTAACGGAATGTCGAACGAAACCGAGAAGTTTGAACTTATTTGGAAGATAGAGGAAAAGTTTATGTTAGAGTTGAACGACGAAGAAGCGGTTCTTCATTTCCAAAATTTGATCAATGACAGTGTGAATGCATTCCTACCGGTAGTGATTGACAGGTTACACAGTCTTGCGCAGTATTGGCGAGCGTAATGCATAATATATAAATTCTATTTTCTTTTCTGTAAGAGAACCTCTTCTTGAGCAGCTTTAGATCGTAGCAGTCCAGTCCTGATAAATAGTTGGATGGCATTGGATCGCGAAACAGTATATGCAAATATAAGGTTGGCAGCACGATTTCTGGACATGTTTTCCATATGTTTAATGACGAGATCTGCAAACTTTTCTTTATTAATTCGGGGACTTTTATCAGCAACACCTATGATTGTTTGAACTAAGAAATTTCGTTGCTTATCAGAAATCGTGCCCCGCATAAATGCATCCTTGTAACTGCGCATTATCCTCTCATCTGACTCCATATGTTCTTCAAAGGCAGCAAAAATTTCGTCCAGGTTATTGGCCTCAGCTAATTTTTTACCTTCAGGATACCTCATTTTCCCCCTTCTAACTATATTGACATAGAGAAGAGTGCGTTTTCCATTAGGGAGCACATTTATCTGGTAGTAGCTTTCCCCTCTCAGGCGAAGTCCCCATGCATCCCTTCTGAGTTGAATCCATGGATACGGGTTTTTGGTAAACTCTGCGATAACATTTTCCTTTGGCTTTTCTTGATTAAACTTCTCAAAAAACTTCTGAAACCCCTCATAGGTTTCGTATTCCATATACTTGATGTCATTGATAGCTGCATTATCCCTGGCTCTACCACGGGGTCCAGTTTCTCCAAAGAGCGAACCCATTCCCTCCCTAGGAAACTTGCCCTTTAATGTTGGATTTGAATGGACTCCGGTGGCATGTGCATCAACAAAGTCTACCACAATACATTTTTTCTTGTCTCCGTGCAAACGAAGTCCACGCCCGACCATCTGAGTAAGAAGCGTCTTGGATTGTGTGGGTCTAACCATGAAAACAGAATCAATATTTGGTATATCCGTTCCTTCAGTAAAAACACCACAGTTCATAAGTACAGGGATTTCACCAGACGCAAATCCAGCCAGAAGTTTCTCGCGCTCCATTTTGGTGGTGTTACCTGTGACATATTGCGCATTTATTCCGTTGACTCGAAATAGCAGAGAAAGGGCCTCGAGATGTGCAATATTGACGCAGAAAAAGAGCGATGACTTGAGTCCACATTTTTTGACAAAGTGTTCGTAAGTGTCTAGAACTAAGGAGTTGACTTCGTCGGTGTTGACATGATTCACAAGCTCCTCCACCTTGTAGTCTCCATCAGAACCAACTTTGACATCCTTTAGCTCGATTCCTGCAGAAACTAGACACCATGAAAAATCGGTCAAATATCCTTCATCTATAAGATCCTTGAGACCTTTATCGAACACAACCTCGTCAAAAACTAAACCGAGAGCTAACTCATCATTCCGAGCAATAGTAGCACTAAACCCAATTACTGCAACGTCGGAATCCGGCTCATCACCACCGAAATGCTTTAATATCTTGACATAAGAGTCCGCGACTCCATGATGACACTCGTCCACAATAATAGCTTTGTAATCCGCTGGGTCGTATAAATCAAGTCGAAGCTTACTTCTATTCAAAGTGGGGACCGATGCAACCACCACATCTATTCCTGGTTCATGGGATGGCTTTCTATTAGCCATGTCTAACTCTATTTTGTACTGTGGATAAATTCTTTGAATGGAAGATATAGCCTGATCGGCCAACTCTTTGCGGTGGACAAGAATGAGAGTCTTGGAGCCACCTGTACTTGGATTTGCGGGTAGCTTTTGGATCAGATGGCTGAATATCACCGTCTTTCCACCACCAGTGGCAAGGCTAACTGCAATTCGACGCGTCGATTTTAGCGACTCAAGGCATGTATCAATGCATTCTTGTTGGTATGGACGGAGCTTTAACGGAGAGGTGCTAGTACTGACTGAGCGTAGAGTCAACGATACGCTGAATCGTCGCAAAAAAGGCCGCATTGCTGTGATATGGAAAATGCTCTGGCCTGTGGAGTGTTGAATAAGCGACCCAACTATTGTAAAATATGTTTTTTTTCGGGTCGTTTTATATATTATTATTAGTAATATTTGATTAGTTATCATGAGACTGTCTTCTATATTATCTACGACGGTCCTTATCTGCTCATGTTTTGCACTCAACTCAACAGTTCCTAGACACACTAATAATTGGGCGGTTCTCGTGTCTACATCGAGGTTCTGGTTCAACTATAGACACATGGCTAACGTTCTTAGTATGTACAGAACAGTGAAGCGTTTGGGTATTCCTGACTCTCAGATAATCTTGATGCTGTCAGATGATATTGCTTGTAACCCCAGAAATGCATTTCCGGGCTTTGTTTTCAATAACGCTGATAGACAGCTAGAACTTTATGGAGATAACATTGAGGTGGATTATAGAGGATATGAGGTGACTGTGGAGAACTTTATCCGGCTCTTGACCGACAGATGGTCTGACGAACAACCAAGATCGAAACGATTACTCACTGATGAAAACTCTAACATTTTCATATACATGACAGGCCACGGCGGTGATGAGTTCCTCAAGTTTCAAGACGCTGAGGAAATTTCATCCTACGACATCGCAGACGCCTTTGAGCAGATGCATGAGAAAAAGAGATACAATGAGATTTTCTTTATGATAGATACTTGTCAAGCAAACACCATGTACTCCAAGTTTTATTCGCCAAACGTTCTTGCTGTTGGATCATCTGACCTTCATGAGAGTTCCTACTCTCATCATTCTGACACCGAGATTGGAGTGGCTGTCATTGACAGATTCACCTATTACAGCTTGGAATTCTTGGAGAAGGTGGAGAAAGACAGCAAATTGACCTTGCAAGATCTTGTGGATTCGTACACTTTTGAAAAGATTCACTCGCATGCTGGAGTGCGCACAGATCTTTTCCAAAGAAACTTGTCCGAAGTTCTAATCACCGATTTCTTTGGAAATGTGCAGCAAACCGTGTTGGACAACGTTGAGGATGACTTGTTATATCTTACGAACCACTTGGAGAATGGGACGTTAAAAAACAATGACCAGCCTGAGACGCTACTAGTCAAAGAGAACAGACCGACTAAGATATTCAACCAGAGGAACAATATTATGAAATTTGGACTACAGAAGAACAAGTAGATGAACTCAACGAAGCTCGCTACTACTTAATGACAAAGAAACTACAGATATAAGCTGGAACGATTGTCTTTATTCTGCAAACCCGTTGAACACTGTCTCTAAGAACCCTTGAGCAGACACGATGTAGTTGGATGCTGTTGACACAAAACCTATATGACGAGGCTTGAATCCCCCAGATGACATCGAATATTTGACTAGGACTCCTATGAGTCCAATCCCAATAGAGTACTTCACCATCAACGACAGAGTCTTGTGTCGCGGCACAAGATGTTTAGATGTTTGCATGCGCCTCAAGTCGCGTTCTTGCTCACTTGAATGCAGCAAAATCAATGCAGGGTTCAAGGAGCGCGACCTGAGCATGCTATACTTGCTCAACTTTCTTAAGGCAGGTAATTTGTCAGACGGACAATCGTGAGTGTATCTCACAGCATTTTGCAGGATTGCAAAAATGTTGCCGCTCTTGAAGTTATGACTTATCCAGTTGGTCAACACCACATGAATAAAGTCTTTGTTTCCTAAATCAAGCTCCATATCCTCTGTCAGGGTGTCATCACTCGTGAATGATTTTCCGCACAGATCATCCAGATCGCTCAAAATATCTTCTTTATAGAATACCAAGATCGCCACATACACGTAAACCACAAACGTAGGATTGTTCTGTGCCAAGATGAAATCCCAAATCAAACATAAACTGTCGAACTCTAGCACATCATGTGAAAATAGAGAAATAACCGAGCTCAAAGCATAAACTGGCTCCACCATGCCAAGCAAACAGTACAGCTTGTGGTCCACCTGCGAAAGTAAATCGGTAATCAATTTAAGCTCTCGAAGAGTTGACTCAATGTTAGGGAGCATATGGTCTCTCAGGTGCGTCAGTGTGAGTTTGGTCATGAACTTATACGCCAATTCATCATCAAACACCAAAACTGCTATGGTGGCCACATCATGGTAGCCCTGGTAGTAATTGAGACCCGGATACGCACACAGAGTACGGTTTATAAGGTTAGACAATCGCTGACGTAAAGATTGTAATTGAGAGGTGGAGAGGTTCTTGGGATAGTAGACGAAGGAGCGGTCAACGTCCTTCGCAATTTGATCATGGTCTTTATGTATAGCCGTCATGTTTGTTTGTGGAGGTGTCCAGCTGTCAAGGTCCAGCAATATAGGCCATATTTTTGCGCGCTGTTGTGTATCGATAGCACCTGACCTTGTGACAACCAGGAACTTAAGGAGGGCAGAGTCTTGTGAGTCAATTGCTTTCTGGATGTATTTTAGTTTGAGCGACTCATTTTCAGGGGAGGAAGGGTGCTCGGTGAAGATTGATTTGTCGGATTCCATTTGTATCCATCCGGGACTACTCATTATTAATGCAAGATGTTGCAGCAGTATTGATATTATGGATTGAAATTGCTCTGAATTCGCAACTGAGCTAGGCGAAACTGAATCGTGGGGTGGTGCCCTGATAGATTTTTTGAGATAAAAAAAATAATAGATTTAATTTAATAAATATGGAGGGAAGAAGGACTGATTTCGAGTTGGGGAAAAGAATTGGTGGTGGCAGATTCAGCGACGTTTATGTCTGCTACACTACTGATAATGGTGAACTTTCTGGCTTGGAACTGGCTGTGAAGATTACCGAACCAGAAGACGATGTGCCCCCTCATAATGTGAGGAATGAGTTAAAGCTGCTTAAGAAGCTGGCTGATAGCCGTGGCAAGGAAAACGACGACGTGGAGGAGTATTCTGGCAAGAATGTAGTGCGACTGCTAGCATTTTTCCAGAACTCGATCGAGATTGGGCTAGTATTTCCCTTGTACGAATTTGATCTGAACGGCGTGATGAAACATTATACCAAATCTAGATCGATATTCAACTTACAAGATGGCTCTATAACAAAGAAAAGCGAAAACAACCTCCAAGTTGATCAGATTATACAAATATTTACAGGATTGTTAAGAGGATTGGTGTTCATCCATAGAAATGGAATAATTCATCGAGATATCAACCCCAACAACATAATGTTCGCATCCACGGAAAGCTTGGAGCCAGTTATCATCGATTTCGGCATCAGTTATATCGAGCCAGATAACAACGGATTGGAAAAACCAGATCTGAAAATCACAGATATAGCTACCGGATATTATAAAGCGCCAGAACTGCTTCTGTCTGTGAGAAACTATAGCAATAGAGTGGACATCTGGTCTGTTGGTGTGATTCTGATGCTTATCGCTAGCAAAGAATTCACCACGCCATATTCAAAAGACTCCGCTCATAGTGATCTTGCATTGCTCTCTTCGATCTTCAGCACATTTGGCTCTCCACCAGAGGACTGGAAGGAAGTCCAATCCTCACGTTCATACAATGCTATGAACTCAAAATTCTTTAAGAAAGAACGCAAAGCGGTTGGAGACTTGCTTTATAAGCTGAAAGATCGCCCAACATGTGTTCAGACGTTCAACGAAATGATGGTATACGAAAGTTCAAAACGACTTTCTGCACAGGAAGCCCTCAAACGGATAAGCATAGCATAGCACATCATAGCACCACCTAACACATAGCATTGATGTCAGGTCCTCAAATAGAACACGAATTATAAAACCTTCCTTACTTCTGCAATTGGGCCAGTTTCTTTTCGCAATCGACGATGCTTCTGGTGCTGGAATCGATCTTGCTGGCCAGGTACTGTATTCTCTCTCTGAACAACTTGTAGTCTTCAATTCCGCTGTACTTTTCTAGCTCTGCTTCAAATTGATTGATTTTGGCACGATTGGCCTTGATCAAATTATCCAGATAATCAGATTCCAGGGTATTGTAGATCCGTGGTTCCTTCACCATAGTTTCAAATGCAAGATGATACAAAGGTTTTGAAGGTTTAATTTCTTTCACCAAACCCTTCTCACGTATGATGGTGATAAGCTCAGAGTTTTCCATAGCTTGCAATACGGTAAATGTATCGCTCTTCAACAGTGGAAGCACACTAACATCTTTATATTTCACCACGTCTTTTTCAGCCAGTAGTTTGATAATACACCATGCTTGAGACGCCGAGTAGCTATGGCTACTGCCAGTAAAGAGCTGTGACAGTTGCTCCACAGATTGAGCCACAATACCATGCAGAGCCTCCTCTGGAGTCTCCCCAGACCGCAAACGTCTCACGAACATCTGTAAGTCGAGCATCCGACCTCCAAACGGCTCCAAACACTTAAATAGCGTAGCCCTGTCTTGAATGAGATAATCACGCAATTTATCGTCCTGCGAGAACTGTCTTTCCACAAAGTGTTCCACGGACTCACTCGAAGCATCGTTCAACAAACACCGTTTGAAAGGCGTATTAGGTAGCGATTTCGATAAAGCCTGCAAACTTCCAACATCGTCTGTGATGAAGACGACATGTGCCACGTTCATAGTAACTAAATTGGCCGCCCAATCTGAAAGTTCCTGGTAGACAAACGAGTTAGCATCATTCATCTTTCGTGCAGCCTGGAACCGGTCGATCACTACAACAGGCTTATCCTGAGGGTTCTGCTGCAAATAATCCTCTTCTTTCATATGCGCTTCCTCTGTTTCGTCTTTAAGATGGTAATAATTGGACAATGCAATATCCCTGATGACCGAAGTTGTCAGAGCAAGCATATTTTTGACCTGAGACTCCTTAGTCTCACTGATACCTGATTTTTGGCCAGTAAGACCCTGGACAATCAGATCCCCGAAAGAAGAGACAGAGTTCAGCCAAGAAAAGACAGGGAAGTAACCAAATTCGTCGGCGATGTTATTGATGAACTGTTGCTCTTTCCTGCTTTTGATAATGTTTTCGCAGTCAATGTACAATGTATTTGGTCTGTCTTTTAGAACATGGTCCTCCACCAAACTTCGTTTTCCGGATCCGCGAGGCCCTTGGACGACAATGAACGAGTTTGTATTTTCATCAATCCAAAGTCTGATCTCTTTTGCAAGTTCTTTTCTTTCCTGCCACATTCCTTCAATCTTATTGAAAAGCTCCTGCTGCGACTTCTTGGGCCATGCTAGAACACTTGACATGCTGCTTCGGGTCATGTTGAAGAGCTTAGAGAGCTGCTGATAGACATAGTTCTTCTCAAGAGAGTACTTGGATGTGATTTTCTCTTCCACGAAGAAATATCTGATCGGATCAAAGACTAGCACGGCAATGGTGGCAAAGAACGCAATAATCAGGGGAATGGTTATCCGTGAGTGCTTGTTGATGAAATCGGTCACCAGGTTCACCTTAACCACAGGAACATATTGAATGTGTATTGTAGTGCCTTCCAGTTGCAATCCAGTCAAACAATGACGCGCAGTAATTGCAGATCTGACCGAACGGTAGATGATTTGGGTCGAAAGATCTTTAGAGTCTGGAGCAGGAGGAACAATGTCGTTGATTTCACCGTACCGTCTGAACAGAAGATACAAGTTTTCCTGGGTCAACTGCTGTCCTTCGAATGAGACCTTGATTTTTGGACTTGGGAATCGTCTCATGTCCTCAATCCAAGGAGTTCCCTTGACCGGAAAGCATCGAACATGGATAAAATAATGCCAGATGTTGTCTTTGAATTTGCTGTCCACATTGCTCATAATCTGTTTGTTGAATGTCTTAGTGTCCATCCCTTCTGGAACAACCAATTTTACAAAAGCTCCACCGTCTCTGCCTTGATGCTTGAAGCTGGTGATTGTGAGTGGAAGAGGAGCAGCTTCGTTTTGCGCAAGTTGGAGTACCCGGCTTTTAAGACCGTTCTCTGAGTAGTCTCTGAAACATGAGCTCACAATCTTCCGGAAGTCGTACCTTCCAGACTTGAAAGGGGTGATTCTGTCAAAATAAAGAAGAGTCTCCTTTTTCTCCTTCAGGATGACTCCAGTGTTGATAACGTCGTCATCTTCTCCTAGATCGCTTTCTTTAAGGATAGCCTCTTCTGAGATTTTCCGTAGTTGCTGGAAAGAAGCAAAAAGTGGTCGGAATGGACGATTAGACCGTTGTGTCCGGGCCAAGCCGCCAGTTGCTAGTTTCAAATACATGTAGGTGAATAATAGTTGCGACACGAAAAAATATATTAATTATTTACTATTTATTATAATGAGTACACCAGAGGAGACACCTTTGCCGCTTTTTGAAAGGTTTAGAGACGCTCATATCAACCAGTTGATTGATCTCATGGATGATGTAATGAGCAGCATGGGCGACCTCGATCGTTCGCTTGAAACCGCTGTCGCCATTAGTAAAGAGTTTACCTATTTGCAGAGCATATGGGGAGCATTCTACGACCCAACACGTTTGGAGCAAGCAGCAGAAACAGATAAAAAAGAACAATCTGATGGGCCAGATACCAGTGTAACGAGCTTCCAGTTTGAGGGAAGAATGAGCGATATCAAGAGCTGATCAAACTACTACGACAATTCAGCCAAACAATTAATTGATTTTACCTATGTTAATATTGATCCTTGCCGCTGATGATCACATCATTGATCTTGAGAATCATCCGCGTGAGCTGTGTGGCCAACATCAATTGCTGTCTCTTTCCAATCAGGGTCTCAATCACAAACAGCTCCTTCATGTCGTTGTTGTTGCTTCCCAGACAATCCACACCCAATCTGGAGCTCTTTTTGAGCACATGCTCAGCCTTAAGCTGAGTTAGTGTCTCTATTGGGTCCATACCAGAGTTCTCGGCCAAAGACATTGGGATCACATCCAAAGCTTGGGCAAATGACCGGAATGCATATTGATCAATACCCGTCTGTTTATCAGCACTCTCCATCACACGTAAAGAACACGAGATCTCGGCAGATCCACCACCGTACACGATTCTGCTGTCCTTAATCAGGTTGCGCACCACACATAGCGAGTCATGAAGAGCACGAATACTCTCATCGACAATCATCTTACTTGAGCCTCTGATCAACGCGGTCACAGCACGTGGGTTAGCACAGTCTTCAATTACCAACATATGGTCTCTGGTAGTGCCAAACTCGAGCTCCGTCACCTTGCCGGCGTGGCCCAATTTGGCCTCGGTGAGGTCCTCGAATCTAGGCACAATGCGACCGTTGGTGGCCATGGCAATGGTCTCGATCTCAGTTCCACCCACCCATCTGACAGCTGGAAGCTCATTCGAAAGCAGCAGATGGTTAGCTTCGTCGTCGAATCCCCACTGGCAGATGACCATATTAGCTCCTGAATTCTTGACATAATCAATCATCTCTTTGAACTTATCTTGCTCGTACGTTTGTAACTTTTTGAACTCCTCCACACTGCTCACCTCGAGCTTGTGCTTGGTCTTTGGCTTTGGTGGCTCGAACGGACATGTGAGAATGGCGATTTTAGCGTCCTTCACTTGCTTAGGCATTTGAGGATGTGAGAAATCCTTTTCGATGACCACACCTTTGATAACCTTCGAGTCTTCCAAAGAGCCACCGAGCTTACCCTCCACACGGATCAACTCGAAATCCACGTCTTTACGGTCCAAGTCGGCCACATTCAACACGGTCTCGACGGCCATACGTGCAAACTGGTCGTGACATTTCGACACGATTTTAGATCCGAGAGAGGTTTTAGCTGCCTTGAAAAGCTCACTTTCTGGCTCAAGATTAGTTTTCAAATCTTGTGTATCGATAGACACGGTATCTGCAATTTCGTCCAGCTGCTCAAGGGCAATTTTACATGCCTTGTCGAATCCGTGTGCAATTTTGATAGGATGAATACCCTTTTCAATCAGTTCCAAAGCCTGATCAAGCAGGGCTCCCGTAAGGACCACAACTCCTGTGGTTCCGTCTCCAATTTCGTCATCTTGTGACTTGGACAATTCCACTAACAATTTGGCAATCTCATTGCTCAGCTCCATCTGCGACATGATTGTGGCTCCGTCATTGGTGATACTAATCTCTCCATCAGGGGAGATCAGAATCTTGTCCAAACCACGCGGCCCCAAGGAAGTTTTCAGAATTGAAGCCACTTGTCTAGCGGCAAGAATGTGCGATTTGACGGCCTCCGTGCCGTGGCTACGTTTTTTCGAGCCCTGGTCTCTCACAATAATGAATGGCCGACCCATTTCGTCCTGCGCCACAATGGCGTTCGACATATCTGGGAGCTCCATTGGTTGGGACATGGTTTGATGGAGAACGCGAAATGAAAATTTTATAGAAAAACGTTGGAAGGTCAAGACAACGAAATCGTCGCGACGGCGAAAAATATTTTTTTTAAAATATTTCACTTCAATCATGTCTGTTGTTGGATCTCTCATTTTCTGTGAAGACTGCGGTACTTTGCTTGACTCAATAGCAAACAAGCCAAACATACAGTGCCAACTGTGCAAAAGAAGCTATGAAACGAAAAATTTTGCCAATTTGAAGGTGGTCACTCATACTGCTCCAGATGCCTTTCCATCGTCTTTAAAATCCAAAAAATCTCTTGTGAAAACCACTCTCAAGACCAGCGAGGTCGAGGAAGGTGCCACAATCAAGGAGAAATGTCCCCAGTGTGGAAATGACACTATGCAATACCATACACTGCAGCTCCGGTCCGCAGACGAAGGTGCCACCGTCTTCTACACCTGTACATCATGTGGCTACAGATTCAGAACAAACAATTAGAGCAGAACTCGTCATTTTAATTATCGATTACTCCGCTTCGTACATATCGAGAGCCACCACGGCACTCTCGCGCACGACGTCGTCTTTGTCGTTGAGAAAACCTTTCAAGACGGGAAGCACTTCGTCGGTAGCGATGGATCCCAGCGCCTCTGCGGCCTCATGTCGCACCATTCCGGCCTCAGACTTGTTACCCACCACCTTGATCAGCGCAGGAACAGAAACTGGGTTGCACAGCTGTCCAAAAACATACGCAATCTCGTGCTTGAATAGCGCAGATTTGTCATCAAATCCGGTAGCAAGAGCAAGACACGCCTCATCTGTGCCAATGTCTCTAAGCCGGAACATCGCTCTGTATCTTTCGAATAGAGATCGACTTTGGTCGTTCAAAATCTGTTGTAATCTCTCGACTTTGTCGTTTTCCTCGCTATCCACAGGTAATGGGGGAGCCGGGTCGATCGACTCGTAGAGCGACGTCTGCAATTTCTCGGTCTTGCTCTGCTCACTCTTCTCCCATTTAATCCGCTCAATAGCCAGTTCGCATGTCTCTCTAATCTCAACCATCTCGTTTGGGTCCTCATGGTATTTGGTCAACAGATTTAAAGAATCGCTGTCACCCAGAGCACCAAGAGCCTCTGCTGCTTCGTGTCTCACCATACATTGCTGAGAACTGTCTGCTAGCACATCCCTGAGGATAGGAGCAGCTCCCAAATTCTTGGTCTGACCTAAAACATATGCAACCTCGTGTTTTAAAAGCTCTGATTCGTCTCCAAAGCTCTCACTTATGTATTTCAATGCCTTTTGTGCTTCTTCTGGCTTCTCCTTGAATTCTGCTCCAACAGATTTAAGATAGAAAAGAGCACGGAACCGGTGTGCTAATTTAACATCCCCTGTTCTATTTATTAAAACGTCTCTTAGAGTCTCCAAACTGGCACTTTCGTCCACTCCGTCCCAAATCTCTGGCATCGCTTATATTACCTTTGACACAAAATTTTTTTCGTATCCCCGAAAAAACACTAATCGTCGCGTCGATAGTTATCATATTTAATATAAAATGTCTTTCCACCCAGTGCCCGGAACAGACCCATTGGCTGTGCTGGAGAGTCTTGCAGGATCACAGCTGATTCTTCCTGTCGTTTCTATTGGAAACACTCCGCAGTTAGCTGCAGATTTACTCATCCACACATTTTCAGCTAAGCTAGTGGCGAGACTAGATGATGTATATTTATATCCATTTGCGTCCCCTGTCGATTACGCAGAAAAGCCAGAACATGGAATAACCTCGGGGCTGGAGATCTACCACTGTAAAGAATCCAATATCACGATATTGCAGCAGAGAACTCCTGTATTACCGGGCCTAACGAAGCGGTTTCTGTGCGAGCTGGTGGCGCCTTTCATACGGATGGCACAGTTTGGTCGTGTAGTTATACTACAAAGCAATGACTCAGGTCTGCGCGAGGACCGCCATGTGAATTTTAAGTTCCTTTTGTGGGCCAACGATCTAAGCAAGATAATAGAGACTTTGCAGATTTCGGAGAATGGAATTGGTATTATTTCAGACTCTAAGGAGTTGACCGGCACTGGATGTGCAGTTGTGGATGCTCTGGAGAGTACTGAAAGCGAGCAAGGATCAGAACTGGGCGCTTTGACCGCGGAGGTTTCCGGGTCTATAAAACTCGAGGGCGGCTCGAAGGCTGAGTCGATCGACGCTATTTTCTTGGCCATGTTCGTGTATGAAGGTGATAATTCCAACGATTCTGAGCTACTGGCAGCCCAAGTTCTACGACTACTACATATTCCAAGTCCAAAAAAGTGGATCCGGCCAGAATCATGGCGTGGAGTATATGGAGGTAGCCAAATTCCAATAGGGATGGAGTACGGTATATATACGTGAGAGGCGAGGGTCGAAAAATTTTCAGACCAGAGATAAGTAGGAGATTAATAGTGGGGGCAAACCTGGCAATTGATACGCAGTAGACCGAAATAAAGGTTGGACCCGCTCTGCTTGCATTATAGAGACCAATAATTGGCTATTGGTTCAAGTTGTTCGATGTCTGATGGCAACTTGATCACCAAGATGCTTGCCAACGCTGCGGCGGAGGCTGAGAAGGAAAAGCATCAACGCATTGAATGGGAGCAAGAAGCTTTGAAAGACGGACCTGATTTGGCCGTTCCTAAGATGTCTGTTGTGAAGGAGCATGTCTACTCGCTGCAATTCTTGCTCTCGCTCAAGGAATCACCGCTGTGTGCAAATGTTTCGCACCTGGAACTTCCTGAGAATCAGCAGGAGTTCTTTTTGCTGAACCAACCGAAGCGTACACAGTTTGTGGCTAATAACAACAATAAATACAATAATCAACGGGGCAGAAGAGACAGGAAGAAAGAGCCAAGAGAAAATAGAAGAACTACACATAAGGATTCCGAGGAAACACCGGAGTGGGTGTTGGAAAGCGATGTGGTTACTGGAAACTCAATTCAGGACTTTGAACTATGGCGTCTGAAGATGAGAATTGAAACTTTCAGGAGAAATGGGGAGCAAGTTCCTGAACAAGATCTGAGACAGTACGAAAATTTGAAAGCAGGTATAGAGCAAAAGATTGCTCAGGAACAAGTCCCGATGACACAGCAAAATGAAAACGTCGAGAGGATCCAAACACCAGCTCCTTTAGATCCGCTTGGTAACTCCTCATCCGGTTCTTCACGGTTCTCCAACTTCTTTGGACCGGGACAAACAAAACCAGACGAGTCCAAGTTGATCTCGCTTCTACAACCACCTGCACCGGTTCCAGTTTCATCAGACGACATGTTCTTCAACTCACTACTGACCAAGGCCCCATCGCCTGCCCCGGCCCAGATGCCTGGCGCGCCTCCTTTCCTGCCCCCAGGACTGTTCTTGCCATTTTCTGAAAGAAAGTAATTATTTCAGCATTATATTCACAAAACTGTAGATATTTGTAGCATACAGTTGAGCAACTGCAATGTCTCATCGCACCCGTTGCTGAGTCTAGCATCTGTTTCAAACAGAATTTTTGAAATCTGATTCTTCTGGGTTCCTTCTAAAGTCAGAGCCATGTTATGGCCAACCGTGTCGTCTCCTAGAAGCAGCACGTCGTGAAGCGAATTAAGCACCAACGATGCGCTGTAACCTTCTTTTGCAACTTGCTTATCGACAAATTGAAAGATCTCGTCCAAGTTTTTGCGTTCGGCAAGCTCAATTAGCTCTGCAAGCTTGTCGTTTGGTAAAAAGCCAAAAACCTCCTTGATTTCGTCCTCTGTCACATCGTCCACCATTTCGTCCTCTGACGGAATCAGCATCTTGTGCACGCTCTGGAGAAAGTTGATTGCCTTACGGAGATCTCCTTCACTTATTTTCAGAATCTCCTTCAACATGGCTGTGTTTGCAGCCACGTTCTCTTCATTGCAGATATACTGCATTCTTTTTAGCGAATTTGCCTCGTCAAGCATCTTGAACCGAAACTTGGAGCACCGCGATGCTAGAGGATCAATTATTCTCGTAATGTAGTTACAGATCAAACAGAATCGTGTGATACTCGAGTAAGTCTCCATGGTTCTTCTAAGAGCGCTTTGAGCATCGGCAGTCATCGAGTCTGCCTCATCCAAGATGATCAGCTTGTAAGGCGGACATGGATACTTCTCCAGGTCCTCCTTAGATGGATTGGAAATGGAAAGACGCGCAAAGCTCTTAATCTTGTCTCTGACAATGGAGATGCCTCGTTCGTCGGATGCATTCAATTCCAACACTCTGCTTTTCATAAGTTGTGGGCCATATAGCTCCTTAGCCATTGCAAGAATTGTGGAGGTCTTTCCAGTTCCTGGTGGACCATAGAAAAGCATATGAGGAAGATTGGCCGTCTGAAGATTTCTTTTCAACACCTGGACTGCGTGGCCTTGCGACGTGATCTCGTCAAGGTTTTTGGGCCGACTAAACGTTAGACATACTGAATGTATTTCCACATGGTACTTACTATTTCTCGACCCATGGCATACGGTCTGATTTTTCAGACATCTAGTGATATAAATACCAAGAGCAATATTTTATTTTATTTTATTTCGCGTCGCCATGGAAGAAGAACATTCAGAGAGCACTTTAAGTCTACCGATCTCGAGAATCAAAAAGCTGGTGAAGCTGGATCCTGAGCATATCTCGTCGACAGAGTCGGCAAACTATCTGATTGGAGCGGCCACCGAGCTGTTCATCATGAGTCTCACCGAGCAGGCCTCATTCCACGCTAAGACACAAAAACGAAAGAAAATCTCGTACGCAGACTTCCACGAGGTGGTTTATAACAACGACAATCTGCTGTTTATGAAGGATCTGGTGCCGAAGACTGTGCCGTTGCAGCAGCTGGTGAAAGAAAATAAGGTGGTGCTGGCATCAAGGAGTGGCGGAGATGATACTATCGAAGACGAGTCGATAGTTGTCACCAACCAGCCAGCACAACCAGCACAGCCAATACAGCAGGTGTTACCATTTGTGGTCAAACAGAACCCAGAAAAGCAGGAAGACGCAATCATGATCGACTAATCCATTAAATCTATATACAATTTAAGCTCTCTCTACGTACTCGTCTGTGCGCGAATGATCAACCTTACCCGTCTCAATGTATTCCTTCACCTTGTCAAACAGATATTTACCGTCGGTGATGCTCGAGTAGCCGTCGAAGGTGTTTCTTGGAGCAGCAGCATTGGAAGAAACTAGGGGCTTCAAGGCACATTCCGCAAGGTTTGGCGGCACAACAAACGTCCTCACACGACTATAATCAATCTTGTAGGTTCCCCATCTGTCCAAACGTCCAATACCAGACGATCTGGTACCTTTGTAGTAGTTCTTGTTACCCTTCTTAGTTGGTAGGGGAACACGCTTGTTTCCTGTTTTTGTGCTTCCGTAGAAAAGGGTACCGTCTCTGTAGGTCTTCCAAGGACGACGCAGCAACGCAGACTGCGTCTCTTGGAAATTAAGCACGTTGGTGAATCTCATGACGAAAAGTACTTGACTACTCAGTTTTTTTCTCGTAAAGTTTTTCTTATCGACGATCGACGCACGCCAGCGTCGCCTATTTATTTACCGGGCTTGATGTATGCCCGGTTTAAGTTAAAAATCTCTCTGCAAAGAATGTACCAGTCCACTTCACGCACAAATTCAGGACAATTGCTAATCACGGAATCCTGGGAAAGCTCTAATCGCCGCGAATCGGGCTCATCATCTTCGGAAATAGCCTTTTCGTAGCCAACGAACGACAACCTAGGCTTTTCACGCAACGAGGACGGAATAAGTCCAGATCCAACTGAACCGACGCTCGTAGAAAACGAAGAGCGATCACTTGCATTGCCCGAGAAGGTCGAGTTATTAGAAAAGCCATTCGATGATTGCGACGATGTACTGTTCTGCCGTCTATGTTGCTTAGATCTAACGAACAACTCCTCCCATTTAAATAGCTCGTACATCAGCTTTAGGTTTGGCTGAATGATCACGTTCAACCGGCGAACACGGACGTACAAGTATGCCCGAGGAAGACTAACGTTGAGTCGTTTCATCACCTCAGCAATACACACGGTTGCAGACCGTGAAACTCCAACCTGGCAATGAACCAGCACTTTGCCGTTGTTTTCGTAACACCTCTCCATGAATTGAAGTGCATCATTGATAGTCGTAGTAAGCGTTCCAATTCCATCGTCATTAATATTGTTGATTCGCATAACCTCCTCAACCATGCATTGGCTTTTGCCCACTTTTTGGCCAGAAGCAATCTTAAATACCTCGCAACCACTCTCCGTAATGCCCGTAGTGTAGTCTAGCTCATCCAACCACGGAACGTGTTCGCCCACACTCACAATGTAATTAATTCCCAATTCCTTCAAAAGCAATATACTGGAAGCATGATTCAACGACCCGAGGTAAAGGTGTGGCAACACTCTAGATGGGAGAGAGCCCATAACACTTTCACAAATACTTTCCTGTTCTTCCTCAGAGTCAGAGGTAGATGAACTAGAGGTGTCTGATTCTGAATTAACTTCCTTGGCTTCAAAGTCTTTCTGCTGTCCTCTCAGCTGGATAATGTGTTGACCAGTGGCTGTATTCAACACATAGCTAAACGATATTCCAACAGATCTTCTGTGTCGGTGAAGTGTGGGAGCCAGCAATAGCGACTTCACAAGGGCAGTATCGTCCTCAAAACTCATTCCATCGTCTGCAGAAGATGCGAATCTCAGTAGAATTGGCTCCAGCTTCTGCAGCAGCAAGTAGTCCGACTTGAAAATGAAAAATGGCCGTCCATATTTCAGATGCAAGCGGATCACAGCTTCGTCCACACTGATTTTATCAGCATATATTAGGAAACACAGTCCCAATAGCGATGTCTCCGTGTATCCGTCCGAACAATATAGCAGTCCTGGGAACTCCTTTTTGCAGTAGTACAGCATCTTACAAACGTTGATAATGCTCAGAATATCTTCCTCTGATAGGTCTGTAAGCTCAACAGATCCCGATGGAGGAAATTCCAAATATATCTGCTGCAAGTAGTCTATACTCGAGAAGATAGAACGCAGTTCAGCTACACTTGGAAAACGTGCACCATCCACACAATGAACAAAAAGTTTCCAACGAGCTTTTGGAAACGTGATCAGTTTGGAGTCGATGTTTTTGATTGGTCGCTGTAGAAGATTGTCTCTCTTGAGTGTGACAATAGTATTAGAAGGGTCGCAATGTAATGGAAACGTGTGCTTTTCAGTGATAGAGGGCTCAAACTCAACTCCTGAGTTGAGCTGGATGTGAAGACATTCGAAATCCGTAGTGTTTCCAAACCAAACGTCTCTAAGTACTGGTGTAGCTGACGACATTTTTGATATTTCGAGCTTCTCACGATACAAATAGTTGGAGTCCCAGTTGTTAAACACCTTTAGATCATAATCGGAACATAGATCACCCGCACACTTCGTGGATGCTGCTGAGCTGAGTAGTGGAATAGAAATTAGATTTGAAGTTTCGAGCGCACTTAGTTTGATCTCTTCCAACACAAACGTGTTGTAAAGCTTCTTTGAATCGGTCAGAGCCAGCTCTGGATGCTCGTTTGCGAACAGAGCCTGGGCTATATGAAGAAGCCGTGCAAGAGATACACATTTGCATTTCATATCCCATAAATTATCGTTATCGTGCATATGAACACACTGTTCATGGTCTGGGTTCAAGCAGTAAACCATGAAGTCTGAAATATTGCTGATCTTTGACACCTGGATGTGGAAGTTGCGGAGCGAAACTCCGACTTGCGGATCCATGTCTTTAAAAACAGGGAGTAACTTGGTGTGAAGACAATCTTTCACAAGAAGGTCGATAGGATAAGTGTCGACTATCTCTTCTGGTAGGATTGAGAGCAAATAGAGCTCGACATTGCGCACATTAAAAACAGAAACGAGAATATCTCCAGGTGAAACAGTCCCTTTGATTTGACCGGCGGTTTCGGCAATAACGTCGTCAAAACTAGACACCTCTGTATTTGTGTTTGTAGACCGAACTGGCATCAGGCTCCGCACATCTGAGGGAACACTGACTTGCAAGTTCGATTCATATTGATTTGCCAAACTCGACAAGAACCTTAGTTGGGCGCCGTTGTGTTTGTGGACTCCATGCAACCAGGGAAACATCTTCTCCGTTTCCGGGAGTTCAGATGTGTACTTTTTGATCATAAACTGGCAAAACTCGTCAGTTGAGACCAACTTACATTGTTTGGCCATTTTCAGCGAACGATGATTAGCAAAGTAGATAGAAGTAGGTTCGAACGCCGATCCATGATCTACCAACTTTTTCGATTTGAACACTGAGTTTGATCGACTCTTCTTAAAATACTCGTCACCTTCTTGGTAACCTCCCTTCATCAAACTGTTGATTCGATTCCGGAATTTGTCCTTGTCCTCCAATGAAACACTGTTTGCCCTTTTGGAGCCAGCCCGAATCTGCGGCACAGACGAGACCGGAGTTGCTGGTTGTACTGGGGAGCTGCCAACAGCCTGCTCAATTTGCGAGAGCGGGTTCATGGCACAAATATGATATAATGTAAGTTGTTTGCCGGCTGCTTTTGGGCAATTTTTTTAAACGATTATTTAACCCCCACCCGCATATCTTATCTCTACAAATTGCTGCGCCACATCAGACGATTTTATATCTGTGGCTTATGTACAATCGGCTATCTATATCTTTCCAATCAATTCCACCAAATATTTGAGGAACTGTCTATCGGTAAGTTGGACAAGTTGCTCGACAAAGTCTTGAGCCAAGTCTGCTGGGAATCCCATGTTGTTCAGCAACAGGGTCCGCACCTGCTCCACCATCATCTCGTTGCACTTGATCGTCTTATTTTTCCGAGTCGTCTGCTGCTCTGGGATCTCATATCCAGCGAAAGTCACAGCTTTCAGAGTACGCACCACTTCGAGGAGCACACTATTGCGATACTGTGCGTCATTGAGCAGCTCTCGTTTCATTTTGAAGCTCATTTCGCAAGCCAAGAGCAGTGCGTTAGAGACCAAAAGCTCGTTTGCTTGCTCGAAAACGGACGAGTCATTCTTGAAACCGTCTTCTGGATCCACAACCTTGCCCAGCCCCACACTCTGAATCAGCGAGTTCACACAGGTGATGGATATTTTCACTAACGATAAGTCATTGGTCTGATAATTGTAAATGTAGTTGAACATGAGGTTGATTACGTTCACTAGAGATGACTTGTTTTCTGCAGTAAGCCATAAGGAGCTCACATGGTCACTGGTCATCGATATGAGCAACGAGATGAAGCATTTCTGTGTGTCCAGAACATCCCGTTTCATGAAATCATCCTGAGCAGCAGCAGAGTCTACCTCGATTCGGGAGAGAACTTTGGAAATAAGTGGTGTAAGTAAAGAGTTGAGCATGAAATAGATTGGTTGCGATTTGCCGCAATGATGCATCACCTGGCCGATGAAGTTGAGGAAGTTGTTGATCTCTTGCAACTTGAGCTTATCGAAGTTCATCATTGTAATGGATATAAACTTGGAAAGCATCTCCTCAATGGCAGGCAATGGGCTCTTGACAAGCAAAATAAATAGTCTCACCAAACAAAATTCAGAGGCTTCTCTCACAATGTTGAAATCGAGGAAGTTCTCCAGCGTGATAAGAACCACTTGTGAAATTTGTTGAAGTAGAGACACAAATTTCTGGTCAAATTCTTGAACGCTTAAACTTTCGAAGCCCTTCAGAATCGTCCCCACAGAAACCAAAGAATGGTGGACTTGCACCACCAAGCTCAGACTGATTTGGGACATATTGTTAATACATTTTTCTAGGTTAGAAAACAATGGCTGTAGCACCGACTCGAAGGTAGCAACGCGTTTATCAGACTTTTTGATCAGTGTGATAAGCAATCCTAGAGATTCAAATAAGTACAACTGATGGTCAAAGCTGCCATCAGTCTCGATCAGACTCAAGTCAATGTCATTCGATAGTTTGTTGTTGTTCTTCAATTCGAAATTGAAACTCAGCAACGGAAGTAAGCTTTTAATCAGCTCCTCGATAATGAAGTCGTCTATAGATGGCTTCGTAAGCTTGATGAATCTGTAGAAGAGATACCACGAGCGATATTTGACCTTTTCTTTGTCACTGAAGACGCCAAAGTTCGAGACAAAAATCTTCAGCACTTTCAGCAGTATCTCTTGCTTATTAACACCTTCTACTTGGATAGAGTTATTAGTGAAGAAAGTGTAATGCTTGAGCACCAGCTCGAAGAAGAGCAACTGAATCAATGCGTGGTTCACTAGAATCGAGGTGGAACCATCGATAACTTTGCAGAGCATCTCATTGAACACAAAATATGGTCTCGAGTTATTGATCATTGTTTTTGGGAGGTTCATGACATTGTTGCGTAAAATCTCGCTGTAATGGCTCAGCTCATACATTCCAAGCTCTATCGTGCGCCAGTCTGTATTGGAACTGAAAAGCGATTCATTAATGCAGGTGATCATGACATCTAATGCTAGTGTTTCATTTAAAACGACAATGGAATCGTGGAATGAGTTGAGCTTATTTCTCACTTCCTGGAACTGCTCAATAGACTCTTCCTCGGTACCATCATCATCATCGTCATATTTCTTTCTCATGATGATTTTTCTGAGCAATGTCGTAAGAATTTCATCATTGTTGAGGTAGGAAAAGTCAATCTGTTCGTTGGTTATATTTTTCTTCAAGAACAACAGAAAGTTTCCAATGAACGGAAAAACCTCGAGCGCAACGTCATCGTACTCATTTTCCAGATACTCGAACACGAGCGGGAAAATCTCCAAGATTTTGTTGATTGTGAGAGTCTTGAACTCGTTATTAGCCAGCTCTTCGTTGGAGCTCAGATCTAGCACGTTGACTAGTTCGGACCCTAGGTTTTCCACCAATTTTGCAAATGCCACATTGCAGTCAAATTCAGTATCCTTCGACTTGATGTTCATTTGATTCAGAACCGTGGAGAGATTAAGGAAGTTGATTAACTCCAACTTTTTGATTGGGGCCATTTTCTTGTGCAAAATTTCGTTAAAGCATCGGGCAGTTGTAATCTTTTGTTGGTCATTAGAACTTGCCAAGAACTGGTAGAGAAGACCGAGATATTCCTGGTCCAGAATTAGGTTGATTTCGATCCATGAGACGTACTCGCCAATGCACTCGATGGTGTTATTGATAATGTCGTTTTTCAGTGACGTGTTTGAGTTTAAAAAGTGTTGAAGGATTTTCTTCCAGGATGCCGTCATGAGTGTCATATCGTTGGCCCTAATTGCATCCTTAAGTAGATTGCTTCTCTCGTGATGTTCAGGTTCTCGTGCAATCATTTGGTCGCCGATTTCCTGATGAATCACCAACAATGTACGCAAATAATAATCTGTAGCTAACTCGTTTAACTGTCCATCCACTTGAACAAGAGCAAGCATGTCCTTGATCAACGTCTGATAGCATGATAGTGTAGCATGGACGAAAAGAAGTCCGAAAGTCTTCGAGAGAGCATTCCGTAAGAAACCTGGCTCCACAGAGCCTGCCTGGACTAGACTTTTCAAGTAACCAAACAAGTAGTCTTTAACAGCCAGCTTCTGGGAGTCATTCATGAACGGAAGCCGGGAATCAAGCACTTGAAAGACAAAAAATTTGACGTTGGGCGAAAGTTGGGCGTTGGGAGTGAGGAGATTAATACAGTGTTGCCAACCATCTTGAGAGTCCTTGATCTGCGTGATAAACTCAAGAGCCTGCTGTTTGAGCTGAACGTCGGCCGTCCCGCTCGACGCGATGTCTACAGCTTGCGAAATCTGTTGGTCCATTTTGCTAGGTTTTTTGTTTAGTTTTTCAACTTTATAGCTTTTGGTCGTGTGACATACAAACCAGTCTACGATATATATGGCTCAGAGGCTGGGTAGTTTCAGTAGAAGAAACCATAGAAGATGGAGCTGCATATCTACTCAAAAAGTGAGACATCCATTACTGTTTGGATACATCACCACGGATATTTATTAGTTTCTGTTCAATGTGATATCACATAAGATTTATGCACAGCCCTATCCTTTTTTAAAAATTAATGCAGTTGTTTGTCTCAACCACTCGTTTCGTGAGACCAGTCTTGCGCCCGCAATTCAGCAGGATTGCCATGGCAGTTCGATTTCAGTCCACCTTCTCTCCTCAGGAATTGCAACAGGCTCGTGAAGAGAGACTGGCTGGACTGGGTGTTCTCGCCAAGTTACCCACTAAAATGATTCCTTACATGGAGCTGATGAGGATTGAGAAGCCAATCGGCACAAAATTGCTTCTAAGTCCCTGCATGTGGGCAATTACAATGGCAGCTTACATGACCTCGGCGCCGCTGGCATCCACTGCTTATATGATGTCGGTCTTTGCGGTTGGAGCAGTGGTGATGCGAGGAGCAGGATGCACTATAAATGACTTGTTGGATCGGAATCTGGACAACAAGGTGGCCAGGACTATGGAAAGACCAATCACGTCTGGTCGCGTGAGTGTTCCACAAGCCGTTGGATTCCTGGGAGCACAACTAGCCGTGGGACTAGTGGTTCTACTTCAACTTCCAATGGATTGTTTTTTGTTAGGTGCATCTTCCCTGGCAATTGTAGGCACGTATCCGCTCTTCAAACGGTTCACCTACTATCCACAGGCTGCCCTGAGTCTGTGCTTCAATTGGGGTGCACTACTAGGATTTCCAGCCATGGGAGTGTGGAATTGGCCCGTCATGATTCCTCTTTACCTTAGTGGATTCTTCTGGTGCATGCACTACGACACCATCTACGCTCACCAAGACAAAAAGTTCGACTCCACTGCCGGAATCAAGTCGACCGCTCTCAAATGGGGAGATCGTTCAAAACAGGTATTCCGTGGACTTACCGTGGCACAGATGGGATGCTACACGTTGAGTGGATTCCTCGCAGGCATGGGCCCAGGATTCTATACCACTGCAGCGTACGGCCTCTACAGATTGGTTAGGATGATCCAGAAAGTAGACCTAGACGATCCTAAGAACTGCGGATACTGGTTCCGCGAAAACATCAAAACCGGACATGTGTTCTGGTTCGGCATCATGATCGATTACTGTTTGCGACTGCTTGGGCTTTTGTGATATGTATCAACTTCATTAATACCAGTAACTATGGACCATTTCTAATTTATCTGGAAGATGGGCCTGGGTTCATTCTTCTCTTTCCACCTGGAGTGTTGGCAACATTGACGAATCTCTTAGTGTACTGAATTCTCTTGTATGCTCTTCCCTTTGGCTTCTTTGGCTTCTCGGTCTTGTCAACCTTTGGAGTCTGAGACTTAACCTTACCGGCACGTGCGAGCGATCCGTGGACTTTTCCCTGCGATTGTTAGTTATTCAACACCAACTGTTACTTACCATTTTGTAGTTGTAAGTTAACTTAAAAATTCGTTTCGCCTTTTAGAAAAAGAGCGAAAAAAAAAATCTCACAGCCCTTTTATAAAACCACGTGATATATATTTTGAGTACATACATAAGTTATTTCATTAGCACAGCAAACAGAGCGATTGCTAGTGCGATCGTGAGGACATAGACTCCCAAAACCTCGTATTTGGCTGCTGGAAACTTATCTTTGCGAAGCATCCCCTGGGCCACAAAAAAGCGCGCAGAGCCCATCAGCAGCATAACCATCGCCATCACGATAAAGCAAAGTCCTAAGCTCTTGCTGAGCCTTCGGCTCGACCAGTCCATTGGTGTAGACACATCTACCTCCAGCAGCTGCGTAAGCGCAACTCCCACTGAGGCAAAACTTAGCGAAGTGCGCAACCACGCTAGAAATGTTCTTTCCGACGCCAGGTGATCACGTGCCACTGAGCCTTCGTTCTCAAGTACGACAGAGCCATATTTATACAAGTGCCGGCATCTACCGACCCATGCTGGCGACTTCATGGCTATAATCTCACCGCCAGTAGTAATATTAGAGAGAAAATCTAATAGTTAGTGCACAGCCAAATTTCGATAAGACTTACGGGAACGATAAAGATTGTGATTGTGAGCACGGGGATGGTGCCCCATTGAAACGGTTGCGATTTCTGGACGCGTTCCAACATCGTGTAGTAGCGAAATCCGCCAAAAAGTAGTGTCAGAACAGCCGCAGTGAGACACAGTGCGCCAAGGGGCTTGGAATAGGTTGCTGCTAAATCAAGATCGTCATTCAGTTCGGACGGATATCTAGAAAGGTCATGCGATTTGAGTGGATTGATGATGGCATATTTTGCAAGTTGAACCACTGCAAGTCCGAGAGTCAGAAAGGTTAAGGAAGTGCGAATATATGCGAGTAATGTTCGCTCATTGGATAAGTGGTCGCGAGCTACAGCCCCTGACGGACCAACTACTGTTGGAGGCATTAGTTTGAAACTTAATTTTTTTCATTCATTACATAATCATAATTCAAGTTTGACTATCTTGTACAGAAGACTGACGTTTAATGCGATCATAGCGAGAAATATGAACGGGATGACATTCCTGTCAATATCAAACCGGTTCAAATCGGACAGGTAGTTGGAGTTGTCAAGAAATCGTGCTGCAGCATTGATGGTGCAGATGAATCCTAAGCAAGCCATAATGATACTCCACGGTCTCACTAGCAAACTATAAAAGCTAGTCTCATTGGCGAATTGCTTAGTTCCTGAAGTAGAGGCGAGGAGCTGCTCGATGATAGACTTTTTGAACAGTTGCACCGCAGTCACTGCCACGACAAAGTAATTGAGTGTAGTCCTTATGTAAGCGAGGAAACTGCGCTCGTTGGCAAGGTGGTCTCGCACATGAGAGCCGGAAGTGTCCGTCTTGGTAAAAAGATGAAGATGTGAAGATGCACGGCGCTGAACGGGACGCGACTCGTGGTTTGAGCTACCTGTTGCAAGCATGCAGAAACAAAATTGATTTCTTTTACTGACTAAATATTTTTTAATGCGCCACATGTGGCAATGCAATGATCTGGCCACTAGGATTTTGATACAGTGGCAGTCCTGTAGGTTCTTATTGTGCCCACTGTCCCCTGCGAGGTCAAAGAACCTAGTCCAACAACACCAGAGAGTGGAGTTGCAATAGTAGAGTACATGGGTTGGAATTTTTGGACCCATGTGCTTGAGACCGTAGTTGTGACACCGGCATTTGTAAGAGTGACCCAGACAATCGTTGGTGATGCTGTTGTGGTGGTGGCTAAATCAGAGCCAGTGCCGGCTTCTGATTCTTCATCGACCGAAGATGACGCAGTTCCCGTGGTGAGTGGAGTAGTAACGAGTGGAGTGGTGGTAGTGATTGGGGTGGTAATGGGAGTGGTTAGGGGAGTGGTAGGTGTAGAAGTTGAGGTCGTAGTAGGGACCGCCGCAATAGGGGTGGTAGTTGGGGTGATCTCTGGAGCCGTCTCTGGAGTCGTTGTTGACTCTGTTGTTGTTTGAAGAGCAGTCGGTGCACTGGTTTCAGCTGTCGCGGCAGCGACTGCATTGGCAACGACCGGAATAGTTGTAGAAGTAGACGAAAGGGTTGTCGTGTCTGCTAGTACTCCGAGAGCCAATACTAGTCCCAAAACCACCTTGCCAGCCTTCATGAACAAAATGCTTGCGCCTGCAAGTTCCGAGTTTTATAAATTCTCCTTTTGAGTTTGAAAATAACGTCTGAATGTACTGTACCTGTAATATGTTAAGCTGCAGCTCCCAAACAAAAATTTATTTTAAGATCGGATCGAGCACACTCTGTCAAAAAAAAAAGATTTCATTTGATCCTTGCTTCCCGAGTGTATCATCACCATCTTACAAAGCGTAGCAGTATGATCGTATCGTTTGATTCATTGCGGTGCTGCCAATTAGTGGATCTATTCTCGACCGTTATTTGATTTTCCGATTTGCCAAGACTTACATTGCAGGAAAACAATATCTAAAAATAATTACTGCATGATAGTGCATACCGTCGGGCTAACTTCTAGAAATATCTGTTCAATTTAGGTGTCCCATGTAATTCCTGATCCGGTAGTCAATGTGGACAAAAGCCCGCTCCACTATTGGCAGCGATTCAATAGCGTATTGCAGAGATTCTCCCAGATCGTGGCAATCTCGCATTGTTAAGACAGAATTCACGATAACTATGTCGGCCTCGACATTTATTAAATCTCCCACATGATATGTCTTAAAGTTCTTAATGTTGGCAATATTTTCACTGAATCTGGTAATCAGGTAGAGAATTTCCTGGTAATCCTCTTTCGACGCGTTGGATCCCGTCAAATTGTCTATGTGATTTAGGGCTATAATACACCACTGTGAAACCACATAACAACACAGAACGACAGCACCCAATGAATCAATCCACCACCAATTGAATACCAGGCCTGTTATTGGAAATACAATTGAGAAAAAATTGAAAACCACGTCCGTTCGTGCATCTTGCGCAAGAGCCTGGACCGAGGAATTATCAATACTGCGGCACCAGAGAAAACACATGATTTTCAATAAGATGGTAACCACCATGATCTCTGTTGCCACAGCATGAAGACTGACAACCTCGGGCTGCCCCAAAATCAACCTACTCAGCGCTTCCTGCAACACCTGCAGGAAAGACACAATAATGATAACCGAGAACACCAAAACTCCCAGAGGCTCGAGTCGTTTTCTGCCAATAGGGAATCGGGCTGATCTGGATGAAGCATATTTATTGGCGAAGAATATGATGAAAGTGGACAGTAAATCCAACACGGAGTCCACCAACGATGCTATAATCGACATGGACCGTGTCAGATATACCACAAAGATTTTTGAAGCAAGGAGGAATACGTTGATTATGAAGTTGATGCGGATGGCGTAATCCACGATGGCCGCGTCGTCTTCCGTGTTGTAGCCGAGCATTTTGCCGCCTTCGAGGTCGATATTTGCTGGAGGCTTGAGGAAATGTGTGTCTGCCTCGCTGTACGTAGTATCATATCCATCGAGCATGGAAATATGGATTCCAGAGTCTAACAACTTGTCGACGGCATTGAATCGTTCGATAAGCGAGTTCTGTGCTTTGTAGAACTTTATCACCCCTTTCTTTCGGATTCCGCTTAAATCTTCATCCCTAACATAATAATTCTGCCATTCAGTGGGCCTTTCGATATTGCCGATAAGTTTGACAGATCGCATATCGCGCAAGGAGTCTACTCTTTCGAACAATTGGCTCATGTCTAGCAGCGAACTAAGTCTTTTATCATGGGCCAGCGGATTATTGATACTTATCGAGTTTCTGGGCAATCCATGTGTTTCATATACAGGGGTAGAGAATGAGTTTGCTCGTTTGTGCAAGTGTTTGCTGGGAGGCACCTGGAAGCCACCACTTGGCGATGGCAGTGAAACTGCAGAAGCCCGAGTTACAGGAATAGATTCGTCATCTTCCTCAAGAGACGAGTACACTGTATGCATACCATATATTGGTGCCTGTTCGGTCATGTCAAGCCTAAGAGCGTACGTTTTTGCTATTTACATCTTTGCACCACGTGCACGAGCCATCTCATCGAGTAGCACGGGTCCGTGGAAATCGGGGTCCTGAATCCTGTCCAAGCACCAATTAGCCACTGTCTGTGTAGATACTGGAGGCCTAAGTATACCATCTAGCGCGTTGAAAAGAAGCGTTTCGTTTGCGCGACCAGCAGCAAGCAGAACGTTCTTCAACTTACTGCGGGTATCTTGATTGTTTAACTCGTCAAACATAAACCCAGGCCGCAGCAAGATGGGCCTAATCTGTGGCTGCAACTGGTAAAGATCGAACTCGGCCTTGCGCTTGGATTCGATGTATCCTGAAGGGATCCCCGGAAATCCTCTGTCAGCAGAGACGTAGGCGAAAGCCGGCTTATTCTTGTTTTCCTCGATCAAAGTCTCGGCGAGCACAAGTGCACTTTCATGATTCATCTTCTCGTAGGTGTTGAAGACACTTTTCTTCATTGGATTTGGAGTCTTGAAGAAAGATTGGATCTCGCCTAGTAGATCATCGTTTGAATTCACCACTTTCTTATAGTTCTGGTTCTCCAGAAGGATCCCAAGAGAGTGCACAACTGCACTGGCCTCAGAAAGCAATTCCCTGTAGGTATGAGGCTTGAATATATCTCCCTTGGTCCAATCAACTTTATCTGCCCACTTGTCATGAACACCCAATTGGCGGGGCCTAGAGCCAGAAGTACTCACAGAAACAACATCATAGCCACGAGCAACTGCTGTCTGGCAGATTCGCTTGCCCAAGAACCCGTTTCCTCCAAATACAATGAGTTTCGACATGCCTTCAATCTTGTAAGACAGATTTATAGATTGCGAGATGAAAACTTACCCTGCCCACACGTAGCACGACCTTTTTTATGTTCAAAAAATTTTCACTTGATTTTTTCATCTTCATATTATCACACAGAAATGGTATGTATAACTAGCGAAGCAAAAGGATGAGGAGCAACACAGTTGCAACAGAGACAACAACGATGGTTTAAGAGTAATAAGATTGAAAGTCTTGACTTCGAGACGGACTGAAGTGAGGAAACAGGATTATTCAACACCAGCAGTCACCATTGAATATGTGCTATTCTATCACGAACTGAGCATTAGAAAGGGTGAAGAAATTCAAACAGAATGAACCAGTTGACTCTGTTCATCTTGGAGTCAATATTCGTTCCGTTGTATGTCTTTTGAGTACATTTTCCTATTACTAAGTTTTAAGACATATCCTCATGGATTGTCTCTCAACGCTACCACAAGCCCAGAAGAGTTGCTTCCAAGCTTTCAAACAAGATACCCCTTCTTTTCCCGTCAAGAATCACGAAAAACAGTCAGATTACTCGAACCCATCAAGAAGCTGTTGCAAAATTTCTCATCCCCTCTCTTACTCTAACATTCAGGACTCGAAAACTCCAGTTACTCTAGCTAAAGTCATCAAGGTTTTGGGAAGAACCGGTTCCAGAGGTGGTGTCACCCAGGTCAGAGTTGAGTTCTTGGACGACACTTCCAGAACTATCGTCAGAAACGTCAAGGGCCCAGTCAGAGAGAACGACATCTTGTGCTTGATGGAATCCGAGAGAGAGGCTCGTCGTCTGAGATAGAGATATACAAGTTAATTGAATCATTCTGTATCGATAAACGTAGCAGTCACGCGCGCATGGTGGTCACGTGACCATATCCATCGTGCCAATCCCCCGCCCCGGTCAGTACACCCCAGAAAAATAATTGATTTATATTCCTATCTAGCTTTGCCACAGATGTCTTTGATGCCCAATCGCGACAGCATTTACGTAGATTTGGCGGAATGCAATTTGGAAGATGGCGAGTTTCCATTTTCCAAAACCGCAGACGCTCGTGAAGGTCGCAAGAACCAAATCTTTAACAAGAAAACTGGTGCTCGGTTGGTGTCTGGCTGTGTGGTTCTCGACTCTGACCACTCCAAAGTGCTAATGGTCTCGTCCTCAAAGCACAAGGACCGTTGGATCTTACCAAAGGGGGGAATTGAAGCAGACGAGACGGCCAATTTTCGCAAAACCGCCTGCCGCGAGACTTGGGAGGAGGCCGGTGCTGTGGGGAAGATTCTTGGCAAGTTGCCTGTTGTTGAGGATCTCAGATTCAGAAAAAATACTGGAAAGATGCCAATGCCTCTAGAGAACGAAAAGATTCCGCGCAGTGAGTTCCATTTTTACGAGATGGAGATCCAGGAGCTCTCTGACAGATGGCCAGAAATGGATAATCGCAGTCGAAAGTGGTGTACTTACGAAGAGGCCAAGCACGAAGTGTTAAAGGCAAAACGATATGAGCTTGCAGAAGTGCTGAGTGACTCGCGGATCCGCAAAAATTGTACGTCAGTCGTTTTCGACGAACATTCCGCCGTTCTGCTCGATGCAGAGCCGGGAAAGGATAGCTATTGAACTATCTTCCACCTCCCAGTAGTCCGGACATCATCTCCTGTAACATGTTTGTGTTTTTTTGCACCACAGACACCCCGAAATACGACTCGCTGATCGCGTTCACCTTCACAGCTAAATCATATCTCTCAAGCACCTGCATGTATCTACCAACTAATAATTTGAAATTCGTTGCATTTTCGCTGTTTGCACGCTCGCACACCTCCACAAGCAGCTGGAGGAAATTCACAATGCCAAAACAGTCATGCAGATTGGCATTGTCACCAAGTTCTAGGATTTCGAGATCCCCGCTTGCGGTAAACGGAAACCCTTGGGATCTGTCACTAGCTTTAAGCTTGGAGATCATCTTTTTTGCCGACTGTTCTGCATACTCCAGGTTACCCATGATCACGTATGGAATGACCAATCTTGCAAGATACAAGCCAAATGTCTCGATCTGGTCTAGTAAATATGCTCCGAACTCAAGATCCACCAACATATCAAGGCTTTGTGGTGTTCCACTGGCTAATAAGTAGTGTTCACTTGCATTGATCTGGTCCACAGACTCGCTGTAGTACAATTTCGAACCAATCACAAAGCTGAGAGCAGGGAAGCCACCCTCAGAACCGCTTTTTTTGACGGCAAACTTAGACACCTCTTTAGCCAAATTTATCAAGTTGGCATCTGTGTCTGGAATCACGTTGATCAGTTCGATTAATTTGCTCAAATCTCGAGACTTGAATTCCTCCAAAGGTTTTCCTTCTTGTTCGAAAACTTCAATCATGTACAACACCAGATCAGTGGCTTCGTCATATCTCTTGAACTCCATCAAAATCTTAGAGCTCTGGTAGAGTAATTCGATGGCAGACTCAAAATTTCCAGAGTTGACGTACCTGTTAATGATTGCCCTCATAGTCTGTTGGGCTTCGTAGTACGAGCCATTTGAGATTCTAATTGGTCAATAACTTGTCAATGGTATCCAAACTTACCTCTCCTTAAACCGCGCGAGCGATTTCTGTAGTTTTCCGTGCGATGCGTCCATAATTCCAGCACTTTTCTATGAGGTTTTCGATTTTTGAAAGATGTTTTTTTTTGTCTATGAAAAAAGTGTACACTAAAATTATACGTCTGCGGCTTCGTGTATCTGAGGCAGGAGATTTCATTGATAGTAGATTCCTTCCCAAAACTTCTTAGCCTCGCCACCCATGCTAAACCATTGGTTTTCTGGATCACCGAAGAACCTGGCACGACAGTGATCAATACCATCAGCACCAACGGAGTCAAATAGTCGCGAAAAAACTACCACAATCGGTGGCAGAGCAAGACCCGGATTTGAAGACATGAATAACCTTTTGTTCAGATTCAGTCGCTCCAAGCTCGGCAGCCACCAATCGAGACGTGGAATCGAGAGATTACACAGCTTTATAACGCGCAGATTCTGCATAGGGCTCATGAACTCGCCGTTCACGAAGATCAAAGTGGCGTCGAGTCCGCGAATATCAATCGAATAGAGCGTATTTGCATTGTGTTTTATCAACAACGCCATCATCTCACCGAAATACTTCAAATTTGGTTGCTTTTTGATGCTTCTATCATTGTTATCAAACTTCTCTTTGATTAGGTTCGAGAATGTACCCTCCTCCATCAAGTACCTGCTGGGAACTTTCATCACATGTCTGCTTTTCAGCTTCCCATAAATCATTGGCTCTTTACTTGTAGATGTGACTGACAGAGTTCGCAGATTTCTGCACCGTACCTTGGGCGTTTGGGCTTTTTTGTGATTGAATTTTGGGCTTGCAACGTTGATGTTGATAGACAAGCCTTTCAACTTTGATGGCAGTGACTCCAGAAGCTCATTTAGAAACGCGAAATTATCAATGTCCACTTTTAAATACCGGAGACTCAAAAACTTTGGCAGGTTCAGGAGCAACGTTTTTGGGATCTCTCCGTAATCAGCTACTGGATCTCTATTTTTGTCTCGTTTCCTTTGCTGTCTATTCTCGCTGTTTGTTCTCTGGTACTCCCTGACCGAGATATCGTTTTTCAGCTGAAGAACCTTGATCTCTGCATATATCTCTGGGTTTCGAATCATGTGGTGCAACAAATTCCATGTTGTTTGGAGGTTATAGTTGTATCGAAAATTATGCTTTGCACCTACGTATTGTAATCTTAAAGGCTTGAGTCGAAAAACAGTCAAATGACACTTCTGATAAATGGCCTTGCACGAGAGAAGAAATGGGATATAATCTTGGGGTGCAGCATATCCCAGGATTTTATCCAGCAGCTCCTTTGGCAGACTAGCAAGTGTGACTTTAGAGGTTTGGCTCTGGACTGCTGTCTTCTGTCTCTTTGCCCCTGAAGTCATAATAAAGCGGTAAATTCGAAACTATCTAAAAATTATCCTTCACGCTGCCCATTTTTAGTTTGCGGCTGTGCATAATTGTCAATTATTATTTTGTATGCTCGTAGGAAAACAAATAACATGTCCTCTCTTCAGCTGATTGACGAGCACAAACAGTTCAATGAGCAGCTGCTGCCATACATCCAAAACTATTATGACGAAAAAGATGACAATGGACTCAATTACCATATAGTGTCTGTGTTCGGGTCGCAATCGACAGGTAAATCGACCCTGTTGAACCGACTCTTTGGTACCGAATTTGACGTCATGGACGATGCCAAGAGACAGCAGACAACTAAAGGTATTTGGATTTCAAATGCAAGCTACATTGCCTCGTCAACTGCTGAGACAGGAAAGCTCGAGAACTCAAATCACTTGTTCGTGCTGGACGTGGAGGGAGTAGATGGTCGGGAAAAAGCAGATGACAAGGACTTTGAGCGGAAATCGGCTCTTTTTGCTCTTTCGACGTCAGAAGTTCTTATTGTGAATATCTGGGAGCACCAGGTGGGATTATATCAGGGTGCAAACATGGAACTACTGAAGACGGTTTTCGAGGTTAATTTAAGCCTGTTCCATTCGAGCAGACAAAAGTGTCTGCTTTTGTTTGTGATTCGTGATTTTACAGGAATGACACCACTGGACAACTTGGCGACCAACTTGACAGCAGATCTCAACAAAGTCTGGTCCAGTTTGAGCAAGCCTGAAAACTGCGAGAGTCTCGAGATTACAGATTTCTTTGACATGCAGTTCACCAAGATAGCACACAAGTACTTTCAGCCAGAAAAGTTTGAGGAGGACATTCGATTATTGGGCGATGAGTTCGGATCAGGTAGTATATTTAAGGATGAATACCACAGAAATATCCCCATTGATGCTTGGACTCTCTACATGGACCAGATCTGGCAGCAGATCGAGCTCAACAAGGATCTTGATCTTCCTACACAGCAGATACTTGTCGCTCGGTTCAGGTGTGACGAAATTATGCAACAGGCATACGAGGTTTTTGAGACGGAGTACAATAAAGTCGATTTCGAGAAACTGGAAGATTCGCAAGCGTTTGCTGATGCGCTAAAACAACTACGAACCGAGGGTCTTGTGCCGTATGACAGTAGTGCATCGCGGTACATACAGAGCGTCTACTTGGAACGTAGGGATCAATTGATGAAGAAGATTGATCTTAAATTGACAGAAACCAACTCACAAAGACTCGGTGGTGTTATCAAGAGAATGGTGTCTAAATTTATTGAGGATGTGCATAAAGCCAAAAAGAACAAAGAGGGAACGTTTGAGCAAATTGTAAATGTTCAAAGTGCTCAGGCTATGAAAGCTTTCAGGGAGGATGCTGGAAAGTGCATTTTTGACCACAGCAAGGAGCTTGAGCAGTTGGAGCACGAACTCAATACAGTGAGCGAGGAGCTGAAGCTCAAGGAGAGATCTTTAATGATAGCAAGACTGAATAGAAGGTTCCAGACTCACTTCAAGGAAAAGTTAATCGACATCGTGAGTGATCCATCTGAGGATCTATGGGACAAAGTGAAGGAAGAGTTCGACAGACTAGTGGACTCCTTGAGTACGAAGTATCTTTCAGACGGCAAATACGACTTCCAACTTGGATTGAGTGCTGAGGAAAATGCCAATACACATAAGGAGTTAGAAAAGTCGATGTGGATCAAGTTCAGAGACGTTGTCCACGACTACGTAACTGAAGATATAGTTTCTCGTATTCTGCGGAACAAGTTTGAAGACAACTTCCGCTATGATGAGAATGGGGTTCCTAAGATCTGGCTGAATACTGTCGAAATTGATGAGCAGTACACCAAGGCTCGCGAGGCAACTCTGGCACTGCTACCAATTTTCAGCAGAATGGTTTTGATGAAAACTAACGAAGAAATTATCCCTGCAGTAGATATTGCTGGCAACGACATTGATGATTTGGATGATGATGAGGAGGATGAGGAGCTTCCATTTGCACAAATTTTGAGCACCAGACAACAGAACGCTGCACTTTTGCGGATCAAAAAGGAGATGGATGCGATCTACATTGAGGCCAAACGGTCGGTAATCGCAAACACCACGTCTATTCCGTTCTGGATGTACGTGTTGGTTATGATTCTTGGATGGAACGAGTTCATGACGGTGCTCCGTAACCCGGTGCTATTTATGCTGGCGATTATTCTGGGCACGGGGCTTTATTTTGCACATAATATGGGTCTCCTGCGCCCAATGCTAAGCATAGCTCGTGCCACACTGCTGCAAACCAGGACAGTGGTCAAACATCGACTTCGTGAGCTGGTTGTAGAACCTCATGAAAAGGAGGAAGCAATCGAGATGAAAGATATAGCTAAATAAAAAAAAATGTTTCTCCCTCACCAGGACTTGAACCTGGAGCCTTCCGGTTCGTAGCCGAACGCGATAACCATTACGCTATAAGGGAAGAAACTGTCAGAATTGACTGGGGTGACATTATATACTGGATGAGCATTTTGCCTAACTTCAGGAACAGATCAATCTCACTTAAAATTTGGCTGTGTTTGTTTATGTTTGAGCTTCTTCAATCACAATTGGTGCGGTCTACAGACAAATCGTTCCATTACACTCGGTATCGAGATGTGATATGCTCTCTTCCTACATGCCGTATACCTGTGCGAGAGCCGTGTCTCGACCGAGAATTTATAGAGAGACATAATTTGTTTACCACTGATTTGCTCAGCACGTTTGGGATATATATTCATCGACAAACGGGTCTTCTGATCGTCGACTGTGCAGACAAAAAGTCCTTTGCAATTAGATTCGATCGCTATGAACTACAGGACGTAATTAATAGAAGCGAACGGAACAATCTTCTACTGAAGAATAAACTCAACGAAGGGTACCATTACGTGAACTTTACCGACCGAGATAGCTACAACCATAACGGACCACATGCAGTGGTGTGGCAGGACCTTGCAGGAGAGATCACCACAGAGTGTCGCAAACGAAACATTGGAGTTCCATACGAGGTGCTCGATACGAATTTTTCGGGAATCATCCCGATACTCCCTATCTATCTCGGTGTTCGAAGTGGATGTATGGTACGTGCTATGGACCTTTCAAAAGAAGACTACCCTGAAAATCTGAAAACGGAAGGTCCGCAACTGGTATTGTTTCAAAAACTATACACGGTTCTAGACTCTGTGGTAGTGACGTTAGAGGACAAAATGCCTTCCGTGATGACTCCACTCAAAATCATAATGCGACAGAAACTCAATGGCGACCCCCTAATGTACGTTGTTGATTGGTATAGAGACTTCTTCTTTGGGGGGTCGCAGAAAAACGGCAACAGGTCGGACCCGAACTCGGATACAGATTACTCAGAGTTCTACTATCAGTTCCCAGATGTACTGGGTGAATCATAATTTCTGGAGAGCACGGCAGTTGTTGTTTATACAAGATCTTGACCCGGGCTACCCTTAGCTATCGCGGCCGGGTAAGCAAGACTTTTTTAGCTGTTCATAATTAGTGCTAATCTATGAGCTTTAGCGATGAACTGGTGATCCCTGAGCCACATGGGTCGTTAATGCTGGCGTGGCAGGTGAAGAGTAAGTAAATTAGTTGCTGATGCTAACTACAGACCGTCATGTACTCGTTGTTGGTGGAGGTGACGTCGCACTTTCCCGAGTGAATCATCTATTGCAAGCGGACGCACTGATCACAGTGATTGCTCGGGAAGTTGACGCCACGATTTTGCAGTACGAGAAGTTAGGACTACTCAAAGTGATTGTGCGTGAGTTTGAGATGGTGGATCTCCAGATGTACGAAACGGATGCAAAGATGGAAAATCTAGATATTGATAGGGACCAGGCAGAGATTGACAGAATTGCATCATTGCGCTTTTCAATGGTTCTCACATGTTTGGATGACTATGCCTTGAGTCTCAGAATCTATTACAGATGTCGTCAACTAGGATTGAATGTCAATTTGGCCGACAAGCCTAAAAATTGCGATTTCTACTTTGGTTCGACCTATCGACAGGGTCCGTTGCAGATTATGATCAGTTCGAATGGCAAGTCTCCTCGATTTACTAACCGGCTTAAGGAGTACAAAATCAAACCGGTTTTTGACGAGTTGGATATCCGGAAAGCTATTGGAAATCTTGACTATTTGCGAACAACTTTGCGTCAGAAGATCCACCCTGGGGAAGATCCCGCTGTGATTAAAAAACGAATGGACTGGAACAAGAAGATCACAGATTCGTACACCATCGAACAGTGGACAAAAATGGAAAGCACGGACATCGATGGGATTCTATCTAATTACGGTAAATAGCTTATTTCATCAATCGTTCGCATTCAAGTATATATTCTACATTCCATCAGTTTTCTCTGGAGGCATCATAGATGCGTAGTGCGGCACATACATGTACTGGCCGTTTTGATCAATATATTGTTGCGGCATGGCTTGCATCATTGGTGCATCTGCAGAGTCGGGACCAGAAGAAGGCGAAGAATGAGCAAAGTACGGGTCGTAGAACATTGGCGGTGGCGCCATTCCAGACATAACCATTTGTGGAGTCTGAGGAGCGCCCTGTGGAGCGCCAGGCTGGGGTTGGACGTGCCCCGCGGCCGCCAAAAGATGGTTTCTGTTGGATCTTCCCCAACTGAGTCTGACTCGGGAGCCACCAATGACAAAACCCTGCATCTCGGCAATGGCATGTTCAGCGTCTGCTCTTTGGGTGAACTTGACAAATCCACAACCTTTGCCAGGTGGTACTTTGACGTGGATAATTTCTCCAAAGGGCTCAAAAAGCGTGTAGAGCGTGTCTTCGGCAATATTGCCTGCAAGACCGCCTACAAACACGGTAGTGTTGTTAGGGTCTGCAAATGCGGCGGCGGCGGGCTGTGGCGGAGCGTAGTAGCCCATTGGGGCCATGCCTGGGGCTTGGTACAGGCTTTGATCGAGTTCGAGGGGCATCTGGGGGTGTTTGCGAAACGCTTGATATTGATGTTTGGGAGTTGCAAGAGCAACACGGATAAGTCTGCCATCCAACCATTTGCCATTCATCTCTATAAGAGCTTGCTGGCGATCGTCGTCGCTGGAAAACCGGACGAATCCAAAACACCTTGAGAGTCCACTAGCCGGATCAGTCATCACTCGGACAGTTTTGACGGTGTTGAAATGCGTTTGGAACAGCGCAAGAAGATGGGCCTCGGTCGTAGCAGGCGACAAGTCGCCAACAAAAAGCGAGAATTCAGGTGTTTGTGCAATTTGGGAGTTGAGAGTGGCTGCCGAGGCCCAATTGAGTCTGAACAGCTTGTCGTTGGTGGATGGAATCACTGTGCCGTTGAGTTTTAGAGCCTCTTTGGCGTCATCTGGAGTTTCGAACTCGACGAAGCAGTAGCCGGAGTGGGCCAACTGGTGGACCATCACGTTCTGGCGAGGTTTTATGACCTTAACAAGCACATGCATATTGGCCTTATCCCAAATTTGCGTAATGTATTCTTCGTCCCACCAGGGCTCGATGTCGCCCATCCAGAGCGTACGGGAAGGCACAGTGTTGGCAGGGTTCTCTGGCGGATTGGGCAATGGCACAGGTAAAACGACTTGCTGAGCGGGCTCAGTCATAATAAAAGAAGTGGATTGGAAAAGCAGGATGCGCGCAGAACAGAAGCAAAGACCAGCAATGGGGGTGAAATTGAGTTATGTTTTTTTAAATTCCTCTAGTTGTTTTCGAAAAAATTTAATCTGTTTGCTACAGACCGTGGCCGCGTCGATCGGCGCAAGAAATATTGCACGCGTTTTATATAAACATGCTTTCCAGAGAGGCACGCAAGGAGGCGAGGAAACGAGGTTCTGCGCGGCGGAAGATCGATCTGGACGGGCTTGTGCTACGTCCGTCGCCGGGCCCGTCGCAGACCGAAATTCGGTCACCCATGACCCCGAAAATATCAAGGACACCGCGAACACCAAAGAGGACTCCCAAGACGCCCAAAAGGACTCCCAAGACGCTCAAATCTCACACTGCGACTCCACGATCTGCCCGATCTGCCACAGCTACACCAGGAACTCCTGATATAAGCTCATTTATATCGCCTGAGCGAGTCTCTGCAAGGGCAACACCTAAGACAACACCCAAGAAGACACCCAGGAAGACACCCAAAAAAACTCCCAAGAAAACCCCCAAACCAACCCTTAAAAGTACGCCGCGACAGACTCCAAAACAAACTTCGAGTCAGATATCTAGATCGACACCAAACCGAGCTGGAAGATCGCCCAGAATGGTTTCTGCTCCTGTTGATCTTCCTGCGTCAGAATTCGAGTCTCCCGGTCTATCTGACGAGTCGCGTGAGTCGTCTGAAGAGCCCCCCGAAATACCAGAAGCTTCAGAGTCTTCTAAACCTCTTCCAGCGTACTACGATTATGTTGATGAAGAGGTCATCGAGGCCACAAAGAAAAAGGTCACAGCTCTGCACCGTAAAAAGGCCCAAGAACGCCGAACGCAGACTCTTGAGTCACAGGTGTCGATGAAGGATAAAAGACGACGGGCAACTGAGTATCTGGAAATCAAGTATGGCCGTGCTCCGCATAACAAGACCAAGCTGATCACTTTGGACGTGATCAAACAGATGTTGGTGGATTATCTTGAGAATCAGGAGACCCCCCAGGAGGCAGTTGGAGCCCAACGGAAGAAGATGGGACAGTTTCTGCGGAGTTACAAGGACATGATCGATTCGCATTTCTCCCGGTTGATCGACACGTATCTGACGAATAATTTGATTCTAACCGAGCTGGCCGAATTGAACAAGCTCAAGAACGAAAAACGAGGCGGAATTTATGAGACACGGAAGCAGCGGCGCGAGGCTGCTGTGAAGCTTAATAGTCTGCGGCGACAGTTTTTGCAGAAGAGCGAAAACCATCGAAACAAGCTCAAGATCTACAAACAACTGGCAAACTTGAAGCAGATGGACACCACTGAGATTTCGGAAGTGCCTGCAATGACAAGGCTGGCCAAACTGAGCCGGGTGATCGACCCGCATTTCGGCGTGGTGGACAAGCTCCAGCTGTTGAACGGATTACTTCGCAAGGCAGGCAATTAATTAGTTATCATGGTAGTTTTTTTTTAACTTGGCTATGTGTAATTAGTTTACTACATATCGTCAGCAATCAGCGCGGCAATCATCCGGTAGAGGTAGAAGAAGAACATGAGAAGATGGAAACCAAGTTTGATGAAGGACTCCTTCTTGTGTTTGGACAAAGTCCTGAAAATCTCTGTAGCGTCCAAAAGATGGTTCTTATTGTAGATTTTGTTTGCGTTGTAGGCAAGAATAGGCAGGTTGAGCAAGAAAGTGAACCAATAACCGTTGACAAGGAACAAAATGCTCAACACTCCGTGCACAGCAGCCTCCGGAACAATGTAGTTGTTAAGTTTGTTGCAAAGCTCAATTGGATTGATGTAATCGCACTCCAAGTCGCTGTACATGATGGTGAAGAACACCTGCAGAAACAGGTTGATTGCGTTTACAATAACTGCCAGAATAAATAACCATGCCTCGCCCGTCATGTTGATAAAGAACAAATTTCATTATCGGGAAAAAATTTTCTCCCTTACACGCAATCGTGCGGGCTCGAACTGGCAACCATCTTATGTTTGACAGAACAGACATCGTTGATGTTGAAGTTGTTTCAAGTCACCTAAGTATTGGAATGTCGCCGGCCAAGAGGCTCGTGGCGGTTCCATTTGCACACAGAGTTGCACAACTAGACTGCTTAAACGTGCTAGATCTGGGCTCAGGCAAAGGCTACATGGCCAGAATCGTAGCGAATCAGTATAAATTGCGAGTTTGCTGCGTGGATCAAAATTCTGACCGCCTCAAATCGAGTTTCCGACTCCACTCGCTCATTCAGCAGACGCCACAAACGGCAACTACCTTGGTTCCTTCGGGAAACTTCTCTACAATTGCTGCCCCTATAGATAACTGGCAAGAAATATTAGCCAAAGCCATACAATTTTTCAGACTCAACACCTCGACCAAACAGGAAATTCTCGAGATAGCCATCGTGGGGTTGAATTTGTGTGGTGACCTAGTCTACTCCATTATAGAGCATATGGCCGATTGGAAAGAGCAGCCTGTGAAATTAAGGAAACTTTTGATCACTCCGTGCTGTCTCCACAAGGTGACAAGATTGCGGTCAATTCAGCTGCGGAATTCGCCAGTGATAGACCAGAACGTTTACCAGGACATCCTGAACTACCTTGACGAAAAGGGGTTTGAGAACATACAGGTCGATTACCTGAATAGTGGCTACTACGTTTTTGAGGCCTCCAAATCTTGAACGGGGATTTGGGTGGTAAATCGTATCTGTGTTTCCTATTTGGGCTATTGGCAACTGTATAGGCGGTAGGTAATGGTTGTTGGCTATGGAGGTTGCGCTTGGAGGAAATTGGGATTGCTATATCTACTCGTGGTTTGGACATAACGAATTAAGATGAAAGTTGCAATTCTTGGTCTATTTTTCAGGGTGGCTACTGCCATATATATGCCGACTTCGGCAACATGTCCGGCTACTAATGCCTCAGACACATTTCTTAGAGACAATATGGATCTTTCGGATGAGGAGCTGAGCTGGATTGCGGGGAGAAAGCGAAAGACTACAGACAATCTGGCTAGGTTTCTCCAAAAACTCAACCTGACGGATTTTCCGGCTACCAATTGGTCTGGATACATAGATTCTGACGAAATAAATGTTGGCCTTGCCCTATCAGGTGGAGGAGTGAAGGCAATGTTGGTCGGTGCCGGCGAAGTTGCAGCTCTGGACTCTCGTTCAAGCGGATCTGGATTGCAGGGTCTGCTTGATTCGGCTGAATATATTGCTGCTCTGTCGGGTGGAAGCATGGCCTTGGCATCAATAGTTTTCCAGAACTGGTCTTCAGTTCAAAATATAGTTGATGAGAATGTTCTGTGGAATCTCACTGAGTCGCCAATTCCTACCACCCTGAACGAATGGAGCAGTCTATATATGGAAACATATCCAAAACAGAAAGCGGGATTCAATGTGACTATTATAGATATTTTAGGTCGAATACTATCGAAAAGAATCTACACGAATCTACCAGATTATGCCTCGAATGTGTCCTGGTCAGAAATCACCTCTATTCCGGAGTTTGCTGACCACGAAATGCCGTTCCCAATCATCCTTGTCACGGCAGGCACCCAATCCAACATGTCGGATTTCATTTTCAATACTGTGGAAATAAACCCGTTCGAGTTTGGGTCATGGAGCTCAGACATTGGGTCATTCGTCAAGCTACCTCAACTGGGGACAACCCTAGTAGATGGGGTGCCAGTCAATAATACCTGTGTTTCGGGTTTTGACAATGCCGGATATCTTGTTGGGTCTTCAGCAGATTTTCTTGCATGGTATCAACCTTATCTTGAGGAGCCAGACCTTCTTGCTTCTACTCTCGGCTTGAATGTCACCGAGGACCAGATAAAATATCTCTTCTCTCAGTTCAACACTGCTACTCCCAACCTCCTTTATTCTGTGCTACCGAACCCCTACTTCAAGAGCAATTACTCAGAGAACACCATTCCAGGAAGCGAGTACTTGATGCTTGCAGACGGAGGAATTATGCAAGAGAGCTTACCTTTGGAACCTCTGGTACTACAGGAAAGAGAGATTGATTTCATCATGGGCTTTGACAGTTCCTCCAACACCGACGATCTATGGCCAAACGGGACTACCTTGTACGTTTCAAAGGAGCGCCTGGCTGTAGATGGCATATTCTACGATCTCCCTAACTCCGAGGCTGAGTTTGTTGAGCTTGGACTGAACAAAAGACCAGTGTTTTTTGGATGCAATGGATCCCAAGTTGTTTCTGATGGTCAACCGTTACCGCTTCTGGTATACATTCCAAACCACGACATAAAATTTCCAACTAACAATTTGAATGTTAGCATGAGCTACGAAGAACGAAACGGCATGATTGAAAACGGATACGCTTTAGCAACGCAAAACCAATTTGAACTCGACGCCGAATTTGCACAATGCATTGGCTGTGCAATTATTCAGAGATCCCAAGAACGAAGAGGAGAAACATTGAAAGCACAGTGTCAGGCTTGTTTCGAACGGTACTGCTACGACAGCTCCTCTGTGAGGCCTGCTACGGTGGTGAATGCCGCCAGAAAGATAACTTGCTCTTGGGGAATATTGCTGCTACCACTTTTGTCTTTAACTTTGTAATTTTTACAACGAAATAATTTTTTTGATCGAGTAAAAATATTAGTATGCCAAGCGTTGTCAAGAGCAAATCCGACCTGAAACAACTGCTGAGCTCGTTAGATGAGGCAATTCTGGTCTGGTCTCCCCCACTTACGATTTATGGCCAGGAGCAGATCACTTTACAGTCTTCTCAGGTGTCTGAACCTTTGACCGAGTTGGGAAAGCTCAGCAAGCTGATCCATGCACACACCACTAAGGTGGGGATAGTGTTCAAGCCGGTGATTTCTCCAGATAATTACCATGCCTGTTTCACCGAAATCGAGGGTGTGACGAGGAATTTAGTCATGCTTGTGAGTCTCTGCTCCCAATTAATCAAAGACAAAGCCAAGTTTTCGGTCTTGTTGGTCCAGACCATCTTAGACGAGGTGCGCACATTATTGGCCACATTCTCAGGGCTTAGTAAAGAGATATCTGCTCTTTTGGACGCGGAAGAAGAAGCTCAAGGTGATGCAAGATTGATTTCCGTGGGGAAGATCTGGGAAGTGTGTGACAATCTGTCTGCTCTAGTGCGATTGGGGTCCAGCGGAGTGCTTCGTAACAAGTTAAAAGAGTCCGGGACGCTAATATTGGATGCTTTGGAGGAATTCGAGGCCTGGCTTGACGCTCCTACTGCGAACAATGGGGACTTTTTTGGTGAGGAGAGCGAGGAGGAGAACGACGAAGAGGTGGATGCCAAATTGATTGACTACGGACGCAAGTGGGCACAGAAATTGAAGCTGGTCAAGCTACTGGTGGCTAGTATCGATAAAAGCGTTGGTAAAAACCAGTACGTGGAGAAAGTCTCCTCGCAGTTGGACGATATGAACTCCAAGAGACTGGAAATTGGACAGCTAATCGACGACCTTGTTTCTGCCATAATTTACGACATGGATCTCCCAGCGGCAGAAAGGTACGCCGAACAACTCTCGAAAGTTTGTTTGTCTCTTGTAGGAGTGGTATCGGACTTGGATCCGAAGAGAATAAAATGGTACCAAACATGGAAGTTAAAGTTCCAGGAAAGTGTATAATAGATAATACATATAATCTACCAGTCGCCATCGTCTTCGTCATCACTATTTGCGACTTTGGCTTTTCTATTGCTAAGAGCGGCAGCCAGGGCGTCGGCAAGAGATGCCGGCTGTCCTGGAGCTGCAGTCGACGCGGCAGGTGGGGGTGTGTCTCCGCGAGCCTCTTGAAGAAGTACACTTGGCTTGTCCAGTTGAGACTTGTCCACCTTTTTGAGGGCACCCACGCCTGCACCACGAATAGAGGCAAGAAGAGCATCTCTTCCTCCCAAGTTTGGTGGTGCAGCAGGCATAGAAGTCTGACCCATTGGAGGTGGAGGAGGAGCAGCTGGAGTGGATTGACCCATTGGAGGTGGAGGTGGAGGAGCAGGAACCGACTGTCCCATTGGTGGAGGAGCAGGGATTGGTTGTCCCATTGGTGGAGGAGCAGGAATAGGTTGTCCCATTGGTGGGGGGCCAGGGATTGATTGCGCCATTGGGGGAGGTGGAGGAGCGGTCTGCTGAGTTGGGGCAGCATAGTTGTTGTTTTGTGGAGGTAGTCGTGGAGGAGGTGGTGGGGAGAACGATTGGGCTGGTTGCGGAGAGAAAGATTGTACCGGCGGTGGAGAGAAAGCCCGAGGAGGTGCAGGTGGTGGTGTCTGCAGCTGAGGGGCTGGCACTGGTCTTGATCTCGATGGCGGAGGCGGAGGTGCCGCGCCCCTACGTGGTGGAGGCGGAGCTGGAGCTGCCCTAAAGTCTCTTGGAGGGAGGTTGGGGCCTGGGCCAGGAGGAGGCACATGATGGACCTGTCCCTGAGGCATGTTCCGCGATGGTGGAGGAGGTGGAGCAGCAGCGTTCCTGGCTGGTGGCAAGGGAGGCGTAGGGCCTGCGCGTTGCTGGCGTTGTTGGACTGAATGGGGCATATAATTGAGAGCCGGCACATTGTGGTGAGACGGTGGTGGAACCGAATACGTTTTAGAAGGTTCAGGAGCTGGTGTAGCTGGTGATGGAGTCTCGTGTTCAGATACAGGAGTATCAACTCTCGAGGGCACGGCTGACGAAATGGACGAGCTGTGGTCCATGGAAGGTTCAGGAGTTGGGGTATGCGACTGCACAGGTGGAGGAGGTGGGGGTGCTTTCTTCACGCTCGCAGGTTTCTGTGTGGCTGGTGCAGTCTGTGCAGACTTAAACTGATATTTCCGAGGAATAGGTGGCTCGATCCCCACCAGGGGGCCTCCACGTTGAGCAATATACTCTTTAATGAACTCCCTATTCTCAGCAATCATGTCCTCACCAATTCCCACGCTTTCCAGTTCTCTATACAGCGACCTCCACTCTGGAGGAGGCTCGTCGTCATAGTAAATTAATCCCTTTGTGTGTCTTGTCCTCTGTTCGTTTTCGAGTCCCGACATATCGCCACGGAACCCTATTTTTGTGTTCTGGGTTGGCTCCTTCTTCAATTCGACACCATGTTTATTTTGCACTGTTTGTTTAGATCCGTGTTTGTCTCTTGCTTTGACCTTTTTGAAGAAAGACGAGGCCTCGTTCTTCTCTTCGAAAAGCAAACCGAAGTAGCACTCTTCGCCCTCGAAAGAGTGGAAGAACGAGCGATCTTGGTTATATTCCAAGTCGACGTATAGTTCCTGGTCCCAAATGACACCTTTGTTTGAAACGATGTCGACCAATTTCAAGAAGAAGGTGTGGCCAACAAGGTCATCTGCCAACACTATAGCACCAGTCAGCCCTGTGGGGGTCCAATGGTCTGGATCTGGATATGCAATGTACAATTTGGCCACTGCGGCGGCCAGAACCTTGTTCGAAGCCTTGGGTATGGCCCTTTTGATCTTCTCTTTATCCTGAGAGGTGATCATATTAATTTGGTTTTTGGTGTGGTGTAAGCTTTAAAAGGGAGTTTTTCGAGTTGAAAAATTTGCTATAACTTTTTATGTCTGGACGACAAGGAGGAAAAGCCAAGCGTAAGTACACATGATGACGCAAAATGGATAGTGAACAATCTCCTAGTCTCGACTATGAGGAGAAAACGTTGCCTTCCTACTGAGTACTAACAAGTTAGCATTGAAGGCGCCAAAGAAGAAGGTGCAGGACCTCGACGATGAGGACATGGCATTCAAGCAGAAGCAACGTGAGGCCGACAAGGCGCGCAAGGAGATGGCCGCTAAGGCTGCGGGCAAGGGTCCGCTGGTTGGGGGAGGAATAAAGAAGAGCGGCAAGAAGTAAATGACTACTCGGTAGATTGTATAATCGAATAAACGGAACGCATAAACATAGTATAGCTTATGAGTAATGGGCCAAACTGCGATTGACAGGACAAGTTATTTGTTCTCTCGTTAAAATCCAATTTTATTGACGGTTTATAAATAATTAATCTAATTTTCTTTTTAACAGCGGAGATGCTCACCAAGTACAAGATAGTTTTCCTGGGCGACCAGGGCGTGGGGAAGACCTCCCTGATCACTCGTTTCATGTACGATACTTTTGATGCTCACTACGCGGCCACGATCGGGATCGACTTCCTGTCAAAAACAATGTATCTGGACGACAAAACAATCCGCCTTCAGCTCTGGGACACTGCAGGCCAGGAACGGTTCAGGTCGTTGATCCCCAGTTACATTCGCGACTCGAACGTGGCGATCATTGTATACGACATAACGAACAAGGACTCGTTTGCTAACGTGAGCAAATGGTTTGATTACGTTAAGCAGGAGCGCGGGTCGAACGTGTTGATAATCCTGGTGGGCAACAAGTCGGACCTGGACAACAAGATTATTGCCAATGAAGAGGGAGAGAGTGTGTGTAAGCGTCTAGGCTGCAATTTCTTCATCGAGACCAGTTCCAAGAACGGCTACAACGTGAAAAACCTCTTTAAGAAGGTGGCGAAGCTACTTCCCGAATTGCAAGACGAAAACACAGACCAGGCCCTTGAAAACGACAAGGTCCAGATGATCGATGTGGCCATGAACAACCAGGACGTGGCTGAAGGATGTCGTTGTTGAATTTGAGTTACACATCTATTTGACATAGTCCTTAAGCAACCGCAATCTTTCCACAGCTTCCTCGAGCACAAAGTCGTCTTTGCAAACAGCAAAACGCAAACAATCTTCGATCACGTGTGCATTCTGTGGCAAGTAGAACTCGGACGGAGGAATGCTCACCACACCAAACTGCTTGATCAGCCAGAACGCAAGCTTGAAGTCCCGAGGCTTGTGCGCTATTTCGGCCGGGAATTCCACGTCGCTTGGGATTTCCACCTTGTTCATGTTCACCAGAAGGAAATATCCGCCGTCCGCAATAGTGTACGGCAATCCCAGCTCATCAAACACCGCTGTGAAGATCTTATATTTGTTAATATACTCTTTTCTGGATTTTTCGTAGTATCCGTTGGTTTTGGCCAGATTAAGAGCATCTGAGGTAGCTGCTTGCATCACATTTGGACTGCTGAAACAGATCCGCGTGTGGGCCAATGCGCAGTACTGGACTGTCTCTTTGTCGCCAATGACCCAGCCAACACGCCAGCCAGTAGCAGCAAAAGTCTTTCCGGCAGAGCCAATAGTTAGCGTTCTCTTCCCGATTTCTGGACTCAATAGAGCTACTCTGGTGAAGTCCTTGTAATACAAATTCTCGTACACCTCGTCCGATATGATAAGGAAGTTGTGTTTCACTGCCAACTCTCCGATTCTCTTCAGCTCTTCCTTATTGAAGACTTTACCAATTGGGTTGTGCGGTGTATTAAGAACGATCATCTTGGTTTTCGGGCTAATAGCAGCATCCAGCTCGTCCCAGTTGATTGTCCACTCATCTCCACTCACTGTGCGCGAAGCAAAGTCTGCTGGAGGATGCAACTGAACGTACTTGACGATTCCACCGGGCATCTCGATGTTGGAGATGTACTGGTCGAAAAATGGCTCGAAGACGATCACTTCGTCACCTGGAGCAATAAATCCAAAAAAGCAGGACAACATGCCCTCGTTGGCCCCCGTGGTGACCAGGACCTCGTCCTTGGTCAGTGTTCTGCCGTAGATTGGAGAATAGGTGTCGATCAGGGCCTCCACCAGACTTGGTCTGCCCCTTGCAGGAGCATATTGGTTGTTGCCAGCAACGTCCAGAGCTTTCTTGGCCGCATCGATGGCAAAGTCCGGTGGTGAGTAAGAAAAGAAACCCTGGCCCAAATTAGTCATCTTGCGGCCGGTCTCCTGCTCAGCAGCAGCTGCAGTCTCGTTGATCAGTGACCAGATATCCTTGCCACCGACCTTGAAGTACGGATTGTGAGATGGGAGAGACATTGAAGTTCGGGAAGAGGATCGTGAATAGTTATTTAGAGGAATAAATGGCCGTTTAGATAACATGGACGTGCATGGCCGAAAACGGGATTTTATGTAGAAAATATATAGTATGGCTTTTTCGCATTACAGTTCAGCTTTGGATTCTGATTTCGCGAACAGAAGACGCATTCGGTTGGCCAAAGCGGTGGCGCGCCATGCAAAACGGCAGATCGACAACGATTCGCGAAAATGGACGTTTAATCCGCAAAATCGTATTAAGAATGCCAACAAGAGGAACGGGATCCTAGAAACCTCTTATGAGCTATGGGTGGGAAATGCTGTTCCCTCATTGGTCGAGCGCGTACCCTGCCCCAAATCGACTGTACCTGCGCTGGAAGATTTTGAACTCCACAGTCTCGCCTGTGGCGATGAAATAATTCCTAATCGCACTCCGCTTACTCACGGTCACGTGACTGCAGGTGGCTCGTTGCAACACCATGTGAAGATACTCAACGACTTATTGCACATCAACCTTCTGAAAGGCAGGTGGGAGACTGCCTACAGGGTGTTTTCGCTGCTGGTGCGTGTATTTGGCACGGACACGCGGGAGATGTGGCCTGTGGGGCTTGAAATCCTGAAGAGACTCAACGAGAAGGAAGTAGGGGCCTCGGCAGATCCCCTGGCTGCGCGCGTGCGGACTAAGGACGGGGTTGTAAGACGGTACCAGTCGAAGATATATCGGTTCCTTCGGTTTCTAGACAACTCGCACGACAACAAGACGTCCGAGGTCGTGGGACGGTATCCGTACCAGGTGGTGGACAACGGGCTGGACGACCGGTTGGACGGTGATTCGGACAAAAAGGACTATCAAACACACCATTTCCTTAAGTTTAGCACGGCTCCGTTGTTCAAGTCTGGGTCCAAGACCCATTTAGCCATGTATGTTATGGCCCTGCTCTGGGAGCTGACTGTTTCTGGGCAGCAAACACAGTTCTACGAGCTTGAGGAGATGCTCAAGGTGAATTTTCAGGGAGAAAACTGGATGCTTGATTATTTAAGAGGAATCAACAAGATCAGGGAAGGAATTGCATTAGGGGCCGAAGATCGGGGCCGAGATGCGATCCACGAGGGCAGACAAGTCCTGAACGATCTTGGGGTCGTTCTTGAGGACTAATTATCGCATTAAAAACTGCATTGATGTATTTACATGTCTAATTAAATCTAACATCATCTAATATCATCTGTTATCACCGAACACCATAATCATTTGCTCTTTTCCGTTCCCTTTCCCGTTTTGCTATCCAGAATGCTCTTGTCGCCCTTGTCGCCTTTGTCTTTGTTCGCCTCCATCTTCTCATTCTTCCCTTTCTCCCCAGCTTCCATCAAAATCTGGCTCTCCCTTTTGGCCTCGCCAATTAAATTTGGAGGGTGGCCCTTGGCAACAGCGACTACTATCTCTGGATTTTTAGATTCTGCTAAAACGGGCTTCGGTTTGGACTCTGTAGCTTGAATCTCTAATAATGCATCTCTCAGGGTCTGAATCTCGGTCTCGAGCCTTCGCAGGTCGTCTGTAACGGAGTCCTTCCTATTCTGCTCCTTGACCCGCTGTCTATTGGACTCAAAAAGCACCGCACCAGCAGCCACACTAAAGATGAATGTCTCCGAAAGAATCTCTGCGCCGTTTTGGATGGCCTTGGCCTCATTAAGTGGTCGCACAGGCCGCCATTTGCTTCCCAAAAGCGACGTTTTCAGTCTCTCGTCGAGAAAGTGAAAGTACTGGGCCACCCGAACGCACGTAATCTTGAACCCGCGGTGGTTCTTGGCCTGGTACTTGATGGTGTTTGCGATCGGCTTTGCAATCTGCCGAACAAACAGCGTGGTCAATTTTATGGCAATCGAGCTCATTCTCGAACGATGGCACAGCCTGTTAAATTTCGCTTCGCCTTTTTTTTCTGTATCGATGGTACTCCGGTCTAGATTTATGGCATATACGGCCGCAAGCACGGCCGTCGTTGCTTACATGCTCTACGATGCGCTCAATCAAAGTCCTACATTGTATGCCGTGGGAATTCAGATGTTTCGTGGCGCTCATTACGTCGTGCTGAGCAACTGGCTGTTGGTAATTGGGATCTTAACAGCTAGATTGCTTCAGGTGCTGCTTTTCGGCGAATTACGCATCATAGAGATGGAACATATCTACGAGCGTGCTTGGTACGCCGTGGTCAGCATGCTTATGATGCTGGCGGTTCTCCGAAACGAGTATAATTTGCTTATGGGCGCGGTGGCCTGTTGTCTACTATTTATGAAATGTTTCCACTGGATTCTGGAAGATCGTCTGGAAATGCTGACCCAACAGAAACGCACTCTGTGGAGAACGCTCTTCAACAGAAACACCGTTGTACTCGCTCTATTTCTGGCTTTGGATGACAAAATAGTCAAATCGTGCATCGACCGCACGTTTGCCTACTCTGCAGACGTGTTCATCGTTTTCGGGCTGGACTTCCTCGTGATTTACCTCAACCTGTTGGAATCGACTCTCAAATTTATATTGAACGTTATGGAGATGGTCTATCTCGACAAGTATCCAGACGAGGATGCATGGGAAGCCAAAATCTGGCTCCAAAAGATTGGCACGCTCATTCTCAGCGTTGTTAAAGTTGTTTGTGTGATGTTCCTGTTTGTCGGTCTCATGTTCGCAGGCAGGTTACCAGTCACTTTCGCTGGAGATCTGTACACCTCGGTAATCCGGATGGTTAAACAGGTCCAGGATCTGATTTCGCTCACAAAAGCGGTCAAAGACCTCAACAACAACGTCCAGAATGCCACCGAAAAGGACCTGGATCACGACGACATTTGCATCATCTGCAGAGACGACTTGGAACTCACTGCGGATAAAAACCACCGATCCATGCCTAAAAAACTCAATTGTGGCCATGTGCTTCACCACGGGTGTCTCAAGTCCTGGCTTGCCCGATCACGCGTTTGCCCAACCTGTCGGCGAGACATTTACCAGAAAAAGCACGTTTCCAAGCCGAAATCTACCATTAACGTGCCGGAAAACTCGTTCGTACCGCCAGACTGGACAATTCTACCTGCCACGCGCGGAACTGACAATAACTACAACATTCAGCTCAACGGATCAACTTTCGCTCAGCTGCAAACTCGTACATAGTTAGATGATAATCACGCTTAACATACATACACTTAGTATACAAAGAACAGGCTTATTCGCGCTTGGTCTTCTCGACCTTGAGCAGCAAAGCCTTGTTGATATGTGGCAACACACCACCGTACGCGATGGTGGCCTTGATCAAAGTGTCGAGCTCCTCATCTCCTCTGATGGCCAACTGCAAGTGTCGAGGAGTAATTCTTTTCACCTTCAGATCCTTGGCAGCATTTCCAGCCAGCTCCAACACCTCAGCAGTCAAATACTCCAACACGGCAGCCAGATAGATGGCAGATTTCGATCCGACTCTGATTTTGGATTGAGCCTGCTTTTTAAGGTATCTCTTGATTCTTCCGACCGGAAATTGCAAACCGGCTCTAGCCGAGTGGCTCTGCGACTTAAGGGAACCTTCTTTGGCCCCCGATTTTCCTTTTCCTCCGTGAACTTTGCCAGACATAATCTATTACAAGAAGCTGAAAAGACAAATAGGTAAACAAATGTGTATAAGATGAATGTTTATATTTTTGAGGATAAAGGCCGGGTAATATTTTATTGATACTTGATAAAGAAGGGCGTACGCTTCACCAATTCACAGGAAAAAATGAAATTGTCGGGACCTGAACAATTGCTTAGCTAATAGTCTGGTTGTGTTCGGAAATGATCTAGTGTGTGGAGAACTAAACCTTCTGCTATACGAGCCTCGCATTGGAAATCCGTACTAATCAGTATCACTAATGTGCATTTGTTTACATTGTGTTGCATAAAGGGGGGATTAAGTTCAACAGGTGTATCCACATGAAAACGATTATCAGTAGGAGGCGCCTGCCCCATGTCCAACTTCCAAGGGAATGGAAACACATTTGCTAGATAGCAGACGCTATTTCTATATTCTGTAAGAATTTGCACTGTCGCCAGGACTACACGCTTGGTCGTCTCGACTGCTGGCATACATGGCTGAACTGCCTGATATCGTAATCTCTTTCCCTGTGTACTTTAGCAAATGAACCCATTGTGTTAGCTGCTGCTGCAACCACTATATGGGCTGTGCTCTCTACGTTTGAATAGCGATTCTCCAACCACAATTGCAACCAGTTTAAGTGGTTAGTGCTGGCATTAATGCTGTAATTATCAACTATCATGGCTTGTTAATACACCAAAATTATCCTGATGTGGTGCTTGGTCGGGCAATTGTAAGACTCTCTGAGGTCCTTTGGGTGTGTAAAAATTCCAGCCAGAGCATATACCTGTGAGTCCATAACTGATATGAATTAACGCCTCGTCATACGCATCCGTTGCGCCAAAACTTTGATATCGCGTCTGTCGCTCTTCACAAGTCGGTATTTTAAACAAGACCACCCTATGATATTGCTACAACCTTTAATTACTTCAATGACTTCTGGATCGACCATGATAGCTATGAGTCCGACCTAGGTATGATACACTACTTGTTAGATTCGTTGGTGACCAAACTATATTTCCTAGCTCCCGTTATAAGCTGTCTCTAATAGTAGCGGGTTTATAGCCAGAAACGTTGTAGTAATTTATGAGGCAATATATAAAATAGTAATAGCTGCAGCTAGCTGGCTACCAATTTTGGAGCCGCTCAGGAGTGGGTATATATCTTTTCTTTTTAATTTTTGGTCTCATGAAATTCAAAGGGTGCCTCTGGTGTAGAGATGTATTATCGTGATCGTTAATCGTATATATATTATTAGATGCCGAGTTCGTTTAGTGCAGGCAGTCTGTAGTTTGCCGAGGTGTTCGGCACACCCATTGAAGCCAACGTGTGGGCTGCAGCTGAGTCTGGCGTGACAAGCTGAGAGTTGAGCACGTTATTGAGCCAATTTTTCGTAGTTGTGGGCGTGGCTGCGGAAATCGGGGTATCGTCGTTGTTCATAATGAAAGAAACCGAGTGGGGGGAATTATGCCTGCTCGATACCGAAGAAGAGGACTGGATGGCACTGGATGTAGGAGTAGGGAGCTGGGCACCTACGGGTGCGAAATTAGAGTTCTGCACAAATATTGGGCCCGGTTTGGACAAATGCGGCCTAAACTCGTTGTTTGAGAGTAGTAAACTCCTTCTAGGAGGCGGAAGCATTCCCGCCTGCTGCACCACCACGGGCAGTTTTTCTGCCGTTTGTTCATTTTCCTTGGATTTCATCCGCACGTTGACTTTCTCGCCAGGGTACGTGAGAATGAAATTTTCGTAAATATGGACGGTTTGTTTATGTTGCCTGAGGTTGTCGAGCCTGGAGAACCGACGTGCACAATGCTCGCACTTAAAGGGTCTTTCCCCAGTATGCTTTCTTATGTGTCGGGCGAGATGTTCCGACCTGGTGAAGGACATTGAGCAATTTTCGTAGCCAACGCACTGGAAAATGCGACCCTTGTGTTTCTTTCTATTGGTAACGGCTTTGGACATTGAAGAGTTATTAGCTAGTAAAAGCAAAATTGACGAAATTTGTGAGAGATTTTGGTATCTTATAAGAGAAACAAAAATGGTAAGCGAGCGAGATTTGCTAATGCAATATGCAATCGTGGAGCCATACAGGGCATAGCAGCGGATAATTGTGCGTTGGAGTGGTTCCTGATCCCCTGGTCTGCCATGACGCACACCGCAGTATCTGGGAATGTCCCGCGTGTCCCAGGGCGTGCCGTACCAACCAATCATGCCAGCCTGGCCATCCAATCGCCCGACTTAAAACTTTTGCGCGTTTTTACTGCACCTTTGATATGCGCAATGGCTGCATTAACCTCCTTATAGTTCCCTGCCTGGTTAGCTGTATTGTACCGTTTGCAGCATTATGGGTCGGAAAAAAAAATAAGGAGCCGCAGTAGGGCGCTTTCAATGCAAGCCAACTTGAAACAACCTGAATTAATGCGCAGAACAATAGAGGTAATCCTAAATTTAGCATCAAGAAAATTACATGACCCCAGGAACGATCACACACCCCTGCACTGGAATTTACATTTCAATTATTTTTTTACTCTATGGCCACTCCATTCGCTAATCTGTATCGTCTCCGCAAGGTTGCTGAATCCGATGCCAGACCCTGTGCCATATGCTACAAGTCCACTCCTTGCGTGTTAGTTTCCAGTCCGGATTTTTTCTACGTTTGTGAATCTCATCTGGGCGATAAGCAGTTCTGTGCCGTGCAATATGCGGACGACCTCGGAAATAAAGATTCGGAATACAACGACTTGTGCGAAAAAGAACAGACAATACTGCTCAACCTTAAAAAGTGTCAACATGAGATCGACCAGCAAAATTCTCAACTCGCTAAAATTAAAGACTATGTCTGGAAACGGAAAGAGCAAGAGGAACAATCTGACTTAAAGCAGCAGTTAAAGGACCTAAAAAAAGAACACGAAATTGCCGCAGCTCAAGTCGCCAAATTCTCGAAAACTCACAAGCGATTCAAACTAGACGCCACCTTCTACAAAGCTAGGCTGGCCCAGCACTACAAGAAGATTAAACAGGCGGAAACTCTGCGGAAGCTAAACGACGGATCGCTTTTTCCCTCAATCCCACAATTACCCGAACTATAAATTTCGGGGTTGCCATTTCGCACCTTTGACGCCTCGTACCATCAGGTCCATTGTCAAGGTCTTCAACTTACCCTCTCTATCCAAAACATCCGCAACTTTAACCGTCTTGACATACGTGAAGCCTAGCTTTTGGTAAATCTTGCGGTTCCGTGGATGCGAGCTTTCCAAATAAAGCGGAGCTCCGATCTGCTTGCCGTGGCTCTTGCGTTGATCGTATTCAGCCAAAATATCCTGATCTTCATTGTAGTACCAGGAAGAATGCGCAGAAGATGCGTCGGAATCGGCCGACGAATAACCTGAATAATCAGTGAACGTATCCATCTGCAAATCGAACTCAAAATTGTAGGATTGAATTTCAGACTCCAACAAAGACTCTTCGTTAGCATCAAAGCCAGAATGGCCATGTTGAGCGTCGTCCTCCATGTCCGAGTCGGAATCATCTCCGCCCTGTTTGTAAACGTCGATGTAATTCTGCGTTACGTAATCGACCAGCCGTCTAGCTAGACCTTTTCCTCTTCCACGAGGGATGGCACCAATATCCCCCAAATACCACGACTTCCCCATCTCCTCGCCAAGCACCTCGGCCCGAAACTGCTCCAAAAGGCGGAACTGCTCCTCGAAAACCCGCTGGCGAGTCTCCTTATTGGCCAACCACATAAATTTGAGATACCCGCCCTGATATAACGACCAGAGATAGTTGACAACGGACTCGTGGCCATGGTCGTCCTGCTTCTGCGGCTTCTCAAAACAGGCCACAGCCAGAAATGGTGCATCTGGCATTTTCTGCTCTAGTTCTGAATCTCGCACCGCCACCACCAAGCCCTTCAGAATGGTGGAGTAAACGGTGGCCTCGAAAAGGGCCAAATCTAGCTGGTCCTTGCTTCTAGTATCTGAAATTCCTGACGTAAGATAGTTGACGTACAAGTCATCTTTAAAAGCAATTTGAAGCGTTTTCGCCGCTTTTTTGTAGTCCTTTAGAGTCACTACTTCCACATGCAGGTTCTGCAACGAAACCGTATCGGAAATCTGGTCTTCCAGATCGGAAGACGTCTGCAACTCCGGTTTCTTAAACGGAGATTGTAACTTGGAGAAAAATGACATTTCTCGTACACCTTAATCGATCGGCAGATTGTTATCTATCGCTCGTGTCTGAATAAAATTCCACAAACCCAAATTTGCACTGCCATTAATTCATTTATTTGACGACTATCTATTTATGTTTCTTTATAGCCCCTGATCGCCCGGCCGCCCGTTGCGATTCGATACTTTCTCGGATCATCAAAGCCACACACTCCTCTACATTGGTCCAGTTTTCGAACGAACAACCCACTTCGATGAAACCAAATCCCCATTTAGTAGCCAACTTGCGTCCTTCGTCAATCAGCAGAGGCGACGCCAACTCGTGGTCACAATGTGTGACCACCATGACTATTGGTGGCAAGTAGGTTGCGTCGGGATCTGTCTGGGCAATCTTCGACTTCCCCCATAAGTGCTTTAGTGAATTATTGATTGAGAAGATGTCGTGCTCTTTGCCAATTTCCCAATTATGGTGGTAGCGCAAATACTCAGTCCATGCCTCTTCGAGTGTGCTCTTGATTGCTTTCACCACCTCAATGGCTGGTAGGGGCTCCACCGTGTGCGGGGCTTCGGACACGATGTAGGAAGGTGGCGGCGAGTCCAGCGTCGTCTCCGGCACACAGCTGTAGCAGATGAAGTAGCCGTCGATCGACCCATTCAAATCACTTATTCCAGACCCAACTATCAGCGGCTTCACACGTGCACGGCCAAGCTCGCCATCGTTATCCTCCGCTAGATTCCGGAGCACATCTTTAGCTAAACGACTATCAAGAGACCGCTCCAAAAATGGGATCAAGTCGTCAGTCCCCACACCAGGTGTGTCAATTAGTTCCAGCAAAATAGGTGTGCTGTAAGGTGGGGTGTACGAGGTGTTGAGATTGGACTTCGATCGCTCATGCTGTCTTTCGAAAGGTGAATTGAAGGAGCTGCTAGACGCAACAAATTGTAATGGCGACGAGACTGCCGAAATCGGAGACATGTACTCGTCCAATGCAGAATAATCCAAATCGTAATAATTTAGCGTCTTTGACAAAATATCGTTTGAGGACGTATGTTTTGACTTTGTGTTGTTGACCGCAGCTAGAATGGGCTCAGTAAGACACACGTCTGTCTCTCCAACCAGCCCCAATTCCTCCAAGTCTTTCATGGTAACGTTGACATCCAGAAGCGCACGTGTTCTGGCACTTCCAGGCTGAAACTGAATTAGTGTAGGTGAATTTTGGATAGTCGGATAATAATTGCCTAGTGACTTGTGATTGCTGATAATCGAAACTATTGATGACTTAGATGAGCAGTGTGGACCCAGCAATGCAAACCGGAGCGGCCGGTCTGTAGTAGACTGCATCAGGTTTTTCCTGTCAGGTGCTATCATATTAGTGTCAATTTTAGTTCTTTTTTTTTCTTCGCGAAATAATTTAAATCTTTTTATCAACTCCTCGGAGCACCGAAAGAGCCCAAAGTTGGATTGCTATCGGCCATCCGATCTTTTTTTCATCTTGTGTAGTTAAACGCTTCGAACCAGCTGTATAGCGTATCGCCGTAGATAAAGTCCAAACTCAAGCGTAATGAACGCTGCACATACAACTCCTTATCAACAGTATAAAACAACATCAAGAGTCCCCAGACGGTTCCACTGGTAAGCCCCCATCCGACCTTGTGAATCTGTGACTTTTTGAGTTTGCTGGTTCTTCGAAGCCTGACAGCCAGCCATCTGCCAATAGCAAGTATCACTCTTGAAAGACAGTACATGGTAATTTGGGCTGCTATCCCTTCGTTCACTAGATGAGGGAATCGCATGTTGAGGACCCCTCCATAAACCAATAAACCTCCAGCAAAACCTCCAATGAAGTGATTTAAGTGGCGCTTTGGTAACACCGCATTCAATGCCAGCTGAACGCTCTTGTAAACTATCGCATATAGGGCCAGCACTTTGCCATGATCAAGCCCCATTTGTACACTTTTTAGTAGCTTTCGTACTATCTGGTCAGCAAGTTGCTGCTGCTTGCTTAAAGAACTCATTTGGACCGCAACCGAATGAATAAATCGCACTCTGTAGCCATAAATCACTGCATTTTTTGAAGCAGAGAGAACAGTGTCAATATAATCCATAATTTACTTATTTTATGGGGTATTCAATCACATGCATTGATCCGTATTTCAATTATCGACGCGTCTATCGGCCTAATTAAATTTAGAGATATATTCCGAAAGGTTGCAAAAAGATTCCGAAGTTTCGATAATGACCACTGCTCCTGCCTATAGAGCTGTTGACACCTATGTGGTGGGCTCAATTAGGGTTTCTGTGTTGATATTCAGTCTTCCTTTGGACTATAATTGCGTTGATGGCCCCAAAATTGATGTGTGTGTTAAACTTGTGAATAAACACCATCATGGACAAGAATGCATCTTTGATTACGCCCGGGACATCGAGCAGAACATTGGCAAGATTTTCTTGTACTTGGAAGGTGGTCCTGGTTATGGATCGGCATTCCCAATCACAGACTCCGATCCGACATATCTTGCAGCTCTGATCAAACGGGGCTATGCCGTTTTGCTGTTGGACCAGCGTGGAACCGGACTTTCGACTCCGTTAAACATTTCAAAACTCTTGAAGCTAAGCACTCCAGAACTTCAGCTTGAATATATTCAATTATTCCGAGCAGACTCGATTATCAAGGATTGCGAGCAAATCCGGTCTGCATTGATTGAAAACCGGAAATGGTCACTGCTTGGTCAGTCTTACGGTGGATTTTGCTCAGTCTGTTACTGCTCACTGTTTCCTGACTCTCTTGAAAAAGTCTTCATCACTGGTGGACTGCCACCACTCACCGGGACAGTCGAACAGATTGCTACCAACAATCTTTCCGCTGCTATGAAAAACACCACAGCCTTATTCAAAGAGTTTCCCGAGGACAAGTCTCGTGTAGATCGAGTTTTGAAGTATTTGGTCGAGCAAAGACCAATGCTACCAAATGGTGGACGATTGTCTCCAAATCGGTTCCAGCAGGTCGGAACGTATTTTGGAACTTGCGGGGGATTTGCTCTGTTGCACAGGCTAATTACTACGATGACCTTAGAACTTGACACGACAAATGAGCTGTCGTATGCTACTTTGCGGTTTCTCCAGGACAGTTCTGGGTTTGAGTCCAATCTGTTGCACTTTTTGTACCAGGAGGCAATCTACATGAATGGCAAGGGAAAGAGCACTAACTGGACAGTCGAAGCCACGAAAGAGAAACTCCATAGTGGATCCTTCTATTTCACTAGTGAGTACCATTATGCTGGTCTATGTGATGACTACAAGGAACTGTCGCCGTTGGCAGACCTCTTCTCGCTAATTCACAGCTATACTGGCTGGAAAATGATATGGGATATTGAAGGTCTGCGGAAAATCACCTACGACAAGCTACCAATTGTTTGTATGGTGTTCTACGACGACCAGTACGTTAGCACCGAACTTGGTCTGGCCAACTCTGCAATTTTCGAGTTCAAACGTGTGATTTCAAGCGAGTTCCTTCATGACGGAGTCAAGTCTCACGGTGAACAGGTCCTGGACTCGCTATTTAAACTTTACCAAGGTAAGCATATTAGATAGAAAAATAGAATGCTTATCACCGTTGTAAAATGATTTAAAATGTTGATAGAGTGATTTCTCAGCACCACGATCTTTTCTTGCAGGTGCCAGCTGATTTAGAGCTGTTGATTTGCAACTCGATCCACATCATAAAGTCCCCTTAAACCTTGGGAAAATAAGCCCACACTATTTCCTGTCTACAGTATATTTGTTCATAAACTTTAAGCTATAGAAGCTTTCACTGAGCCGTTGGCCATACTGGTCTACATTTTTGTTTCGATTCAAATGTGATATACAGTTATGGGACGGAGGTTTTGACAGATATTCATCGAGAACAAAATTTGTCCAAATAACTATACCATTCCTCTGGCCTCAATTCAAGTCATGCATATATAGTTGAGCATTGATTTAGTAATCATTCAAATTAGCCGGGTTCCTGCGCGAAGCCCTCGAAAAATTTAGCGATCAAAATACGGGGTGGAATATAAAATAAAAAAATTCGATAACTACATCATCGCGCATTTTTTGTCATTTTTTATTCCTCATGGATAGATCCGTCGTTCCCGAGGTCCCTGGCCCCAAATCCACAGAGCGTACACCGCTTTTGGATACAGATGGTCATGAAGATACTGCGCTTCCTGCAAATCTAGTGTTCATCCTCCTTTCTCTTTGGACAGGCTCGTTTTTGTCTGCTGCCGATGCCACCATTGTTTCCTCCACTGCAAACACTATTGCCTCACTACTTCACAATTCTAATGGTGTTGCATGGATAGGAACTAGCTATTTGCTAACAAATGCAATATTTCAGCCTCTGGTGGGTAAAGTGAGTGAACTTTTCGGACGTAAAAGCACTTTGCTTTTTGCTCAGTTCTGGTTCGCTTTGGGCTGTTTGCTATGTGCTTTTTCCAAATCTGTCACTCAGTTTGCTGTTGCAAGAGCTTTGGCCGGAATAGGGGGTGGTGGAATCTCTGCTTTGAGTTCGATCATCGTCTCAGATGTGGTTCCGCTTAGAATGCGTGGTGTCTTCCAGGGCTATGCTAATACGATTTATGGAGTTGGCCAATTTACTGGCCCAGTAATCGGTGGTCTTTGTCTTGGATTGGACCCAAAAAATGGCTGGAGGTGGATGTTTGCAGGCCAAGTGCCAATGGTCATCCTTGCTGCATACTTGGTCACGACTCATATTCACGAATACACTCACGATGCTGAGGAACGTCTGAAAACACGTTTTTCCAAGGAAAACATTCGCAAGGTTGATATTGCGGGTTCACTGTCTTTATCTCTCCTGATTGCAAATGTCCTAATGCTCTTCTCGTCCTCGAGCTCTACTCAGGCTATTGTGTTTGTGAGTCTTGCCGTTATATTTGGTCTGACCTTTTACTTCGTTGAAACCAGAGTCTCCACTGATAATATTATCCCAGCATTTGCATTTCAGGGAGTTCTGCGTCTCAGTGCGTTCAATGCGATGTTTGGAACTATGACACTCTTTGGAACGAATTTCAGTTTGCCAATCTATCTGCAAACAGTCCAGGGATTGAACTCGGTGCAACTTGGCTTCTTCAACGGATTTGGCGTCTTCTTTGCATCCTTTGGCTCACTTCTGGCCGGATATATGCTTAAACATGGCCCTGAGACCAAAAATGAGGTTGTTGTTGCTAAGTCTGTGAGAACATCGATTATTGGTTTTCTGGTCGTTTTCTCTGGAGCTGCAGTGTGCCTGGGTGTTTGTTTGGTGGCCAAGCCAGCTTTCTTGCCGCAAGATCGTAACTACTACCATATTTCCATTCTTGCAGGTGGTTTCTCGCTGATTGGACTTGGATTCGGAATATTCATGGTGAGCTTGCTCGTTATGGTGGTCGGAAAAGTCGGCCGCAAACACCAAGCAACTGTCACTGGAATGAACTATCTTTTCCGTTCTATTGGCTCGGTTTCAGGAGCCGGAATCACTCTTAATATCTACAAAACCGTTTTAAGCAAAGGGCTCTGGCATTACTTTGTTGAAAAGGGAAAACCAGACGGACAAATAATCTACGAGAAGCTCACAGAAAACTTCTTCTACCTCCGTGACGGACTGGATCCGAAGTATATCAGTAAGGTGTTAGAAATTTATAAGGAAGCTGTGGGGGATGCCGTGACTATGGTTTTTATCTTTGCAATGATGGCAGTGGTGGCAAGTGTTTCGTTGAAGTTATATAGAAAATAAATGCATTAGTGATATAGCAGCTCCTTAACTTCTTTTTTCATCTGTTCCCCTTCCTCGTCCAGGTATGCCAGACACTTGCTTCCCAAATTGAATCCATACATTGCTATAGCAGCCACCATTGCCTCGCAAACCAGTTTCTCGTCCAGACCTCCGTATCCTGTCCCGATTCCAGTAAGAACCAACGAGTCAAAATCCTCTTCTGCCTGTACACGTACCAGTGCTTGCCAAACACAATCAAATACAAATCGGGTTGTTTCCATCGGGGAAAATCCCAAGGTCCTTGGAGTTCGCATCGTTGGAAGATGTAATATTGCACTAGCTCTGTATTTGCTCCAAGCAGAAGAATTTTGCCCTAGTCTGATCAGCTGAGCCGTTCCGGGACTCGAGTATCCGTTACTGTGTTCCTGAATCCATTTCCGTACAATCCTATCGGTCGTTTGCCAATTTCCGTCGGTAGCAAATAGACTTGCTAATGCCATGTCGTATCCTCCTCCCATTCCGCCAAGCGAGTTTCCAGGCGAGAAGAATACACTTTCGCCAGAAGTCTCTATATCTATTGCTTCCAATGTTCCATTCAGTACCTTGATTTCCAGCCGTCTCTTTCCCCAGGAAAGACTGGAGACGACATCTGGTCGCAATCGCTGCAATTCGTGTCGCCAAAAGTCGCAAACCCGTGAATTGACGTCCACTAATATTATTTTCATCCAAGTTAGGAAATTATGCGGATAAAATTATTCAATCCTCTATATATTATATTTGACCAGCTTGAATGCCGGCGGCGAGGGCATCTCTTCCACTGGTCTTTCCACCACCACAAGCTCATTCTCCGATAATCTGTCTGCAAGAAGCAGGTTTTTGTATTTATTAGTGAACCAGAATGTCTTTTCAGCCACCTCCAGCTCTGCAGTCTCCTCGGCAGTTCCGTTGACTCCATTCGGTTTGCTCCGACTCCGTTTCTTGCCTTTGGTCTGTTTCTGCGGCAGCTCGCTCTTGGAATCAAAGAAGGCAAGCCAACTGGTTCCGTAAACCCAGAACCTGTCAGCAGTCTCAAAAACACCATATGGCTGTCCTGGAAGCGAAACAAACGTCTGTGGCAGGTTCTCGCTGTTGTTCTTGGACCATTCTGTATGCAGGTCACCTTCCAAGTTAAACTCATAGAATTTGTGCTCCAAAGTAGCCACCAAAAGCGTATCTCTAGCACTGAACTTGATAGCTGTCGGCACCTCGTTCAGCTTCACCAGATCCCTGACGTCGCCAGATCTGAAATCCACCAGCGTGATGGCTCCATTGTAGCCGGCAAAAGCAGCATATTGAGCATCCTTGCTGGTCTCCACCAATTGACACTCGTTTTCTACCTCATACTCGACAACTTCCTGGTCTTCGTCGAACTCGGAAACTTCATCCTCGTCATTCACATTGAATTGAACGCTCGAGACTTCATTGTCGTTGTTCACAAACAACAAAAGCCCCAGGTCGTCCAGAATCCGCACCTTCTTGGCTCCCATATCCTCCAACTTGGAAGCCTGCACTTTCACCACCTGTAATTTACTGTCCTCGGTCTCAATCAGCTCAAAAACTTTGATAACGCTCAACCTTGCCACCACCAAATACCTTCCGTTCTGCGAAATGGCCGCATCGCTGATATTCTCGGCATCTGCCAGGCTCAGCTTTGCAACAAGCAATTTCTCCTGATTGCCCAAGAATCGCCAGATTTTCACCGTCTGATCTTGCCACATCGCCAACAGCCGCTGCTGCTCATTGACTATGACATTTTGAATATTCAAAGCAAGTTTGGTCACCATGCTGTTTTGGAAGTTTTTCATCGAATGCACTGCAACCACCCTTTCCACACCCCCACTGACCAACAAGTCTAGATTTCGCGACTCATAAGCGGCCATTGCGCGAACGTCATTGCCATGCACTAATCTATTGGAGCTATTCATCCATTTCTGTGTTTTTTTGCCGCTCTCAACAAGCTGGAATTGGAAAATCTTGCGATCAACACCAGCACTGAAAACTTTGGTTCCCGCCATATCGCCGGTCAACGTCAGCACGTCGGCCTCGTGAACATTGAAAGATTGCTGCAAAACAAAGTGCTTCATGTCCCAAAACTTGACACTGCCCGTAGAATCGCCAGAAACAAGTTGGCTACCATTTGCAAGCATGTAGACACACCAAACCAAAGTGCTTTCTGTCTTACTCTTGTCAACTCTAAGCGTCTGGACCAGCTGTCCATTCACATCCCAACACCTAATGCGTCCATCAGCACATCCACCGATGATAATATCGTCTCGAAGCCAGCATAAACTCAACACCCTCGATTGTTGACGTTGTAGTATTCTCTCATGCTCCATCACTCCTGGGCCACCAGAAACATCAATCAGCACAACAGACCCATCCTCGCAACCAACCGCTATCTTTGTCTGTGACTCGTTTGCAGCCAAAGACCATATAACACCAGCGTTGCAATCGTGGTTCTGTAGAGGAACGTTCTTCTTGACATCCCATTCTGTCAAATATGTTGATCCACCAATGGAAAACAGTCTTGAGTGAGACTCATCACTGCACCACACGAGTCCTTCGACGGATCGGCCCTTACTGCCGGGTATAACCTGCTCTTTGAGCCAGTTCGTATGACGTCCTCGAGGATTCCACACTTCTATAGAGCCATCAGCCCTTCCAACAGCCAACCGCAGCCGTCTAGGGGCAATTTCGGCTGTAGACTTGTGAGACCATGCAACACAGGTCACAGTTTGCGGCGTATAATCCACAAATCGACACCGGTGAATATCCATCTTGAATAAAATAAAATCTGAAAAAATTATTTAGGCCCATGCATATTCCCATAAAGTTACCCGGCCATGGAAGAGCTGACCAAGGCCAGCCTACGGGGGAGACATTAGGTGCAGACAGCCAGCGAACAAACTCCTTGACAAGATAGTTGATTGATTAGGTGATAATTTCTTTGTTTTACTCAATTTATGCTCTAACCTATATATTCCGAAGAATCTCCGAACGGAATATTTTTATGTTCCAAATTAGCTCCAATGCTCTCCATCTTGGGCCGAAAAACGTGTTTCCGGCGCTGAGACTCGCCGTTCGTTGGCGGAGCACATCTCCCTTGCAACGGTATGACTACCTGGTTGGTCAGAACCGTCTGAAAGACGATTCGTACCAGCGGGGAATACTATCCAGTTTGGAAGGACTGCATCTTGAGTTGCAAAATTACCATCCACCGAAAGTTGACGAGCCAGATATCGCCGACCTGACTCCTAAGACGGGTTTCTCCAAGGTATTTGGCTCCATTTTTGGAAAATCTAACAAGCCAACGGCAGACTCTGTTTCTGTCCCACACGGAATATATTTGTATGGCGATGTTGGTTGCGGTAAAACCATGCTGATGGACCTTTTCTACCACACAGTTCCTGAACATCTTACCAAAAGACGTGTTCACTTCCACCAGTTTATGCAGAACTTGCACAAACGTTCGCACGAGTTGAAACTGAAGCATGGGGGCAAGCAAGATATCGACGTTATTCCGGTATTGGCATGGGAATTGGCGCAGAAATCCACTGTCTTGTGTTTTGACGAGTTTCAGGTGACTGATGTGGCAGATGCGATGCTACTTCGACGGCTTTTAAACCTGGTTTTGCGCCCAGATCACGGCCTCATTCTTTTTGCTACCTCCAACAGAGCACCAGATGATCTGTATATCAATGGTATCCAACGTGAGTCTTTTGTGCCTTGTATCCAACTTATCAAGCGTGTGACTAATGTGATTTACCTCAATTCCCCAACAGATTATAGAAAAGTGCCCAAACCAATCTCCTCTGTGTACTATCATCCAAAACCAGGTATTCGGTTTGACTCCAAAACCTCGCGCAAAGAACAGCAGGATCATGTTGAAAGCTGGTACGCCTACTTCTCGCAGGGCCATCCAAAGAAGGAGGGTGTCTCTCTAAAGATCTGGGGCAGGGACCTCGTGGTTCCCGTCTGCTCCCCACCCCATGTTGCACAGTTCACATTTGACGAGCTATGTGGCCAACCTCTCGCAGCTGGTGACTATCTGACGCTTGCATCGTCATTCCAGGCGTTTGTGGTGACAGATATCCCATACTTGAGCGTCAATGTTCGTGACAAAGTGCGGCGGTTTATCACATTTCTTGATGCTGTGTACGATAGCCATGGATGCCTGGCTGTGACTGCTGCAGCCCCATTCTCCGACATTTTTGTCGAGCCTGAGGATGTCGCAGACGGAAACTTTGCACTCTCTCAAAACCTGCATGAAGAACTTGACGATGCATTGGAAGATGACGATCTGGTTAAAAATCATGGTTTCGACAAAAAAATAGCAAAAAAGGCTTCCATGTTTGGTACTCTCGATGAAGAACGGTTTGCATTTGCCAGAGCACTTAGCAGATTGAGCCAAATGAGTACGACAAGCTGGGTGGAAGATAGATTCGGATAACTCTGTTGTTACATATATTACATTATTCGTCCAATTCAGCCATATCGAGCTCAATCTCGGCATTGTTCACAGACACCTCGTTTGTGACCTCGCCCCGAGTCTCGCCTTTAATGAAGCCCATTGTATCCTGCGTCTTCTGGCGAACGTTTACCACCGTACTCTCCAGATGCCTCTTATAACGAAGCATTTCCTTGTAGCTCTCTTCACTACCATTCTCCACTTCAAACCTCTTCCAATGTCCCCAAATAGCATCCACATCTGCCGCACGCTTTCCAAATCTCAAAATGAGCTCTGCAACGTACTTGTAAATCTCCCGACACCGCTTCAACTGGCCGAGTTGAAGCTCTGTCCGGACAAAACCTTGCACCAACTCGTCCAGAAACCCGGATGTGTTCACGGAAACGGTCTCCAAAGCGTGCTGGTAAATTTCCCTTACACTTTCCAGGTTCTTGAATTGAATTGTTTTCGCAATGAGAATCTTGTAGAGCTCCAATTTATCAGTATAAGACGCAATGTATTCGATTGCACGCTCGTAAATCTTCAATGATTTGAGTCTGGAGCCCTTTGTCTCTTCGAAATGACCGTATAGAACAAATATGGGCATAGCCTGTTGTGAAGGACAATCTATCACTGCATTCTCGAATAGATCGCGAATTCGCTCAACCCCCAAAGCTAGTCGGTCCTGCATTTCTATAGCCTTTCCAAGATAGACATTCCATATTTCAAACACCGTTGGATACTGAAACAAGAGCACTCCACGCTCGTAAACTTTGAAGGAACGTTCGTATTGCTGCTTTTCCTGCAAGAATTTGGCATAACTTAAAATGGTCTCGACGGTTGCTATTTTCAAATCGATCATCTGGTCATACACTTTGCATGTCTCGTCCACATCATCCGAGCTCTCCACCAGATCCAAATACAAGTTCCACAGCTTTGGAGATTTATGAATCCGCATTTGTGGGCTTAGAGTTTCATCGAAGTAGTTGATTTTACCTTCAAGTTTTGGAATTTCCAGCGCCTTTTGAACTACAAGTAGTGATTGCTTGTAGTCCCGATCCAGCTCCCATTCTGCCCAAAACAGCCAAATTTCCACTAGATCGTCTATGTGACGGTATGGAACCTTTGTAGAGGTCTGCAGGATACGCCTTGCAGTGGTCAGGTCGCCATGGTCAGCATAAAAAGTAGCGTATCTAATCCAGAATTTTGAAAACTCACCAGATTCTGTGACTTTCTGCGGCTTGATTGCATCCACTGCCTGTGCAAAACAATCAGCAATCTCATCTTTCTGTGTGTCTTTATCAAATAGATCGACCCGGGCAAGCCATTCTGCCACATTACTTGGATTTTGCCGAAGAAGGGTATCACTGACCAAAAGTTTCCGTCTGCTCAGCAAACACTCGAAACGGGCCATTAAAACATCCATCTCATTACTATCCTCGTCCATTCTCTCGGCCACAGTCGTCAGTCTCTTGTCCTCCATCTCCACATACGAGTCGTATATCATTGTAAAGTCTTGCAACGTGACGGTCTGTTGCAATGCTGTCTCGAAAACATCGATAGCTCTTATGTAGTTTTCTTTTTTCTCCCAGTATGCCGCCAGTTTGATCACCATCCTACCCCTTTGGTCGGGAAATTTCTGTACCATATGCTCATACATTTGCAAAATCGTGTCTTCCTCTTGTTCTAGCTCCACCAAGAGGTCAAAATACTTGGAGTAGAACTCCAGCTCCGAAATAGCCAATTGTAGTAGAAGTCTGCTGTCTGCCACTATCTCACCGAATACAACCTCCAGTTGTCGCAGTTGTTCAATATCCTCTGTGTTTTCTACCAGCTTCTCTAGGATGATGTTTAGATCTGGTAATTCCTCGAACAGCTCCTCAAACTCGCCAAGTCCAGTTCGGAACCTGAAATATCGTATATACACTGCGAACAAGGTGCGCCCTCCCACTTTCTGAGCATATTCAACAAACAGTTTCCAGATTTCAAAGTGCTGTGATACACTCAAGCACTCTAGAGCCTCGTTGAATCGTCTTCGCGTGTATGAAACGTCTTGTAGATTGTTGACTAGAAATTGTAGAAACCTTACCCATATGCCAGGAAATTCGTTCAGGTGAACCAGACTTTGTTCATATAGCTGCACAATACTATTCCAGTCCCCAGACTCTGCTGTTTCTTCGCAGAGGTCCAAGTATTCAGTCCAAAGTTTATAAGACAAGGGAAGACGACGGAGAGCACGGCGATAAATCTGGAATCGATCGGTCAGAGAGCTCTGAGATTTGCGTTCTATATATACCAGCCAATTGTCCAGCAGGTAAGGTTGTTTGTGGATAGCCAATTCGCAGTCGAGATCGGCCTCGCTCACCAAATCTGTAGACATGCAAGTATTTAGTATATTTCAATATTTTTGAAAGATTTTACCCGGCACTGAAGCAGCCAGAGAAAACATTACTCGTAAGCAACAAGACTTTTGATCATGTCAGCTGCAAACAGGTAAGTAATGCTCGGTATGAGTTCTAACTGTTCAGGGAGCAAGTTTTTCCGACGCGGATGACGCTCGGTCTGATGAAAACCAAATTGAAGGGCGCTCAGCAGGGGCATTCGCTGTTGAAGCGGAAGTCAGAGGCACTGACAAAGCGGTTTAGAGACATCACCAGGAGAATAGACGATGCCAAGCGAAAGATGGGACGAGTCATGCAGACCGCTGCATTTTCTCTTGCAGAGGTTTCCTACGCAACGGGTGGAAACATTGGCTACCAGGTGCAAGAGTCTGTGAACAAGGCGAGATTCCAGGTTCGTGCTCGGCAGGAGAACGTTTCTGGAGTCTATCTGCCTCAATTCGAAGCAGCTATAGATGAAAGTATCAACGATTTCAAGATGACAGGATTAGGTAGAGGTGGCCAGCAGGTTCAGAAAGCCAAGGACGTTTACACCAAGAGTGTGCAAACTCTTGTGGACCTTGCTTCGTTGCAAACTGCGTTTGTGATTTTGGACGAGGTGATCAAGGTGACCAACCGGAGAGTTAATGCTATTGAACATGTTATTATTCCACGCACGGAAAACACCATTGCTTATATTAATTCCGAGTTGGACGAGCTTGACAGAGAAGAGTTCTACCGGTTAAAAAAGGTGCAGGAGAAGAAGCAGGAGGAGAATGCGCGGATCGATGCTGAGAACGCTGCTAAGAGACTGAAAGAGCAAGAGGAGCAAACACAGGCTATACAATCTCCACTGGTTCCAGAGGTTACGGAGGTTACGGACATGACTGCCCAGACCGAGGACGATGTGATATTTTAGATAGGTGCGAAATAAATACGGAAAATAATTTAATCATGGGTGCTGTCACATCGTATGGGGTGGCTTTTATGATTGTCCTTTTTGTGTTCGAGCTGGTCAATTTGCAGTACGCGAGACTGTTTTGGCCAGTGACTATTCCAGTGGTGGAATACCCAAAAAATTTCAATATAACCGAGGTCTCTCAAAGGACAGACCAGATAAACAAGACAAGCATATATGAGACTTTAGAGTCCCTCGCAACAAGATATCCGTCACGACGTTACAATACCAATCAGGGAGAGAAATTTGCGCACGAAATTCATTCTATCTTGGTGGATCTCGGACTACAATCTACTCTCTATCTGCATTCTTGGAAACAGCCATCAGTGATAGCTACAATTCCAGGAATAACATCTGATCGCGTCGTGGTAGGATGTCATCTGGACTCGTTCAACTTGAATTTTCTAGCCAGTGCTCCAGGTGTAGACGATAACCTTTCTGGAGTGGTCACTTTACTGGAGGCCATCAGAATTCTACATACCTCTGACTTCCATCCTGTTCAGACTCTTGAGTTCCATTTCTACGCCGCCGAGGAGCTCGGGCTTAAGGGATCGCTGGAAATTATCAAGAACAGCACCAATATTATCGCCCATTTACAACAGGATATGACCGCATATTCTGCAGGTGCACCATCGCATTTTGGGGTTGTTGTCGACTATAGTTCGCCGCAGCTGGCAGATTACATTAAGAGTCTCATCTCAGCATACTGCAGTATCCCATACAAAGACACCTTGTGCGACCAAATCTGCTCAGACCATTCATCTGCTCTTGTATATGGCTTTCCAGCAGTGTATGTGATGGAATCGGAACAAAAGTTCGTCAATCCGCACATTCATTCAATCCACGATACCCTTGAATATGTTGATTTGGATCATATGGAGCAGCATGTGCGATTAGTGCTGGCATTTGCTATAGAGACAGCTAGCATGCAAAGCGTGAAAACCTCAAGCTTCCAGAAATTTCAATTCAAATTAACAGATATAATAATCTTGAGTGCCACTCATGACACCCTACGGTTCGGTTTCATATGCGTACTGCTACCGGCTATTGTTTGCGGCTCCGTGCTAATTCTCAAAAATGGTGGTCACAGAAATTTATTCAAGCCCCATGATAATTAGTGGGGTAGCATGCATATAAAGATCCCCGGATCGGATCATCTGGAATAATTATCTTAGCATGTATTTATTTAATCGACCAATGTAAGTAGCAGCAAGCTTGTATTTCTAACACCAACAGTGTTATTGCGCTGTTCGCTGGAATGGCTACCCCCCCAATCTTGGTGCGCACCCTTGCACCATTATATAGCAACTTGATCTATCGAAGAGAAGACGAGTCCCGGTTGCATAGGATCCACGCCGGCCTAGATATGTTCAACTCAAGACTGAACAACATCGAGAACCATATCAATGTGCGTTAACTACGCAAATTGTCCGTTACAGCTGGGCCAAATCGTGCAATAAAATTTCTCGGCTTCTCCTTCCATTAGGAAAAATTTAAATTTCTCCAGATTTTGGCTATAAGCAGTTTATGGCGAATCACTCGATTATTTAAACTAGACCATTTCCTCTCTCGAAATCAAAATGGTCGCTCCCGAGTTCAACCTATCATCTGCTAAAGCCACTGAGTACGAGCACGAGTACGCTGCACACAACTACCATCCTCTGCCAGTGGTGTTTTCTAAGGCTCTGGGTGCCAAGGTTTGGGACCCTGAAGGAAACGAATACCTTGATTTCTTGTCAGCATACTCAGCTGTGAACCAGGGACATTGTCATCCACGGATCATTAATGCTCTGGTTGAACAGGCTCAGAAGTTGACTCTTTCTTCAAGAGCATTTTCGTCAGACATTTTTGGCTCGTACGCCAAGTATGTCACCGAATTTTTCGGCTACGAATGTGTTTTGCCAATGAATACCGGAGCAGAAGCTGTTGAGACTGCATTGAAGCTTGCCAGAAGATGGGGGTACAAAAAGAAGGGTATTCCTCCTAATGAAGCAATTGTGCTCAGTTGTGCAGACAACTTCCACGGTAGAAGTCTGGCTATTGTGAGTATGTCGACTGATCCAGAGGCCAGAGATGACTTCGGTCCCTATCTCGAGAAAGTGGGACCTGTGATTCCAGGTACCAACAATCAGCTGCTGCGCTATGGAAACATTGAGGACGTCGAGCTTGCCTTTGCCAACGCAGGTGACAAGATTGCAGCCATCTTAATCGAGCCAATTCAGGGTGAAGCAGGTATTGTCGTTCCTCCAAGTGATTACTTCCCTAAGGTCAAGGCTCTGTGCAGAAAACATAACGTTCTATTAATTGCAGACGAGATTCAGACTGGTATTGCCAGAACTGGAAAACTACTTTGCTGGGAACATTACCTTCCACGCGAAGATAAGCCAGACATGATTCTTCTAGGAAAAGCCATTTCTGGAGGTGTTTTACCTGTTTCTGCTGTTTTGTCATCCAAAGAAGTCATGTACACATTGGAACCTGGTTCGCACGGATCCACATACGGAGGAAATCCTCTTGCCTCGCGCGTGGCCATTGAGGCTCTGGAAGTGGTGAAGGACGAGAAACTTGTCGAGAGAGCTGCTGAATTGGGCGAGTTCTTGCAAGACGAGCTCAAGAAGTTGCAAGATGAGTCCAACGGCATAATTAAGGAAGTTAGAGGCAAGGGTCTTTTGTGTGCCATTGTTGTGGATGACACCAAGACTAACGGCAAGACGGCATGGGATCTTTGCCTGAAGATGAAAGATCACGGAGTTTTGGCCAAGCCAACCCACGAACACATCATCAGACTTGCCCCACCACTTGTTATTTCCAAGGAGGATCTGCTGAAGGGTGTTGATAGTATCAGACAGGCTTTGAAAGAGCTGATTCAATAAATAATTGTATACTTTTAACCTTCGTCCCTGAGTACTCTTAGTAAAAATTCTAGTCCCTTTTTAGCAAACAATTGCATGTTTTCTGACCTATCATCACTGCCGGTGTTCACCACGCACGACTTGTCACCAGTGGGTCCCGAAATCCCCAAATAAACGACTCCTTTTTTAGAACTGTCGGTGATACTCTCCTGATCTCCAAGACCAACGCTTGTAGAAGGACCAGCAAAACCCGACTCAGAGAGTACATAAGTGGAACCAAACTCGATGCGGAGACTTCTCGCTAGTCGTAGAACCACCATCTCGCTCGGCCCAGTGTAATCTCGGATCTGGTCCTTATCCCAGCCGCTCAATTTCAAGCGGGACTTTAAGCTATAGACAAGACGACCCCCATCAAAGAATTTAGATGCTCCGGGCAATGAGATTAGATATGCGCTAAGCAGTCCGCCACAAGCACCTTCACTCACTGAGACGGTCTGTTTGCGTGAGAGGAGGATTTCTGCAATCTCCTCAACAAGGATCTTTATATCGTCTGGAGGAAAATTCATAAATAAAATAATTATTTGCCACAAGAAACTTAATTTGTTCATCGATTAATATGGTTTTGACGACACCACTCAAATTCAAGGCCGGAAAGGTCGAATACAACGAAGAGACCAACGTGTATACCCCAATCCCAACCAAGGGCGAAATTGTGATTAGTCAGAGCGACGAGGGCGATGAGTTCTATTCATTCGTGTGGAACCCACGTGAGACCAGCGTGGGAGGAATTGAGTCTGAGGAGCTGCTGGTGATTGCTGGTGATGTGACGTGGAAGAAGGTGAATTCGTGCAAGACAGGAAGAGTTTATATGTTGACATTCCTCAGCTCGGGAGCCAAGAATCTGTTTTGGATGCAGGACATCAACGACGACGAAAATGACCTCTCAGCAGAGACAGAAAAGGACAAAGAAATCTACAAGAAAATCAACGAATTGTTTCGGGAGCCAGAAATGAGAGATGACTAGAACATATAATAAATATGTAAATACACAAAATTATAAAAGCGGTAATTATCTGTCAAAAAAAACATGTCTGAACCAGGCTCTGCACTTAGACGAAGACCACTGCGTGGATCTGCTCCAGGCAATCTCACTTACTACCGTGATCCAGATGCACCTACGGCACCTGGTTTTGAGCATGCGGAGTCGCCAGAACCAGATACCCCCCTTTCTGGTATGTTATCGGCCTCTGTTGATCTATCTCCAAAAGACTCCCGCAGCGCCATTCCGCTCTACTCGCCCGAACAGGAAGCTGGCACATGTCCCTATGGCTGTTGTGTGACCGAGACTACCTCCGAGTATTTCTATAAAAGAGGATTTCTTGAAGGAGCATACTCAGACGTAACTATCAAAGCCTTTGGAACCGAATACAAGCTCCATCGACTCATCCTGGACAAAAGCGATTATTTCCAATCACTGTTCAAGTGGCCGGCTGAAGATGAGACGGATTCGCGACGCAGTTTCACCTTGGAATTCGATGACCCCCGCATCACACAGGCCAGTTTTGAATTACTCATATCCAGGCTCTATGGAGCTATCAACGTTGCTGAAGAGACAAAAATGCCATACAGCATGATTGCTATTGGGCAGTACTTGGCAATCAGCGAGGCTGTTTGCACTGCTACGGATTACATTGTGAAGAGTATGAATATGTCCAATATCTCTGAAATTATCAAGTTTGCCGTCTCGAATAATTATGGTTCGGCTAGTGAACGGATCATTCAAAACGGAAAAGGACTCCTCTGTACAGATGGCTGGGAAGTGGGAGTCGAGGAATGGGACGAAATCCCTGCCTCCGTGATTTCAGAGGTTGTTGGAAAAGACTACTTTTTTGTTCCGAGCGAATGGGACAGATGTATCTTTATTATCAAGTTAATGGAACGCCGAGTTGAGATGGGCTCTGATGAAGATGAGATTGCCATATTGAAAACAACCCTGAACGAAAAACTACACTATTGTCACATGTCGCCAGAACAACTTCAAGAACTGGAGAGTTTTACAGATATCTACGGAAACACATATATCGACTCCCAAGTTTTGCACAAAGCACTATGGGAGGCTGTTTATTTGCAAAGAATGGTACTGAACTCTCCAAATGCAAGTATAGGATCCACAGTCACTAGCTCCACGCTGCCGACTAGCGACTCTAAATGGTTCAAGATCCCGATCAAGGATGCTACGCTTGCAGGCTTGCCTACTGAGCTTGATAGCAAGATGCTTGACACCCTCAGCACATCATCCTCACCAAGTCCGGTTGAAAATGGAAAGTCTACGCAGGACGAAAGTCCGAAGATCGAACGGTTGTACAATTGGACTTCCATCCCTCCATTTCGGTTCTCTATCGCCTTCGCCAATGTTTCAGAGCTCCTCACTGATAAGCGTGTTTATGGAAAGACTTTCTGGTATGCTGGCTCGTACTGGAATCTCTACCTACAGAAGAATCGAATTCCGTTGAAAAACACTTACCAGATAGGAGCTTATCTGCATCGAGCTAACAACGGAAGTTCTACCCCTTCATCAAAGCACGGGCTTACTAATCCGGATGTTTATGCGAGTAACATCAATTATCAGACTATGCCGAGAAAACACTCGCAGCAATTCAGCTTAAACATGGATAAAAGTATCGAGCCTACTGGAAATAGTCTCCACGATGCGGAAGAAAAAGAGAATGTTCAGGACGATTCTATTCTGAGCTTAAACGAGCTCTCATTGAACGAGTCATCTACAGTTACCGGGAGAAGTGCTCCAGTGGATGGTCGGTCGTTCCTCACATATGAAGACCAGAGAAATGTTATTCGTGTATATTTCATTATCTTCACTCCTTCCAGACGTGAGAAGCCCACCATCACTTCGTTTTTGTCCGTTCCAAACGACTTTCACAAGTCCCAGAGCTGGGGATGGAAGAGTAACAGCATGTGCGTTTTTAATGAGAACGGCACCTTCCCCGAAGGTCACGATCGTCATCTAAAATTTATGATAGTTCTTGGGAATGTTTAGATTAGATTACATGTCTAGTCCCTCCACTCGACAGCATATTTCAGCTTGAAGCCCGCCTGGAACGGAACGACGTTAATGCCGTTTAGAGAAATGGTGTCTGCAACAATGGTCTCTTTAGGAACAAGCCAACATTTTTGTTTCGAGCGCAGTTTGGACTCGTCCATTTCGTAGAACGAGTTGCCAAAAGTGGACACGAAGTCCTTGAGCTTGTCTAGTTTTCCATATTGATCAAATATTTCTGCAAGGTATGCAATGGCATACGGCTGGGTATACACCCCGGCACAGACACCAGTGTGCACTTGTTTTTTGTGCACCTCGTGGGGAGCAGAATCTGATCCGAAGATGAAGTATGGCTTACCTGACATCGCAGAAGCAATCAGAGCGCGCTTATCTTCTGGAAGTTTGGCAACAGGCTTGCAGAAGTTGATAGGATTGCCTGCCCAATCGTCCACGATCAAGTATAGGTGGTGCGCTGTAATGGATGCCACGACCTTTGGCTGTTCACCAGGTATCAGATCTGCATTTATCTTGTGCATTGCATCGATAGCTGCCTTGGTGGTGCAATGTTCAAGAACTATCTTAAGGTTTGGGAAGTCGTTGTGCAATTTGAAGAGAGCTGGTAAGAACTCGGGCTCAGCGTTCAAAACGTGGATATCTTTGCCATCCTCACTTGTGATCGATGGTTTTTCGCCGTGGAGATTCAAAACGAGTCCGTATTTATCCATCACCTCGAAAATTGGGTAAAATTGTGAGAAATCGTTAGGGTCCACACCGGCACTCGAATTGGTAGTCACGCCCGCCGGATAGCATTTGATTCCGCGAATTGTGCCTGCCAGAGCTGCTTGCTCGACAATTTCTGGTGTCAGATCCTTGGAAAGATAGAAGGTCATCAAAAAAGTGGTGGAAGGACACAGTTGTTCTAGTTGGGCCTTGTACTCCACCACACGCTCCAAAGTCGTCACAGGAGGCACCAAGTTGGGCATGACGTAAGCGATCGAAACACCACCCTGTTTGACTGTAGGTGTAACCACCTTCATCATTTCCTCCTGTCGCAAATGGACGTGGTAGTCCGCCGTATAACCAAGTTCGATGGACATAGATAGTAATTAAAAAAAATTCAAGTTCAAAAAAAAAATTAATTAACCTTTACTTAATATCAGGCCATTTCATCATGTCGAATTTGGTTGCTCCGGCGCTATCGACTGCGCAGGATGCCAGTACATTTGAGTTTACACAGATAGAAAAGGTCCAAACCACGCGACATTATTTGGGCCCTTTTTCCGATAGTTCAGAAAATGAACTACGTGAGCGATTAGCTTCCTACTATTCGGTGGACAGACTGCTCGAATTTTTAAGACAGAGGAATGAGCAGGGAAAGAAAAAGTTCAAGCGTATAGCCCTGCAGTTTCCAGACACACTTGTGGCAGACTCGCCCATAGTTTTGCAGCTGCTCCAGGAGAATCTTGCACGTGATCCGAGTCATGTGGGAAGAGGTAGAGACATCGAGAGTGTTGATGTCTGCAGCGGTCAGTGTGGCGGTGAGTGCAAGAATGGTCCACAGGAGGTCTGGATCTTAGCGGACACTTCTTACTCGCCTTGTTGTATCGACGAGGTGGCCGCTGAACACGTGAATGCGGATGTTGTTGTGCATTTTGGCGATGCATGTCTCAACCCGGTGGATAAGCTCACTGCTGCTTATGTTTTTGGTAAGCCTCATCTTGACAAGGAAGCTGTTATCAAGGCTTTCAAGGATCAATTTGGTGCTGAAGATAAGGTCATTTTGATGGCAGATGCTCCTTATAGTTGTCATTTGTATGAGATTTACGAGGAATTGGCGAAAGAGTACCAGGTTGGGTACTCTGAACTGGATTTTGAGCGCTGTGCTGCTGTTGTAATTGACCAAACTATTCGCTCCAGCGAGGGGACGAATGTGGCTTCGCGAATTGTTCATTTTGATGGCCCAGTAAACGAGTGTTTGTTGTTCCATATCAATCGACCAGAAGATCCAAGATTGCTTTACTTGAGCACGAAATTCTCCAGTATTTTCGTGTATGATGTGGTGTCCTCCTCAGTAAGTACAGGGCCGTTTCCGTCACTAATGAAGCGGTACAAGGCGATGCACATGGCTCGAAATGCCGGAACTGTTGGAATACTTATCAATACGCTTTCTTTGACGAATACGCGAGTTTTGCTCAACAAGGTAGTCAACTGGGTGCGCAATGCAGGTAAGAAGCACTATATGTTTGTTGTTGGAAAGCCCAATGTTGCTAAATTGGCCAATTTCGAGAGCATTGATGTCTGGTGTATCATTGGATGCGGTCAGTCGGGTATCATTCTTGACACCTACGGCGAATACTACAAAAATATCGTCACACCATATGAGTTACAGCTTGCTCTGAATCAAGAAGTTACTTGGACGGGAGAATGGATCACTGATTTCGAAGAAGTAATGGCCCAGGAGGACACGGAAGAAGATGTTCTCGAGACGGAAGAAGACTATGCCCCTGAGTTCAACCCTGTGACTGGCCAGCTGACAGCTTCGCGGCCTCTTCGACAAATCAAGCATCTGGAGGTTGAGCTGGGCAGCGGCGATTCCTCTTCGAGCAACCAACTGGTGGCTCGATTTTCCAATACATTGAGCATCGGAAACACCGTGAGTACATCAGCCAGCTACCTCCAGAACCGTGCATGGACAGGTCTTGGCAGCGAATTTGGCCAGGATGAGCTGGAAGGTGCAGATCTGGAGGAGGGTCGTGGTGGAATTGCCCGTGGATATGATTATGATAGGGAAATATAGGTGACAGAAATATTTAGATATAGATTAATTAAATAATTTAATTAAATGATGCGCCATGTCAAATGTTAAATTTGAGTCCTCATTCTCCAAACGCCGGTCTTCAGATAATAGGAACGAAACTATGAAGCCAAGTCGCAATGAGTCACAAGAAGAACTAGTCAGTTTTTCGCCGTCTGAATCAACACAGTATGATATGGGACCGTCGTTGGAGGAAGGCTATAAGGATAAGTTCCGGTCTTCTTTTTCGCCAATGGAAAAGAGTACCAGCACGCTGTGGCCCGATATTTCCATGAGTTCTTCTCCCAATATTGACCGGAATTCGATGGTGCTTCCACTTGCGCCCTCGTTGGGTCTCGTGGATGACCCATTGCATTATCTGAAGAGCCAAGAGATTGTCGTGCTCTCGCGGCTTCAGATGACAATTGACAAACACAGAGCCAATCTAGAGAAGGGGAGCAAGCGTGTGCAACGTACAAGGGACAAATTATTACTTCTGTTCACTGAATTGAATCAGATCCAGCAGGCAATGAAAGAGATATATATAACAGAGCAACACAATAAGAGCCTGATTCTAAACAATTTTCAGAATTGGGAAGCGAAGAAAACAAAGCTTGTTGACAAGATTGATGAGATTGAGAACCGTACCACTGAGGGGGCGACCTACAAGACATTATTAGCAGAGTCTAATAAGATCAATACGGAAATTGAACAATTAGAAGAAACTCTCAGAACTCTTAAGACCAAACAGAAACTAGTCAATCACCAGCTTCGAGAGTCCAAATCGCTCCTGGATATCAAATTAAACGCTTACTATGAATCACTAAACCAAATAGAGTCCAAAGAATTCGTGGAGATCGAAAGGCTCCAGTCTACCAAAGTTCTTCAGAAACAAATCAACCCCGCAGCCATTACCGAGAATCTCAATTTACAGCTTGGGGCCCTGACAGATCTCATACAAACAGCATTAACCAAAGAACAGAGCTTTCACGAGTGTTCGGTGTATCTGTCTGATGTGTTCGAGACCCTTGTTTCAGTTGAATCATCGCTCCAGTCGATAATCACGGATACAATACCCGAGAAAACTGATCTGCTGCTGAAACAACTATCATCTGCTCTCGAAGTTGTGCGAAAACGAAAGGAGCAGGCTAAAACGCCAAATCTGGAGTACATTCAAGTCATTCTTGACGACGAGCTGAAGGCCATCGAAAATGCAATAAATATCATCAGGGGCGAGGATCCCAAACCGTTGCTAAAGCCATCTTTCAGCAACACAAGTGTTCAGTCGGTTTCGTCTTCGCCCTTACCTATCAAGCCCGCTTTCTCACTTCCCTTAGCGTCCACATCAGAAGTCACAGCGGCCGGGAACGGAACGGAAAAATACATCCAAGCGAAAACGTCTATGCAAAATAGCAAAGGCGATAAGCGTGACTAATCATATTCTGTCCTCTAGAGACAATTTACTGGCCACATCGGTGTGAGCAATCGTGCGCTTGAACTCCTCGAAATCCAGTCTGTTGTCGCCATCTTCGTCATTCTCCAAGATCGTCCGATCAACAAGCTGCTGCAGCTGAACATCTGTCAACGAGTTAGCCACCATCATTCTCAAAACCAAGAACAGCTCGCCATTTGAAATGTATCCGTCGTTGTCCATGTCATATACTCTGAACAGAAACTTCAATTTATCGTCGACTGAGCCACTCGAAAAGATCGAAAGACCTGTCACAAACTCCTTGAAGTCTATATCACCACCTCTGTTCGTATCAAATATGTCTATCACTCGCTTAGCCAAGGGGTTCTGTCCAATTCCGGGAATTGATAAGAACTCATCTTTGTCAATGGCTCCGGAATTGTCTGTGTCCAGTTTCATAAATCGCTTCGCAAGCCTATCAATCTCATCTGAACCGACTATTTGTTAGCAACGGAGTCATACACTTACAGTTGGTGCCTTCTGATAGGTCGTCCAGCAGATTTGATGGAATGTTACCCATATTTTATAATTAATTAATTTATTATTTCGTCGATTTTTTGCGTCGCTAAAAATCATCTGTATGCAGCGTCACCGTTCGTAAAACTGTCTTTTAGGTTTTTGCGGAAACTTGGGCTTAGGTTTGCTGATTTTGATCATCTCAATCCCTCCATTCACTGTTGAGCCATTGGCATTACCTCCAGGCCCGTTGACGATTTTCTTAGGGGCCGGGGGAACCGCAGGTAGTGAAGCAGGCAAAGCTGAAGCAGCAGGTTTCTTACTGGCAGCCGGTGCTGATCGTTTGGCCTTACTAAGCGACGAGTAGCCCATAGTGTCCAGTTTAGGTTTCTTCGATCTCTGGACTTGCTTATCGGCACCTTTTTCTCTTTTCCTCGGTTCGTAGTTATCTGCTATTGCTTTTCCCTTCTTCTTGGTGAATCCAGGGTAGGCTGTAGTGACAAGTCCACGCTCGTAGAAATCATCCACTAGATCACGCCATGTTTTGTTCAATACCAGAGTCTCACGGCTTCCTAAAACCCAGAGAGAAGATCGAGCTCTCGTGAGAGCAACGTTCATACGACGTGTATCAGCCAAAAATCCGATGCTAGAGCCAGGTTCGCCCGCACGCACGCACGAAAAAAGCACAATCTCCTTCTCTTGACCCTGAAAACCATCCACAGTATTGAAGTCAATTTCCTTGGTAATTGGATACCCAAATTCTTTGATGAAAACGTCCTTCAGACATTTGATCTGCTCTTTATAGGGAGAAATGATGCCAATTTTGCCAGGCCATTCCACATTCGGATACATATCAAACAGGTCTGACACGATTTCCAGTGCAATCTTGGCCTCTGTGTAGTTAAAAAGCGATTTCGTCAACTCATTCTGTTGGTGAGAACCCTGAATGTTGAAAAATCTGTAAGGACCATATTCCGGAATAGTATGCCATGGTTTGGCATTCATCTCAGCCATGTCCGGGCCATCCAGCAATTTTGAGTCATAAAACTCCTTAGATGGGAACCTGGAGATCTCTGGATGCATACGGTATTGCACGTTAAGCAAGTACACAGACTTGCTATCATTATTTTGCATCCGCACAAACAAACTTTGTTCATAGTTGAAACTGGCAGCTTTCTGCGACAGCACGGTTGGAGGCAACTGGTTTGGATCTCCAACCATAATACACCGCTTAGCACCGTATCTGAGTGGGATGATTGCACTCAATTCAATACACTGAGCTGCTTCATCGATCACCACGGTATCGAAAGTGAACGACATACCAGCAAGAACGTCGTGGGCAGATCCCGATAATGTTGAGCAAACTACCTCTGCGGAACTGAGTATTTTGAATTGGGCATTTCTGCGCTCGATTTCTCTGTTTCTGTGGCTCACGGAATTTTGCTCTCTTAACTCGTCCAATCTTCTACCAAGCTCTTTTCTCTTGCGAACCACGTCTTGCAATCTCAGTTCCAGCTTTGCCACATCGTCAACCGACAACTTGTTGTCTGATAATTGTTGCCGTAGTTCATCACGCTCCCTGACGCATTTCCTATGCTCTTCTCTGATTTTGGAATCGTCAGAGAACGTGTTCACAGCCGTCAATTGTGCATCCACAAGCTCTTCGAGAGTTGTGGCCTTCACTTGGGCATTAACTGCATCGGACCGACCCAAACGAACGACCCTAGGTCTGTATGTCTCACCTTTCGTGTTCTTGATTCCACCCATAAGTCTCAAAACCAGCTCGTCCACGGCAGCATTCGACGGGGCACAGATCAAAATCCGTCGTTTGGGTGCCACTTTTTGCTCACCAGGAACGGATATTACATTTGGGTTGGCTGCTGTCAAAGCATAGCCAATTATTCCCAGAATAGTTTTCGTCTTTCCTGTTCCAGGAGGACCTTGAATAAGCGAAAAGCCATCTTTGTGAACACTGCCTGCTATTGCCCGTGCCTGCGAGTCATTCACTGCATACATCTGTTTCATCCGTGCTACTAAAACTGGATCGATCCGTTCAGGCTCAGCAGGAACAGCGCCCACAATCTCATTGACCAGATCATAGTACTGAAGCCCTTGCAATGATGAGAATTCACGCTCAATGGTGGTCATTTGCACAACACGCATGCAAACCAGTTCCATTCCAGGAGTCAGAAACGAAGTCATGGCAGAATTGGTCGTCACACGGATCGTAAGATCGGAAAATCCGTTATTGTTGTTCTTGACGTCTTTGACCCGGCCAAAACAGGCTTTTTTGCACGTGCTCAGCTGCTTTTTGCTAATCTTCTGTTCATTGTCCAAGCTATCCACATACATCAGAACCACCAAATCGCTCTCTCCAACACATTTTTGTTCCGTGACTACCTCACGCTTCGTTGACGCAAAAACATCAAAAAACGTATCGGTAGCAGACCGTGATCCTACTGTCATCCGAAATGGAGTCTCCTGTGAAACTTGTTTTGCTCTCTGGATAGATTGCCAGCACTCAAGCAACAAAAGTGGACCAAAAGTTTTCTGATACTCCTGGGCAGAAGGAAATGTGTTACGGATCGAGGCATATTTGCTCTGATCCTCGTCTGGGAACTCGCTATCTCTGAAATACGACCATGTCAGTATCTCCTTGTAGAGCGGATTCATATCGACGTTAAGTCGCAATCTCATTAACTCCTCGGCTTTCTTCTTCAAATCCACATTTCTGGGCATTGGGGAGTTACGAGTTGGTAGCATTTTCATCCGTGGATGCAACGATTGCAATGTAGCTTTGGTTCGCTTCATCTTGGCCACGACTTGTTCTCTCGTGAATAACCCGTTCTCATCCTCTGATTCCGACTCTGAAGCAGATGATTCAGCATCCGAGGTCGTTTTGTTCTTTTTGTTGAATCCAGCAGGACGAGGTGGTGCAGGATCATGTCTAATAGGCTCTTGGCGCCGTTTCTCAGCAAGCTGCAAGCGAGCCTGTTCCAGTATGGAAAGTCGCTTTGGAGCAGCAAGCTCCTCCACAGGCGCTTTGCTTGACAAGAAGCTTGCCAGCGTGGATTGTTTAGTTGCGGGCTTCGTCCCTAGATTGTCGTCGTCAGTCTGTGGTGTGAGTTGACGAGAAGATGGTGTTGGGGATGGTTTAGTCTCTTTCCGGTAAGATTCTGCCTCAGCAACAATCTCCTCCACCAGTGTACTGTTAAACTTCCTCACACGGACCAAAATCTCTCCACGTTGCTCTTCAGATAGCTTGTTGTTGAACTTTTTGGCTTTAGCACATAGTTTGGCCAAAATAGCCAGTGATGTCTGGCCAAAGTCAAAATTTAACTCCTCCACCAAGTCAAGAGTGTCCAAAGTAAGTTGCACACATAAATACAGGAGAGCACTGTCACTGAGCCTCAACCAGTAGACCAGCCTCTCAAATGTCTTAAGCACCGGCTGGATCAGACTCTGTTGAATTTCCTTGCATTGATCTTCAGAAGCACCTGGAAATTGGATACATCCCACTATCATTTTGTAACCATTCAGCATGGTCTGTGAGAATTCTAGGACGTCTCTGGTGAAGTCCAGCAACGTCTTCGTTATCTTGTCGTTACTCTTTTGATTTTGAACAACCGACTTCACCTTCTCATATTCTCTAGACCAGTCAAAGGTCTTAACATAAATCATCGTGAGAAATTTCCAACACTGGTCCCAAAATTGCACCAGGGTGCTTCTTGTTGCGTTGCTTAGATGACTTCCATCAATCAGAACACCATCAATGGGATCCATTAGGCACTCAAAGACGTCCATCAAGACTCTAATCCCTCTTTTGCTTGCATTGAACTGTTCCAGGGTGGTCAAGCTAATTATCGCATTTTTTGCGGCTTCCAGAGAAACTGCCAGATCCAGGCGAAATAGCTCTTTGACCGCCTCCAAACGGCCGTCCACATCAAACGCCTCATACAGCAAACCAACTGCTCCTTCATACATCTTTTCCTCACAAGAACATAAGCATTTCCACACACCAACGGACGCAGAAAGATCTTTTAGTACATCCTTTAAGCTCTCGGTACTGAAAAAGTCAGACAGCCTACTGAAAAGGGCCTCCACACTGCTTGAAAACATGGCAACATTCTTGTTCTGCTTGCTGCACGCAGCCACCAGTTCACGCAGCTGTTCATCAGACGGACTTTTAGAATCTTTGTATTTGATCTTGAGCAGTGTTATGTCAATTGAAAACACATAACTGGCTTCATTTAAGCTGTAGAGTACCTGCTTAGCAAATTCAACATCATTGGGAGTGATTTTTCGAGAAAGAAGAATCCATAGGTCCAAATTCAGCGAAGAGATGGTTCGGGAGTCAAATTTGGAAAGATAATGGCTTCCCTGTGCCAAAGATGCCACATCATACACTAACGACATCACGACAACACTAATTGCCTTCTGTTTGATGTTAGGGTTGAGCATAGCATCAAACAGTGTGATGCCCTTCTTGTCGATCAGGGCTCGCGTGTCTGATTTGCTATATATCTCGACGGTCAGCTTCATTTCAAAAAGCGCAGACTGCAGCTTTAACTCATCACACACTAGATCAATTCCAATGCATGCTACCAAAGGGCCATAATATTGGTTCGAGAGCTTGTCAATAAAATACTTGAACACAATGCAGGCAGCTTGGTTTTTTTGAGATGGTGTCAGAGATCGATACAAAGGGTAGATCCAGTTGATAAGGTCTTCTAGACACGCAGTCTTGGAGCTTTCTTTGCTGTTCGAAAACTTCAAGACGTCTAAGTGTTTGATGAAATGTGGACTGTTGAATGAAACGTCAAAGAAATTAAGGTAGCTGTGTGGTTGAACTTGCTCCCAAAAAGAATGACGGAATTTCACCAGAAAGACGGAAAATGCACGCAGCAAAAACGGCAGCGGAGCATTGAGATACGACATGATCTGATTAATAAAGATCTGGAGCAGGGGCACGATTTTGAACGATGCAATTTTCTCATACGATTTAACGGTGTCTGGTAGATTGAGAATCATGACGGCTTCTTTGTTACACAGACGAACCAACGGAATGGTGTTAGACCAAAATGAAATGCAAGAGTCGGTGCTGAAAAACTTGGGGTTCTGGATGTTGAAGAAGTGGACTTCGTACTCTTCCATCACGGCTGCAGACAAGCTGGATGGTTTCAGCAGTTCTGGTAAACACGACAGTGCCCAATCTCGTTCATAGTCGGTTCCTTCAAACAGGAAGTAGATCAATGCAGGAAAAATGTCTAGTTTGGGCTGAATGGATTGGTGTTCGGTGACCACTTCTAGTAAGTGCGAGCACAGAGTTTTCAACTGAGTATTTGTTCTGAGTAAATGGGGACACAGCAGACACTCTGTGATGGTATTAAGCACGCTAGAATCTTGAAGCAGGTCTTCGTCTTTTTCGAATTTGAGTTTGTCCAGTTTTTCCACGAGCGTATTGGCCTCCCAATCAAACACTCTCTGCAGGCATATATTAATTCTATCGTAAGGAAGGTTTCTTTTCAGTAGTAGATCCTTGCGAACTCCTGCTCTGGCCTCGTGAAAGCCCAGAATGCATTTCGGACAGCTGTCAAGCGAGGAACGCGTCGCATTTTTTAGTGTTGTGAGAATCTCGGAGTCTTCAAATGCAATACAAATGACTAGCAAATAGCACACGATCTGCGCGTTGGTCTTGTCGCAAAAGTAATGGTCGGTTTTCAGCGACACAAAATACTGATAACACTCACTAAATACGTTCTGCTGAACCTCGTCATCATTCGGTTTAGCATGTGACTTGTCGATCAACTCTAGAAGTTGCGACATGCCCAAATTTTACTCAGTTATGAATCTTTTCTGATCCTTTGATCTATTTTTTTTCGACGCGACTATTTTACTAAATTAATATAAACATGAGGTGAGTAAGGTACAATGGCTTGTGTAACTAATATGTTAGCGGTCGTTTTGTGAGAGCATCAAAGTACAGACATGTTTTCGGACAACCTTTTAAGAAGGAAAAATGCTACGAGAACTTGAAGGTGACCATTAGTGCCTTTGACAGCAACATAGTTAAATGCAATGGTAAATATATATCTGTCAATTCGAACGGAATTGGGTCCTTCATTGTGATTCCCGTCGAAGAAGTCGGCAAGGCCCCAGATAAAGTGCCAATGTTTAGGGGGCACGGTGGAGGATCGGTTTTGGACACAGACTTCAACCCCTTCGATGATAACAAGCTGGCCTCTGCCGGAGAGGACGGCAAGATCTTGCTTTGGGAGATTCCTGAAAATTACACTTTCACCAAAGTCGATCCGGACAAGATTGTTGACGTGAGTCCTGTTGCCACGCTTGCTGGACACAGTAGAAAAGTGGGACATGTTATCTACCATCCTGTTGCCGCAAACGTTCTTGCCTCGTCGTCCTTCGACTACAGCGTGAAGATCTGGAACTTGGACACCCTCAAATGTGAAATGACACTCCAGCACAAGGATCTGGTGACCAGTTTCTGCTTCAACTACGACGGAACCAAGATAGCTACTGCTTCTAGAGATAAAAAGATTCGTGTTTGGCACGTCTGCACTGGAGAATTGCTCTCCGAAGGTGCCGGTCACACGGGTGCCAAAGCCTCTAGAATCTGCTGGCTTGGAAACACCGATAGACTGGTCACTACCGGGTTCGATAGATATTCTGAAAGACAGCTTGGTGTTTGGAATTCTGAAAAGATTGAAGATGGTCCTATTGGTGGTTTCTACTCTGTCGATGCCTCTTCTGGTGTGTTGATGCCTTTCTATGATCCGTCAACTAACATGCTATTTGTGGCTGGAAAAGGAGACGGTAATGTTAGATACTATGAGTTCGAAAAAGATGAGTTGTATCTTATTTCTGAATACCAATCAACTTCTCCACAACGTGGATATGCTATTGGTCCTAAGAGACATGTCAATCTGAAAGACAATGAGATTGTCCGAGGATTCAAACTTTTGAATGACAATTCGATCGAGCCTATCTCGTACATTGTTCCTAGACGTTCAGAAATGTTCCAAGATGATATCTATCCAGATGCCCCAGCAGGCACTCCTGCATTGACTGCAGAGGAGTTCTTCTCTGGTAAGGTGAGTGGTCCGGTGTTGGTTTCCATGAGAGATCTATACGATGGAACAGAAACCCCATCCACTAGAGTTGCGGATCCAGAAGAGTCAAAGCAGGTGGAGGCTGAGAAACCAGTTGGCAAACCAGTTGAAAAGCCAGCCGATAAGCCAGTCGAGAAGTCAGTCGAAAATTCAGCTGAATTACCCGCTGAGCCGGTTCGGGAGGTCAAGAGCGCCAGCTCGTCTATGGATGACCTCAAGAACCAAAAAGAGGTTACTTCGCTACTTAATAAGGTTAACGACATGTCTGATGACGACACTCAGGATGTGGATGGCGATGATGATGAATGGCAGGAGGTTCCAAGAGAGGTTGAGGTGAAAGAGGAGACAGGAAAGGAGAAGAATGAAGAAATTAAGGAGCCAGAAGAACCATCAAAACTGGAGGAAAAGCCAAACGTTGAACCAGAAATTGAGCCAAAGGTTGAGGAGGCTGCTGTCGAAACAAATGTTGAGTCGAAAGAACAGACTGCCACTTCGATTCCGTCAACTACAAAGACTGCTGGAGGACTAAAATCCTCACTGGATAAATTACATACGCTGGTGTCGAAGCTAGAAGGCGTTGTGGAGCAACTGCAGGCAAGCAATTTGGCTAAGGACGAAAAACTGCAGGCTCTAGAGGCAAAGATCGACCAGTTGCTATCTAAATCTGTTTGATAGACATTTAATCGTTTGTTTTTCGGAGTTCCGCCGAGAGTAGGTTTTTCCGTGCTAAGAGGAATCCCGTATATATATCATTTGTGCGGCTTAGAGGCGTTGTTTTTTTTTATCGTTTCTTTTGTTGCGGAATTCCTTACCGTGAAGTTTGTGTTGTCTAGAGTGATTAGTATAAATAGCTGCCTTTGTCCCGCCCGAGATCTCAGATCAAACACTAATCATGACTCAGGACGACATTGTTACCTCTTTTATTTACCAAGACGACCCAACTCCACTGCCAAAGCCAGCTCCAACCCACCTTTTGGAGAAGAGCATTTTCGACATGTTCTCCCTAAAGGGTAAGGTTTGCGTGGTGACAGGAGCTGCTAGAGAGAATGGTATCGGATATGCTGCCGCTCAAGCTTACTGTGAGGCAGGTTGCGAGGTTCTCTGTGTTTGGGACTACTCTGATGCCACGGAGACTTGTGAAAAATTGGCTGCTAAGTACGGTACTAAAACCAAGGCATACAAGGTCAATGTTGCTTCTTCGAAGAACGTCGAGGAGAACATGAAGGCTGTTGTTGCTGAATTCGGTACCATTGATGTCTTCGTTGCCAACGCTGGTGTTGTTTGGGAGACTGGTTCCATTTTGGAGGACATTAACGATGACGACAAGGACTGGCACAGAGTCGTGGATGTGGACCTGAATGGTGTCTACTACTGTGCTAAGAATGTCGGAAAGGTGTTCAAGAAGAACGGCAAGGGTTCGTTGATCATCACGGCGTCGATGTCTGGATTGATTGTCAACGTGCCCAACTTACAGATGCCATACAATGCCGCCAAGGCAGGTTGCATTCACATGGCCAAGTCGCTGGCTGTGGAGTTTGCACCATTTGGAGCTAGAGTCAACTGTGTGTGCCCTGGCTACATGGACACCGGATTGTCTGATTTCCTCGACAAGAAGATTTTGAACGCTTGGGTCCAAATGACGCCTTTGGGAAGACAGGGAATTGCCAAGGAACTTGCAGGTGCATACTTGTACCTTGCTACAGAGGCTTCTAACTATACCACTGGAGCTGCAATGGTGTGTGACGGAGGTTTCGTGTGTCCTTGAAATGTATAGTTATTACAGGTGCTAGGAGTATTAGATATGGCGGTGCTCATAATAAATTATTAATTTGGCCATGAATGTAAAAGAGATGGCTTACGACACAGGAACCAACCATCCGTTTGAGAATATCACTGAAAGGTTGATTTCCAAACGACTGGTAGATTTAGATGAAAAGAATACAAAACCATTCTCCATATATGGCGTTTGTATCAAAAAAATAGTCGAACTTTTTAGGGATGTCCCCCTCATTAAGCATTTTCTTGGGCCACCTGACGAGGTTACTGCACAGATCAATAGGCTCACTGCCCAACAAAAGGCTGCCACAAGCTACACAGAATGGTACGAAACGAGTGTGAGACTTGACTCCCTGATGGAGAAAGAGACATGGAAAAATCAAGACGAAAGCACCCTATACGATTATAAATTGGTTCAAATGCGACTTTCTGAGCTTTACGAGGCTCGGACAAGTGGAGACTATGCCAAGTTACTATATCTCATACGAACTACCTGGTCCAGGAACATGGCAAACATGGACGACATCAATTTGTACCGTCATTCTTTTGTGGGAACTAAGCGACTCGTTGAGGACTATATAGATGAGTGTCAACAATGTTTACTTGCACTCTCTAGAGAAGACTGCCCGCTCGATGATGAGTACGTTTTGGCTATGTTAATGCAGACTAGGAAGAATTATGGCCGAGTCGCCATCACTATGAGTGGGGGTGGCTGTTTTGGAATGCTCGGTATGGGGGTATTCTCGACGCTACTGGAGTTGGATCTGCTACCAAAGATTGTGTCGGGCTCAAGTTCGGGCTCAATTTTGAGCTCTGTCATCTGCTCGAAAACAAGTACCGAAATCCTTAATTTGCTTGAAAGCATCACGGCCACGAAATTCGAAGTGTTCAGTAAAGATGACAATCCAGAAACGTTTCTCTCATGTCTTGGAAGACTTCTAAAATATGGGACTTGGTTTGATAACTCCTATTTACAAGCCACCATGAAAGAGATTCTTGGTGACATCACTTTTCGTGGAGCATACAACAGAACGGGTCGAATTCTCAATATCACGGTGTCACCAGCATCCGTTCATGAACAGCCGACATTACTTAACTATCTCACTGCTCCTAATGTTCTTATTTGGTCTGCAGTTTGTGCCAGTTGCTCCTTGCCAGGAGTCTTTCCATCCTCCACAATTTATGAGAAGAACCTCAAAACTGGTGAAATCTATGAGTGGTCGAATCCACTGGTCAAGTTTGTGGATGGCTCGGTCAATGCAGACCTTCCGATTCGCAGACTCTCTGAAATGTTCAACGTTAATCATGTGATTGCGTGCCAAGTGAATCCGCATGTTGTTCCTTTCCTTAAGATGTCCGTGCAGTGCGTTGGGGGCGAGATTGAAAATGAGTATAGCGCAAAACTCAAGCAGCTGTTCAACGAGACCTGTGAGCTTTTGTCTGCTGAGGCCATGCATTACTTGGAACTTTCATCTGAGCTCGGATTAGCTACCAATTTCTGTACTAAGATGTGCCAAATTTTGTCTCAGCCTTACTCTGGAGATATTACCATCCTTCCTGAGATTCGCTTCAACGAATTGGATAAGTTGCTTGTTAATCCGACGCCGGAATTCCTCTTGGACGCGCTGGTCAGAGGAGCCAGAGCTACGTGGCCGAAGGTATCAGTTATCAAGAACCATTGCTCCCTCGAATTCTCGCTTGACAAGGCTATTACTAAGATTCGCTCAAGACTTATATCGAGCTCCAGCAGACACCTAACAGACCTACCAATATCTTTAATTCACACAAAGCCGAAACTCGGAGAGGCTAAGGAACAGACTCAGCCGCGCAAGAGACGTGCCCACCAACGGAGAAGATCAGAGACCCTTTCCGTTGGTAGTGTGATGGAGCAACGGATGCGGTCTAAAACCATATATTCGCCCCGGAAGCCAGCCGCAACGTCTACACCGCTTAAACGACAATTTCGCCGCCACCCATCTATTCCGTTGCTTCAGCTCCCTCGAACACCTCCAGAGCCTCATCTTTCATTGCCTTCTTCGCCCCAAGCTTCAAAGACTAACCATAAGAGCCATTCCATACAGAATTTGGATTCTAGCAATTGGCTTGCTAGTTCCAGTTCAACTGGCTCACTCAAAAATGGGTTTTTTGGTAAGGCTGCTCCTTCATCGTCAGAAAACTTGATTCCCTATGATGGAAAACATAGAGATTCCATCTCTCAAGATGATATTAAGGACACGCTTGAAGACCTCATCTAATAAACTTGTAGTTTGCGTCGATCGGCGCGTCGGGATTTTATCTTTTCCCCTGCCCCGGCACGGTTAAATGGATGGCCCATATAAAAGGCAAGAGGCTTGGTGCAATTTCGAGAATGGGTTTTCTCGTAAGCTTTAAGCCAGCATTCTTTAACACGTGGGGGCTGCTTGGCTCTGCTAAGCCTAAATGTCATTCCAGGCGACAGGAGCTCTTGAATATGTTGCTAGGAATATACAAAAACCAGGCTGTGTTGCTCTGTCTTGACAATCCCATTTTGAGCAATACTATTCATAGCTACTATTATGACCTTGGCAAGAAATATGAGGAAAGTTATAATCGCCTTGAACGCTCTTCTGGACTTTCTGATTCTCGATTCACCAGTTACTTAAAGGACGAACTTTTTGAAAGGTCTGAGGAATTAGCCCAGATTGCTACCAAGCCTACAAATGCTGACCTTGCTTGGTTGAGCTCTCATTATACACCTGAGATCCACAAGTTTCTTCAAAAGTACCACTTTAGACGCATTCAGACCACCTTTGAAATTAGTAACTATTTACACAACGACACTCTCATCCAGAGTGTTGATGCTAATCAGTTGGTGAAGAATGCTATAAAATATACGCAGGATGTGCTTCACTTGAACGACTATCCAATCCCTCAGATTAAACTTTACAAGAACTCAGAAACAGCCAAATTGCGATGTGTCGCACCGCAAATCCAACATGTTCTGTTTGAAATCTTGAAAAATTCAGCTATTCCTGCCCTGAACACAGGAACGCCTATAACAGTCGCCGTTTTCCAGGATGGTGGTAGAACTGCAATCAAAGTTTCAGATCATGGTGGCGGTATGTCCCCCGAAGTAGCAGATAGGATATGGCAATTCCATTTCACCACTGCTGTCGAGCGCGACAAAGACGAGGTGACTGGCTTTGGAATGGGCATACCCTTATGTTCGCTGCTTACCAAATTCAATAACGGCCACCTAGAAATTGATAACCAACTGGGAAAAGGTATAGACGTGCTAATAAGTTTTCCCGCAGCCTAGTATGTAAAGTTACGAAACACCGCTTAATGAATATTTAATGATGCATGATATGTAATAGGACTCTATCTCTTATAAATACAACGTTTTGGTACGTCTTCTTGCGATGCGCTCATCTACAACACCAAGCTGGTTCAACTTAATCATTCCATCGTTTTCACAAAGCACTTTGTCTTGGAACACAAAATAATCGTTCTTGATGGTCATATTGCAGACAGAGCAACGCAAGCAATGAGCATGGAACAACTCGTTGTGCTCGTTTGATAAACACTCTCCCTCAATTCCTAACCCACACTGCATACATATAGACCCGTTAATCTCGTGGAAATGCTGCTCACAGTATGGATTATCTTCGTGAACGTAACATGATTCACCTCTCGAAAATGGTTTAGAACAAGTGGAACAAGAGAAGCATTTCCTGTGCCATTGACCAGACATCTGGTGGTCTTTAGACCAAATGCTTTTCTGCCCTGACGCGATTGGCAAGCCGCATCTCCTGCACGGTCCCTCGCCCGGTGGATGTTTGGCAGCAAATAAAGGTTCGGTAGGTGGGAAAGAGTCGTGTTTTTCCGGAGATATAACTGAATTCTGACTGTCTGCACGCAGTCTGTTCATGCCACTGGTTAGCTGTGCCACAGAATCGTCATATTCTGTATCTTCCTGGATAGTCGACATATCATTTACCTCTTGGGAGTTGTACACTTGAAGATTGTTCAGTAACTTGATGTCCTGCGAGTTGTAAATAGAAGAACTTATGCTCTCGGTATTTCTGGTATTGATTGTTGGAATTTTGAAGTCCAACGCTGGTGATGGCGAAAGCTCTTTGCGCATAGAGAACAACTGAGCCAGCGAATCCTCACTGGTTTTAGCATTCTCGGTTGTCTGAACCAGCTCTGGAGTATTTTCTCTCTCATATTTTGCATCAAATGCATCTATAGATGAGTCAGCATCCCCATGTTCTCCCTCCGGGCTTGCCACGCTGGCACTGGAAACTGAAATTTCCGGTACAGGCAGGGAGTCCGATCTGAGCTGAGGAGTGCTGATTTTTGTTGTGCTTGTGTTCGTGTAAGTCGCGTTCATGAAATTCAAAGATCGCTCAGACTTTTCAGACGACTGCGAAACAATAGATGCACCATGAGTACCACGCGAAGGGCTGGCCGAGTTCCGATGATCCGACAATTTAAAGACATCCACCATTGATCCGTTTCTGCTGGAATCAACAGAGCTATCCCCAAGCCTAAATTTTGCTGGCGCGTGTGGTGCTCTGACTGGTGGAGCTCCTGCTGAGGAGCTACGGCCCTGGAGTTGTGCATGTTTGGCGTCAATAGGTAGCGATCTTGACGACAGATCTGTATTTCTTTGCATCATCTTGTGTTGTAGCTGTGGATCGGAGTCGTGCCTTTGTGTATTAACCATTCCTGGAGCAGTAAAGTTGCGTTGGCTCTTAATATTGGGCGTTGACTGGCTACTGCTTGATTCGGGTTTGAGCACATCGAAACCAGCCCTCTCCATCACCGATCGGACCCTCCTAGCAGTGGTGAGGGGTGGGAAGGGTGAGTGGAACCGAACCTGCGGCGACGTTGACCGCATGAACTCCGGCAGCGTCGAAAGATCTGGCGGCTTCAGGTTTTCGTAGCTCATGAAATAAAAATATTTACAAAAGAAAAATATACATTTTTTGTGCGTCCGCTATGCGTCCACGCGATCACCAGCTGGGCTTAGTTCTGAAAATTCAGCGATTTCGTCCTCAGACATTTTTCGACGTAACCTGTTGTATATCACATAAGTGGCTACTGTGAATGATCCCCCAGCCACGCAAATGCTCAGGATATCTAACAACCTTGACTTTGTGGTGCTGCCGTCTTGGATCATATTTCTTAGCTTATGGCCTGTAAAAATATGAATCAGTAATTTCGGACTTGTAACCGCACTAGCACCAGCAAAAGTAAGCATATCCAAGTCAGGAATTGCTGCTAACGCTCCGTTCGACAAAGAATAAGGTAATGGGCACAGTCGGATTAAGCACATTACCCCGAAGTTTTGCCAATAAGTAGCTTCTTCATCGTTCAGAGCAGAAACCAGTTTTCGTATGTTCTCATTTTTTTCAATCATCTGAACAGAGTATCCGTGAAGCCAGCGTCTAAACACAGTAAATGAAGTCATTGAACCTAAAACGTATGCCAGACTTAACAATGGCCATCCTGCAAATCCATATATCATCCCAGTGAGAAGACACAGAAGACTGTATCCTATCAATGGAGGAAAGCTCACGAGAAAAACAAGTGAAAACAAAAGCAGTTGTCCTTTAAAACCCCAACTAACCCATTCGTCGGACAGTTTAGTCATTATTCTAATAATCTCCCAATAATTGGTCGCTATCAATGCGTAAATGGCAATTCCACATAGTATCAGAATCACGAGCCCCACCTTTCGCCACACACTCAGTGCAAGAAACCAATTTACAAGCTGAACCAGCTTTGTTTGCCCATATTCAATGAAATGGTTGATCCCTGACCATAAAGACATGTTGCTATTAAATTCCTGGCTTGCATCTACATAGCAGATTTGCGTCGAGCGACGCCAAAAACGACGCGCTAAAAATATTCAGCCCCGGATCAATAAGGTAGCCAGATGAAAGTTCGGCCTAGACTACGGATCTCGATATATTTGCTACTAGCAAGTATCTCGGTATTCTATGTGGTGCTTTTTGTGTATGAGATACGCTTGGGTAAGACCGGTACTAATCTTATCGACTACGCTCACTCATCTGTCCGGTACTACTTGACCGCACATATTATCAAGGAGAGGTACTTTACCGGAGGATCGAAACAGCCTATAGATGCTAAAGCGATTAGGAATATGATTCAAGATGAGAACAGTAGGTTTTTCGAGGACCGACAACTGATTTTGGAGAGAAACAACGATACCAGCATCTATAAGCCGATATCAGTCGACAGACCGATCAAAGAAGTATTTGAAGCTTTCTCCAAGATTCTGGTTAAAAACAAGATGCTATTTCCACATCCCGAGCGTTCAGTCACATGGAATGGTAAGCCAGTGATTTGGGAGACAGAATTTGAAGAGATCCCTTTCAAGGTTCTTCCAGAGACTAAATTGCTCGAGTATATGAAGTTCGACAAAGAGTTTCTACAGGATTTACAGCAGAAACACAAACACATAGTTTCCAGCCTCCCCAAGGATCCAGTCAGCTTCTATAGTGGTACGGGATATGTCATGATCGGTGGTGGAATGTACAGCTGGTACGCCTATTTGGCAATTAGGGCATTAAGGAAAACGGGGTCTGTGCTTCCAGTTGAGATTATGATCTTGCAGGACGACGAATATGAGTCCGTTCTGTGTGATGAGATCTTCCCGAATGAGCTGAATGCTAAGTGTGTCCGTCTAACTCACGTTCTTGGCTATAACACGCTTAATACTTTGGGAGAGCTTAAAGGCTATCAATTGAAGTCATTTGCTATGATTGCCAGTTCGTTTGAAAATATGATGTATTTGGACTCTGACAACTTTGCAGTGGCGAACCCAGATCATCTATTTGAGTCAAATTTGTACAAACAGTTCAAAATGGTTACCTGGCCAGACTTTTGGAGACGTACCACATCGCCGCATCTATACAAAATCCTGAACATAAAAGTGGGAAACCTCCCAATTAGACGAATTAACGATTTCTATACACCCCCAGACAAGTATACTACAAATCTAGAAAAGATAGAAGTTGAAGATCAGCTCAACTTTCACGATCGAAAAGGAACCTTGCCAGACTGGACTTCTGAAAGCGGACAGATACTGATCAACAAGACAGACCACTTCAATACCCTCCTTTTGTCATTATATTATAATTTTGATGGTCCAGCAGGATACCATCCACTCCTTTCGCAAGGAGGAGCTGGGGAAGGCGATAAAGAGACGCTAGTGTTGGCTGCGCATTATTTGCGAAAGCCAAATTATCAAGTATACAAAAAGCCAGACAAATTGTATGGAACCTACGTCAAGCATGCAAACTTCTTTGTGGATTCGACCATCGTTCAGTATGATCCAGTGGTGGACCATGAGGCTCTAAAAGGGGCAATCAAAACGAACTCTGAAAATATGAAGCGACTTGGAGAAAGTTACGTCTACAGCTACATGCACACTTTTGGAAGTGTTGCATTTGAAAATGCTAGGTCCCAACCATTATTCTACCATATCCACAATCCAAAAATCAATCCTTTTGAATACCTTGAGAAGGACCTTTTTACTGATCCTCGTGATAAAGCTATACGTAACTATGGCCGTGAATTCGCAAAAATCGGGTTCGACATTGAACTCTGGATTTGGGAGACCATTGGTGAGGTTTTATGTGAACGCAAGTTGGATTTCGCCTGTTTCAAAGACATGGATATGGACATCGTTTGCAATAGTACGAAAGTAACTGATAGACTAGTTTATCTTCGCAAAACTGGAACAGAGCTTATGAAAAACTACAAAACAGAATCGAAGGAGGTGATATCAGGTGATTCTTTAAACGATTCTTTAGACGATTTTGTTTTCGAGACTATTAACCAAATGCTTTCATACGACAACATAGTTTAAATTTCTATAATTATAAATGGAAGATCTTAATTTTATTTCTATGAGTATGACAAGATTATTGTTGCAACCTCTTGCAAACATCAATTGCCAAATGACGAACCTCCAGATCGCCAACGTTTCTAAAGATATCGCCTAAGATGCCTTTTAGATTGTGCTTTTCTGCCTTTTCTGCAACCAACTTGTGGTCTAACAGATTAGCTAGGTTTTGCAAGACGTAAAATCCCCTCAGCAGTATGTCCGAGTTGAACTGGTGTTTAATCACGGTAAAGATTTGGTCCAGGAAGAATTCTGACTGTCCCAAAACGTTAGCGACCAAATCGTAATCGCTGGAATTAGCAAATATGTTCAGGACTGCCAATTGAGAAGCAGTATCTTCCAAATCCATCAATTGGACCAGTATTTTGAAGTTTTTATAATTCTCATCTTTCGGCGTAGTCCAATTGAAGAATTTCTCCATACATAGAGGTGTCATGATCAGATTGGCCAGCAGTTCTAGTACAGACCTCCGAATCTGAATGTTTGCAGAAAGCATCAGATTTCCGATGGCAGGCCAGCCGAGCTTCATGACAAGCGCCTTGACATCCATTCCATCCACAGAAGATAGATTAATGAGTGCAATCAGAGAATTGAAAAGATCAGGGGTCTCAATCTCCAGATCAGAAAGAGGACTCTGGGTCTTTGTCCCATTTAGTTCAACGTCGTACTGGATAGCCAGCTCCAGCAAAAACGGCACCGGTGTCACAATTTCGTTTCTGTTGAACAATGAGTTTGGATTAGTGCTAACCAAAATGTTAGCCAGACAATTTATAGCAGTTTGGCGTAACTCCTGATTTTGCACAGGCTTTTCGATCCTTATTCCATTTTTGTAGTTTATATTTTGGGAAGTGTTGACCAAATACGTGATGATCATGCTTAGTCCACCTTGCTGAACAATTTTCGGACGAAAATCTGATTTTGTAGAAATGTTGAAGATCAATTCAACAGCCTTCTCTTGAACTCTTGTTGAAACATTTTTCAAAGAAGTGACCTTTCCCAAAAATCCGAAGTCCAGAATGTAGGAAACAAAATCGTTCAGTTGCTTTTCATTTTCTGGCTCATTAGCCATGTTTTTAAGCTTGCTCATATCGTCTTTCTTAACCACTCTCGTCAAATTCGTCAGAACACAAACAACGCCATATGGCGCAGTGTCAATAAATGAAACGATTTGCTCAATCAAAAGTCTATTTTCTCTTAATGGCCGATGATTAAGGGACAAAAATGCCAATGCCTCAAGCGCCTGCAAAGAGTTATTCAAAATAGCGTCTGCAAGAATAGTTTCGATATTTGACAAGGACAATACTTTGTAATCCTTGAAAGTCTCTTTCTTGATACTATTCCATACCTTGATAGAAACCAAGGCCCCCAAACACCGAATTTCAAGGTCCAGAGATTCCAGAGCTTTGATTAAAACCACCACATACTGGTCCGCTATAGGAATTCGACACAATTCATCCACCGAGGCTGCGGAGAAGAGATTGAGGAGATCGACGAATCTACTTTTTTGAAGCGACCCATTGACCAAATCTGTGGCCTCTGTAGTGATGTAGCCAATGAGAGTTTTATTTTGCAGGAAAAGCTGGTGACAAATGGTTGGGGCAATGGAAAATGCCTGGGTCAAAGTTTTGAACAATTGGTTCCTAGAGCCAACATCAATGAGATCCTCTAGCGATTCTGCCAGTTTCAATTGAAAGTCCGCGCCAAATTTTGAACTGAGTAGTAACAGGATTGCGAGACTGACAGAAGCAGTATTTTCGTACTCGAGGAAACTCAGAACAAAAGGAACTAGCGTAACACATTCTGGGGAGGATGAAGTTGCTAGCTGTGTGTACAGGGATTTCAATTGGCCGATAGCACCATCGCGGTCCGAGGAGAGTTTTCTCAGATCATTTTTCCAAACACTCAAATCCATTCGAGCAAGATTTATTATTATTCTATTGTCCACAAAAAAAAAAATTGATGAAAAAGATAAGCCGTTAGCTCCGAACGTACCAACCCCGCGGAGGACAATAATTGGCGAGAATTTCAGCATGGCCCGCATAAAGAACGGCATTGAGAGTCGGAATATTGCAGAGCCGAGCCTTCATTTGGTTGCATATTCCTCTTAATTGAAAAATCTGTTTATTGTCAAGTCATGGTGCAGAGTTATGTTGACGCATATTATCTTTTTTAGCGCTTTTTCAGCTAGATTTTACTAAGAAATAATAAGGGAGCTCTTTTGCAACCTTGAAGTATAAGTACCGATAGCCTTGCAGTTTTTAAAGCAGAAAAATTATAAATGTCTACAGCTAATGAATTCTCCGACAAGCCTCTTAATGCAGGTGTTTCGGAAGATGATCTGACTGTTACTCAGTCTCGTGTCTTAGCTCAGAAAAGTTATGGAGTTAGAAGAACAGAGGCTTTGAACAAGCAGTACAATACTTGGTATGGCAAAGTGGCCATCTTCTTTTCCATCTTTCTCGTTGCCTACGCTTATGGTCTAGATGGAACCATCAGATATACCTACCAGAGTTATGCTACCTCCTCATATGCAGAACACTCTTTAACTTCCACCGTTAGTGTGGTTCGTTCGGTGGCCGCTTGTGTTGGCCAACTGTTCTATGCCAGACTGTCCAACATCTTCGGTAGAGTTGAACTGCTTGTGATTGCTATCATTCTTTATGTTGTGGGTACCATTATTGAGTCCCAGGCCTACGATGTTACCAGATTTGCAGCTGGTGCTATCTTATACCAGTTTGGTTACTCTGGTGTCATTGTGCTTTTGCAAATCATTACTAGTGACTTCTCTAACCTCAACTGGAGGGTTTTCTGCTCGTTCGTTGCAGCCTTCCCATTCGTTATTAATACTTGGGTTTCTGGTAACATCACCGACGCTGTTTTGAGTTCTAGAACCTGGTCTTGGGGTATTGGTATGTGGGCTTTCATTTTCCCACTTTCCTGTATTCCTTTGATCGTCTGCTTTGCTCATATGCACTATCTTGCCTACAAAAACGGCGATATACACAGACTTGAGGGAGTTTCTGACTTTAGAAAGATGGGTCTCAAAAAGTTCTTGATTGATACCTTTTTCTGGAAAATTGACCTAGTTGGTCTGTTGATTGCTATGCTTTCTCTTGGTCTCTTCTTGACCCCCTTCACTCTTGCTGGTGGTTACCAAACAGAGTGGAAGAAAGGTCACATTATTGCACCATTGGTTGTCGGTTTCTGCCTGTTCCCAGTGTTTTTCTTTTGGGAGGCCAAATATGCCAAACACCCATTCTTTGATCCTCAATACATGAAGGACAGAGCCGTGTGGGGTGCCCTGCTAATTGCAGTCTTTATCGACTTGGTTTGGTACATGCAAGGTGACTATATCTACACAGTGGTGCTGGTCGCTTTCAATCAGTCTGTTACTTCTGCTACCAGAATTACCAGTCTTTACTCCTTCGTTTCTGTGATCACAGGAACCATCCTTGGAGTGTTTATCGCCTTCATTAGAAGACTGAAAGCTTTCATCATTTTCGGTATCAGCATGTGGATTGTTGCTATGGGTCTCATGGTCAGATACCGTGGAGGAGAGTCGAGCAAGAGCGGACTTATTGGTGCGCAATGTCTGCTTGGTTTCGGTGCCGGATTTTTCACGTATGTTACACAGGCCTCCATCCAGACTGTTGCAGACCACGAGGGTATGGCTACAGTTCTATCGTTGTACCTCTGTTTGTATTATGTGGGTTCGTCCTTGGGAAGCACCATTTCGGGAGCTATCTGGACCCAATTGCTACCAAAGCAGATTTACAAGAGAATTGCAAACACTACAGAGGCAGCTGCAGCTTACGGTTCTCCATTGACTTGGGTGAATGAACATCCATGGGGAGATCCTGATAGAATGGCTTTAGTCGAGTCTTACAGATATATTCAGAAGATCATGGTGATCGTTGGACTGTGTTTCTGTATTCCATTGCTTGGATTTGGCTTCTTGCTTAGGGATCCAAAGCTCGAGAGTGTTCAGAACTTGAAGGAAGCTCACTCTGATAGCGAGGAAGAGGAGCAGGAGCCAAAGTCAACCAACAAATGGCTCAGATTATTCAGATAAATTTGTTAGTAGGACGATTTTAATAATTCACTCATTTTTTAGTTTCAATAATTTCTGCCAATTATACACGCGGCCGTCCAATCCCTGCATAATAAACCACGTATTGAAAAAAAGTTGACTTTAAACATGAAGGCCTTCTTATGCATAGTAGCCCTATGTTTGGGATACGCTAATGGCTTTTATCTACCAGGAGTGGCCCCTACACCTTACAAAGAGGGTGAGTCAATTCCTTTACTTGTTAATCACATCACACCGTCGTTTAATAAAGAAGACACTTCAGCAAAAACATACCTCTACTCATATGATTATTACTTCCCAAGATTCGGATTCTGCGCACCAGTAGATGGCCCAGAGAAGCAGAGCGAGTCACTTGGATCAGTAATTTTTGGTGACAGAATCTTTAACTCCCCATTCGAGCTCAATATGCTTAAGAACAAAACCTGTGAGAGTCTTTGCTCGACAACGTACTCGAAGTCGGACGCAGTTTTCGTCAACAGAAACATACGTGCAGGCTTCAAGCATAACTGGCTTATTGACGGGCTGCCGGCAGCCAGAGAATTGAAAGACGAGCAATCAGAGTCTACGTTTTACAGCTCTGGATTCCATATTGGTTACGTTGATGAGGAGAATGTTCCCCATCTTTACAACCACTACGACATTACCATTGAATACCACAAGAGAAAAGAGGAAGAATACAGAGTTGTGGGAGTTATTGTCAATCCTAAATCACTTACCCAGTCTTCCGAAGTGGAATGCGATCCTACAAACCCTGTTCCAGTTACTCTGGACCAGGAAGCTGATTCCGCAGTTACTTTCACCTATTCTGTCTACTTCATTGACTCGCCAACTATTTGGGCTACGAGATGGGACAAGTACTTGCACGTGTACGACCCTAAGATCCAGTGGTTCTCGTTGGTGAACTTCTCGGTTATTGTGATTTTCCTTTCGATTATCATGTCTCACATTCTCGTTAGAACCTTGAGGAATGATATCGAAAAATATAATGAGATCAATTTGGACGACGATGTGATTGATGAGATGGGCTGGAAACTAGTCTACGGAGATGTTTTCAGACCTCCAAAGAATCCAATGCTTCTGTCTGTCTTAGTTGGCTCTGGTATTCAGTTACTTTTCATGGCTGTTGCTACATGTGCATTTGCCCTGCTTGGTTTGCTCTCTCCATCTAACAGAGGATCGCTCTCTACCCTAATGTTCATTCTCTATGCTGTCTTTGGCTCAGTGGGCTCTTTTGTATCTGCATACGTGTACAAGTTTTTCCAAGGAGAAGATTGGAAAACCAACATGATCCTATCCCCATTGCTGGTTCCTGGGGCTCTTTTTGGAATGTTCATCTTTTTCAACTTTTTCCTGATTTTTGTTAAATCCTCGGGAGCTGTGCCTGTGGGAACAATGTTCGTGATTGTGTTTATTTGGTTTATTGTCAGCGTTCCACTAGCATGCATTGGTTCTTTGCTTGGATTCAGATCCCCAGTTGCCAAAATTCCAGTTAAGGTCAACCAAATCCCTAGACAGATCCCACAACAGGCTTGGTATTTGAAGACGACGAACATGGCATTGATTGCGGGCATTTTTCCTTTTGGAGCCATTGCTATTGAGATGTATTTCATTTACAATTCACTCTGGTTCAACAGAATCTACTACATGTTCGGATTCCTCTTCTTCTGCTTCATTTTGATGATTATCACTACACTACTGGTGACCCTTCTACTCACTTACTACACTCTTTGCAATGAGAACTACAAATGGCAGTGGAGGTCATTTTTTGTTGGTGGTGGTATCTCTATTTATGTCTTCGTCCATGCGTTGTTCTTGTCCAAGTTTAAGCTTGGTGGATTCACATCTGTGGTCCTTTATGTTGGATACTCGTTTGTGATTTCGTGTTTAGTGGGACTTTTGTGTGGAGCAGTTGGATTTGTTGGTGTGCTTGTGTTTGTCATGAAGATATACAGCCAGATCAAAGTTGATTAGAAAGATCTTAGCATGTGTACTGTAATTATCAAGTGATTATGTAATTTTTCATTTTGTATTTACGGGCCCGAGCATGAAAAAAAAAATGTCATAGATGTCGGAAGACGGGACGCAGCCGGAGAACGTGCAATTGACTGTTAAACTGCCTGACCCGATTGGCCAGATTGGTTTTCAGGTCAGTCAAGCGGACACGGTTCAGGACATAGTTCAGACTTTAAAAATCATCACTCCTACGCAACATCACACATCTTTTGTCTTGTGCTCTCTGGACGGCCAGATCCTCGACGAAACTGCTATTATCGGTGATATATCGAGCCCTGAAGGTTTGACTATTGCTCTGAGAGAAGCACCATACTCAGAAAAGAGTGCGAGGGAACATTTGCAAAAAGTTAGAGAGATTGCTTCTTTGGATCTGCCTCTGTTCTACGGAACTTTGAATGACATTAGTGGTATTTCAGCTGGGACCTCGACATATGCACAACTAGAGCTTGCACCAGTCAGTGAGAAGAAAGAAGAGACTAAGAAAGCTGATGAAAAAGAGGGATCAGACCAACTAGAACAGCCAGAGTTGCCAGAAGCTACCAAGAAGAGCATAGTCGAGGAGGTGGAAAAAGTTCTTTCCAGCCAACCTTTGGCAAACTCTGCTGGGAAACCAATCAAGCTTGTTCCGGCCTTGCGGTCGTTACATGTTTCTGCTTGGTCTCCTCCAACAGCCCAGCGTGCATTAAGAGGAGATTTGCTGTATTTGCAATGCCAAACACTGGAAGGAGAAAGTTTCCAGATCACAGCCCATGTGAGTGGATTTTTTGTGAACAACTCATCAGTGTCGAAGTTTGATGGCTCTCAACGCAAGGTGACATCCGCCAATGGTAAACATCAGCGTATGTCCAGGGCCCATTCACTACTGAATTTGCTTAGAAGTCTTTCTCCTAAGTTCGTTGAGCAGCTTGAATCCAACGCCAAAATTTTGGCTGGGCAGATCCATGATGTGTATTCACTTCCAACTAATGCACTTTTAAACAATCCATGGCTTGTGAAAGATTACGAAGGCCAATACCCCGACCTTGGAAGAATTCAGGAGACGTACATTGTTGGAGGCTCTGATGGAGCAGATTTGATCAAGGATTGGAATGAAGAATATCAGGGTAGCAGAGAGCTTCCTAGAACAAACCTGGCCGAGAGAATTGCTCGCGAGCGCATGTTGAACAAAACTGGCTTTGATTTTACTGTCCAGGCTGTTAAGGGTGCCATCTCTGTAGTTCGTGGTGATATTACCCCAATGAATCCTACAGATGAGCCTTCACAGCATGTGTTTTTACGCAATGGTATTTTTTACTCGCTTGGTGTGGATGCTGCGGGTGATTTCGAAAGCTCTGGAGGTGATGAGGCTGCTAGAGTTTCGGCTCTCAAAGATCTCGATGGTGTGAGATGCCTTAATCGCCTTGATTGCAATGGAGTGTACCATCTTTGTACCACGGTGGTTGACTACTGTGGTCACAGAGTGATCTGCCAGACTCCCGTTCCAGGTATTTTTGACGAGCCTGCACTGGAGGAACAGGAAGAACCAATTTCGAGAGTAATCTACGGAGCATCTGAAGCTAGGACCCAATTAAATGTTGATCCAAAAATTGGTCAGAAATTTAAGCAGATTGCTGAAGCATTTCACTTAAAGACCCACAATGCTTGGACCGTCGACGGGTCAGAGATTCAGGAAGTGATGACTTCTATGGACACCAAGGGAATGAAGGGTACTGATGGAAGAGACTACATCATTGATCTGTACAGAACAACCCCCGTGGACATTGAATTCATTGAAAAACACTTTACTGAGAAGGAAGACTCGTATCCTCACAGGATGGCAGTTCTGCGTCACGAAGCCGTGGAAGAGTGGTGGAGAAGACAGGTTTCTGTTGCCATCAAGGAAGAGGCAGATAGATTAGAGGGGGAAACAACAGATGGTGAAGAAAAGCCAACTATAGCGGTTGACACCTCAGCTTTTGCTTTGAATCCCGACGCTTTCTGTCTGACAGATGCTCCAACTCCAGAATTAGCTCAGGAACTTAAAAAGGATGAGGAAAGAGTTCGAGAGGTTTCCAAGTTTGTGACAGAGATTTTACTACCTGAGCTGGTTGCCGATCTTGAGTCTTCCGAGGCCTATACTCCGATTGACGGTAGTCATTTGACTTCAATACTTCATCGTCAAGGTATCAACATTCGGTACTTGGGAGCTTTAGCTGAACTTGTAGAGGAGAGACAACAGGCAGCTAAGAGTGAAGAAGAAGAGAGACTTGAAAAGGTTAGGATCGAAGAACAAGAAAAGGAGAAAAAGGACAGCAATGAGAAAGAAAAAGACCAGGAAGAGCATTCTGATTCCGAAGAGATTACAGAGCCATCTAAGCTCGATGCCACCCCTGTTTTGAATGTTTTGGATGCACTACATTCCGTTACTATTCAAGAGATGATTGCTAGAGGTGTGAAGCATTTCTTAAGAGAAAAATGTTCTTCTCTTCCTGTTGCTTTGGTCCCATATGTTATTGCACATGTCCACAACTGTGTTCTTGGAGTTGATGGCAAGCTTGTTGTCGATGACCTACTGACCGAAACTTACGGCTCTGTGGATGCTCTTGAGCTTTCTAAGGACGAAATCCGTGCTCAGATTACCAAAGAGGTATTTATTAGATACAGATACACGCTCCCAAATGAATGGCCAATTCAGCCAGTGTATTTGATGAGAGAAATTGCCACCAAGTTTGGTATTCAGTGGACAGATAAGAAATACCTGTTTACCAAGGAAGAACTTACTCAGACTGCACCATTGGAAACGAAGAAGAAGACCAAGGGAGACACTAATGGCAAATCTGCTACTACATTTGTTGCAGATGATGTTTTGGCTGTTGTTCCTATCATCAAGGATTCTGTTTACAACTCGACTTCAGTGGACGAGATCTGGGAGGCTGGACGTGCTAGAGCTGCAAAGGGAGAGCCAGAAGGAATTCAACTTCTCAACGAATCCATTGAAGTGTATGAACAGGTTTATGGTGCCATCCATCCGGAGACTGCTAAGGGCTATGGACAGTTGGGTCAGATCTGTGTGGATCTTAAAATGGGTGTTCAAGCTTGCGAGTTGACCCGCAAGTCTTTTAGAATCCTTGAAAGGACCTGTGGAATAGACTCTTACGACTCAATTCTTGCTTTGGCAAGAATGGCTCTTGTTGAAGCTGCTCAAAATGATTACTTGAATGCTATCAAGCTGCAATCCAGAATACTGAACTACTGGCTCACATTCCACGGTGAATCACACATCAATGTCGTTTCTGCATTGTCCACTATAGCTGTGATACTCCAGAAAATCCAGCTTAATTCACAAGCTGCTGATGTGTTTTACAAAGCTGTGGAACTTAGCGACAAGTACATTGGTGAAAAGAGTCAAATGTCCGGTCTTCTGCGGTTCCAGCTTGGTCAATCGCTCGTAACTTTGAAACGGTTTGTTCCGGCTAGCGAAGAATTGGAAAAGGCTGCTAATATCTTTAGACTCAATTTGGGCAGCAGTGATAAGAGCACTCGGGAGGCCTCTAAGTGGACGATTCAGCTCAAAGAGTACATCAATGTGTTGCAGAAGCAAGGAAAGCAGCTCAGAGCTCTGGAATCCCAGGTGGCTAAGAAAGCCAAGAAACCTAGTCCCCAGATCTCGTCTAAGAAAAAATCTGTCTCACCTAACCCGGAGATCGCCGAAAAGTCGGTGGACGAGATCATGAAGTTCATTGAAGGAGAACCGAAGAAGAGTAAAAAGAACTCAAGAATAAATAGACGTTTGTAAATAGCACAAGGTTACTCTTGTAATTTAATTATTACCTTACATTTTATCTATTTTTACATCTATCACTCTTCGATGTCTCCATGCTCCCAGCATCCCTTACGAGCTCTCTTGGCCTGGTTTTCTAACTCCAATAGTTTTGCATGCTCGTTGGTAAGCAATTTCTCGAATTGTTTCAAATCCTTCTTCACGATACCGAGTCCGTTAGAAACCAGCTCCTTGTTAATAGTCCAGGTTGGGTCTTTTGAAATAGTGTCAGGATCGTAGAGCTCAACATCCATCTCAATACCTGGCTCTGGATTATGGAAAATCTCACAAGCAACTAGCTGTCTGTCCAGGATCAAATCCTCAAGGAAGTAAATTGCTTCCTTTTGGTAGTCAATTGGCTCAGCAGGTGGCAGCTTGACGAGAGACAATTGTGCAATCCGAGCCTGCGGTTTCAACACAGTAATACCAAAATTGGATGGAAGCTCGCGAAGATCCGCAAAGTTGACATATTCGCTGTTGCCGTAATCGATGTGACGGACTTTATATTTGTTTTGCTGTTTGTCCACCAGTTCAACGCTAGCTCTGTAGAATTTGTCATTCTCAGAAAATTTGGCGGCAACAATAGCTCCGACCCTTGGGGGCTTAACGAGATTGTTGAAATTTAAAGAGGCAGCATGCATCTGTTTCATGAAAGGCGAGAGTTTCTTCTGCTCCTCATTGATAATGTGGAAGCTAACAGTTTCAGAAACATCTGTAATGTTCACATCGTAGTATTTTCTGGTGATACTCAACTTAGAAAATTGCTCCACTGGTGCCTCTTGAGCCTTATAATTAGCCCAAACACCAATTTTTTTAGCTCTTGCCTCCTCTTCAGCCTGCAAGAACTGTGTCTCAAACTTAGTCTGAGCCAAAGATCTGTCGTGGCATTCTGCAAACCCTTCTTGAAGAAGAGCCACCTGGAATGGAACACTAGCCCCAGGGAGGTATAGGTTACCAACAAAACCACCGAACTTGTCCACATTGTAAATATCTAACTGGACATCTCTTTGGTAAGCCTTCTTAGTTGCAAAAGCTAGAGCTTTAGCTGATAGCTCCTCATCACCCTTGTTGCTAGCCAAACCACCCAGAACAAATGTCATTTTCAGGCCTTCACGAGGCATCAAGATCTTGAATCTATTTGAAGCTGTTATGTGTTCCACAATACCGGGAATCTTCGTCCGGTTCTGGAATGAAAACATGTAAGGTTTAGCTCTTGCTGCAGACTCAGAAGCATCAACAACTCTTTCCGATTCTGGAACTTTGCCATGAATACCCTTCTTCATCTTGGTAGCCAGAACTTCAGATTCAATTAACGAGTCCCAGTATTCTGGCTTTTCGTCTCCTCTGTGTTTTATCACGGTGGCATATCCGTTCGAGACTATTAGATCGGAAAGGTTCTTTCCGTCGTGTAAGTAGATACTCACCAGAGCCCGTTCATCTAGTTGCTCGGTCTTTGGTCTGATAGATTCCACCACAACCCTCACTTGCTTGCCAATGGCTTTTGAACGTAGAAATTCTCTTGCTGGGCCGACAAATGGCGCAAGCTCAGCATCAGATTGTCTCGGAGCTCGAATAGAAACCAACTGAACTGTTGTTTCTGTATCATCCTTTAGTCTGACAACCAGAGTGTCTGCTGAAATGATCCTTGCAACAATCCCGTTGAAGCTTTTAGTCAAGTTGTCAGATGTATCTTGCTCATTCTTCCAGATATTTTTCTTTTGATTCCTTGCAGTGCGCTCGCTCTTTCTCAACTCTGCCATCTCGCTAGCTCCCAAAATAACTGACTGCCAGTCTGCCACCTCTGCAAAACCGTCTCCCAACAATTTGGCACTAATATTACCAGCAGGATGCACAACTTTGGCGACTGCAATTCCTGTCGAAGATTCACCGACAACACTCACCTTAACATTTCTGGCAAGTAATCGGGCCTCCACATAGCTCTTGGCCTGCTCTCCAAATGGCTCTGCAGCTTGTTCAGCAGAGGCAGTTCTTGGACTTTTGATACCCGCAATGAGCACAGGAAACACAGCATGTTTGGATTTAGAAACAAGAACTCTCACCATGAGCCTGTCTCCACTAATCACACGCTCCACAACAGCATCAAGAGGACTAGTCTTCGACTTCTCCTTTTGACTAGTAGTGAGCTCGTTAGCAGTTTCTATGGAAGCCAATTTTTTGCTCCAAAGTCCAACCTCCTTGGCTTGAGCTTTGGACTCAATCTGTTGCAATTTAGCCAAATCTTGGTCGTCGTAAACATTGAGTCCGGATCTAAGCTTGACAGCTCCATTCTCCAACAAGTATCCGATCAGCGAAGGGAAGAGAGGTGTAGATATATCTCCAAACTCTTTATCTGATTGACTCTTGTAAAGAATCCAGAACTTGATTTCCTTGCCTATAAGAAGAGTTCTGAGCATCTCCCTTGCCTCAAAAGCGTATTTCTCTCCAGCATTCAATCTTGGGGCCTGGACATATCCAAGAGTCAAGATCCGCTCATTACTACTTCCCTTTAACGGAGTCAACACAAGTGTGTCAGCAGAGAGAACGTTCTTCACTCGAGCTCCAAATACAGTCGTCATGTTATCAATGTTATTTTTCACTGTCCACTTTTTTCCATCGTGTTAAATCGCGGCTGTGCTATATTACACTCCTAGACTTTTCTTTAGCCTAAGCAGAAGTCCATCCTCTCTGTGCAGCCATTGCGAGACCGAGGAATTGGAAGTACAGGAAATCTGCTCCTCTATACAATCAACCAAAATCTTAGTTTGAACAGGTTTGGAAACCGGATCCAGCTCTTTGGCTGCCAAAAGCAGCCATAAAATTGACTTTCTAGACCTGGTATGACCAAAAGTGCTCAGTTTAGGGGTTTTGAGTTTCATAGGGTTTTCTTGCTCATAGTATGACTGGGGAGGTCCAGTACCAGGAAGCCTTTCTGGTTTGCTGAAACTGGAATATATATATGCAACCCGTTCCATTATGACAGCATTTGACGTGCTCTCCAGTAATTTTGAGTCAATCAGCTTTGCGAAGAGTTTTATCGATTCGTTGAAGTACAGCTTTGTCGCAGATTTTGCCACCGGTGCAAAATAGGCAGTCGATTGGCCCAAAACAAAAAAAAGTTCTGCAATAATCAAGACCAATCGAACGCTATACGTCTTCAAATTGCAGCGTGATAAATAAGAGTAGTAAGAGGAATCAACAAGCGGATTTATAACTTCGGATATAATTTTCAAGGTGATTCCGCTTGTGCTTGTGCTTGCACTTGTTGGCTTGTCCAATGGGTTGATCTTGTTGCTAGCACCAATTATCAGAGAAATTATCATAAATTCTTGTAATGAGGCCAGATAGTTGTATGCCTTATCGTTAAGAAAATCTCTTTTCAGCAATTCATATGTTGTATAAGAGCTCTTGTAATCCCGGAGCATAAAACTCCAGTCAGCCAGACGCCTGAGCATCATTTCTGGCGTGTTTACGCTGTAAGAGCCATCTTTTTTATTATAAGTTGATCCACTTGGTTCTGGACTACTCCAATCCTGTGTTTTCTCGTTGCTACCAAACGAGAAAAATGATTTTTTGGAGCTGCCTCCACCCCACTTCTTGCCTGCATTGAATAGTCGTCCGGTGAAACTTTTTCTTGGAATCACCAACTCCTCGGTCCAAAGCCGAATCGATTTCTCCATGTATGGTATAAGCTGTTTGTGGATAATTTCTTGAATTTGAACACTGAATGTTTCGAAGATCTCATGCGGAATGCGGTGAACCACAGTTTCTGTTCTATTAAATTCCTCACCCAACTGTGAAAAGACAGGCTTGTCGATAGTAACACTTTCCCCTGAATGATCCAACGGCACGATTACGCTTTTCATACTCATTCCAAGCTTCAGCTCTTCCTGCAACCGTAATCCATCTTGAAGATTTACATCAAGATCCACAACAATGAGGACCAGTACCATGATGACATTTGTATCCAACCATCCAGGATAAACAGCTTGTTTCCAGTTCGCCAGCAAACTCTTGAATGTTTCGATGGAATCTGTTGCAGATATCACGAACAACTGCATGATTGGATGATTGAAGAACTCAAATGAAGAAATGGTCGTCGAAGAAATACTTTTCGTCAATAGCTTTAGATAAATCGAGTTCCTTGCAAGCGTCACATCCAGTTCATCGTCTGATTGCTTGATCACTGTGTCCACATCTTTTATGTGATCGTTAATAGAAGTTTCCAATAAGCTGGAATTGTACAACTCTGTAGCGGAAAAATTCTGACTAAACGAATCAGAAGAGCTCATGACCCCAGTAGTGCCCAAGCTACGTCTCCGAACCTCCTGTAAAACTTCCTGCTCACGCAACTGGTCGAGAATCGGACTAACAAATCGCACTGTCAGACGCGAAGGAGCGCCGTTGTTGGCCGAAGTTCCAGGATCATTATCAATCAAAGTCTGTTCAAAACATCTGAGCAGCTCCAGAAAGTTCACAAAGCCCAAGTTTGCAGCAGTCTCATTTGATTTGGGTGTTGAAATAACGCTGATCTTGGGACAGTAGTTTTGCACAATCAATTGCTTGCAAATAAGAGCAGGCACACCAGTCATATCTGGACCAATCAGATCATATACACGTTCGTTATACTTCGATCGTATTCCGAATGCAATGTTCTCCAGTTTCTCTGACATGGCGTAGAAGGTAAGGTTACACTGTTCAAAATTTATGGCATTTTTCCAACCTTAAATTCGTCGCGTCGAAAATCGTCTATTATGAGTATGCACTAATATACATGGACCTTGGTCCAACTACAAAGTTTTCCCTTTGATAGACTCAATATTGTTCATCACCTGACCTGGTGGAACAGCTTGCATCATCCTGTCTTCACCAACACGGGACTTTAACGGAGCGGTTCGTGTTGTCCTGTTGGAAGCATAGTAAAGTCCTGCTCCTGCAGCCGTCAACAGGAACATAGTACCCAATGACAACGCCAAACCCACTCCGGCGACCTGGCCTGTAGTAAGATACTTCTTGCCGGTTGGCTGCGAGCTTGGATTGGAAGCACCAGATGCAGTATTTGATGGAGCACTGCTAGTGGTGCTTGCGGGGGTAGCATAGCTGATTGACTTGAAACTTTTCACCACTCCAGCAACATTAGCAACAGAAGAGTCAAAGTTCTGACCTGTGATGGCAATCGGTTTCCAATTCTGTCCATCATAGGAAGCCAAATGTGTCCTACCGTAATCTGGTAGGTATATGTTCCCTGATAAGAGTAATATTTGATTGTTGAGGAAAGAAGATGACGAATTCACTAACTCAAGGTCTGAATATGTACTGTTCATACCCAGAGAGACATCAATCCTTTGGAAACTTGAGTTTTTGATGTATCCAATATAGTTCTCACCCATGACAACTATTGGATCGCTTAGTTTCGTTCCTGCAACCGCAAATTTCGTTATCCTATTTGGTAGAGAAACATCACTAAGCTGGCCCACACTCTCCAATCTGCTGCTGTTAATGTCGTAGACACCAAAGGATGAGTTCACAAAGCTGCCACTGACCAAAATTTGTAGTGTGTCCAAGTACTGTAGGTGTGTCACCTGTCCTGAAACCGAATTCAAAGCCTTAGTAAGAGTGTTGTTGTCAATATTAAATTCGCATAGGTAGCTGCACTCATTGGCCGTGAAATCCCCCCCGATTATAACACTATTGTCCTTGGGGTTCACACTAAGTGCATTGATAGAACCAGTAATCTCTGTTGACAAGAAAGACACATAATTGGAGGTGGTGTTGTAGATCAGCAAATTGGAGCCAGTGGTACCATTGGCGGTTGCTGATCCGTCAAAAGCCGCATAGATTGCATCTTTGTAGCCATATAGTAAGCGAACAACAGAACCGTCGCTGAATTTAATATCAGGAGTCTTTCCGTTAACCACAACCAAGTTAGTTCTGCCATCCGTAGTTGCAAACCTACCACCTAAAATGAGAGATGAGTTGAGGTACATTCCTGCGAGAACTTCACCGTCCTCGATGGACAAGTCGACTTCAGAAATGAATCCACCTCCGAGTCGTGCAACATCCACGGATCTAAAGTCATATTTCACAATGCTACCAATGGCATAGCTTTCAGTGTCCATTTGAATTGCATCGGAAATGTTCAGCTGAGCCAGATCAAATTCTTCCCACTTTTGGGTATCATAGTCGTACACGGACGAGTTCTCGCTACCCACGAGTCCAATATATTGGGAAGAATTGTAACCATAATCAGTCACCGAAAATGGCTTATCAAAAGAGGCCAATTGGGTGTAAGATCCATTGTATATTCCAGCGGTATCATTATCTGCGACCAGTATCAAATCTTTACCATCCAAGGATAAAAGTTGTGTCACTGCATTATTCATGGCTCCTACATCAACCCGTTCCATCCCGTTTAGATTCACGGCTGCAAAATTGTCACCATATTCAGATTTAAAATCTCCAGCAATGTACAATATTGAATCCTCCAATAGTAATCCGTTTATGCTTGCATTTTGGGTCAAGTTCTGGCCAATCAAGTCGATAGATGAGTTTCCATAGTTACTTTGAGCGTTGAGTGGGTACTCAAAAATTCCGTTCAGTTTCACCCTGGAACCTTCGTTCATATCTAAACTGACAAACTGCACATAAACTGACTGTGCCACAAGGGTAACCTTGTCACTGAATGGAGATGAGTCCAGGGTAACCCGCAGATATGGTTGTATTCCTGATTGCATATCAATGTAACCAGAATAGATCACATCATACTTTTCTTCCTCATTTGTTTGATAGAGCAGTTGAGTGGTCAACATCCCCGTTCCATCATGGAACGAAGCATTGACAATTCCTCTTGAATCGCAAGTGTTATCACCCTGACATCCCGGAGTATACAGTAAGACTGAATACTGACCAGAATAAGTTAAATTAAAGTCATATTGGATACCTTGTCCATTGATGTCGGATGCTGCCACCGCGGCAGATAAATAACCTTGAGTATCTGTCCAGTCAACAGAACCAAGAGTGGACGCCGATGAATATGAGCCAACTGCAGAACAGCTTGGCTCATTCAAGGTGTTGTTTGCGTAAATGGTAGTTCCATACTGGAACAATTCAAATCCAACGAGGCCTGCATGGGCTCCAAAGTTATCGAGCACTTGTATAGTGACCTGGTCCACAAGAAGTGAATTCGCAAATTCAAACTCCTGATAATTCGCCCCGTACCCTATTAATCCTGTCTTGGTAACGCTCTCAGTGGTATATATACCGTTTTCTAATTCATCAGAGTGTGAATCGAGAGATGCTGATAAATTCGTATTTGGTAGCAGAGGACACCAGGCGTCACAGTATCTTGTTTCCAGAGTGTTTGGGTCGATATATGACAAATTCATGATTCCATTCGCTGGCTGCGTAATGATTCTAAAAACACTGACTCCGTTTTCGCCCGGCAAGTTGTATAGACGCAATTTAGATGGTCGAACAGATTCTGGTAAAAGAGCAGACCACGAGCCCTGCTGGCCGTCCTGAAGGGTCCAGCTACCATCTGCTTCGGTACAAGTAATAGTATCTGCACCAGAACCATCTGAGTTGGTGAATTGTGCGTATTTCAAGCTCACAAGCTGATTTGGATCAACGTAACTCACGTTGCTTGAGTTGGAGCTTAAAAGCCTAGAATTACCAATGGAATCAAATTGTCCACCAAATATGATACTGTCATTGCCATGAATAATGCTGCTAACTTTGCCATTGAGTCCTCCAAACGGCGCAGTTGATAAGGTGTGGTTGGTTCGGTTGTATAACACCACACCTGAAGTTTGGTTATATGTGAGGTCTCCACCAAAATAAATCAACTCGTCTTCTACCAGCACACTGGTAACATTGCCATTAACTTGTTCCCAGTCTTGTACAGCTGACGAGTTTTTGTTGTTGATGTCGTAAATGTAGGGCTGTCCGTCAGCTAAATAAATAAATGATTGATCGTTCAAGGAAAACACATCGGTCTGTCGTCCGGGCTCCAGTTCCACGATTGTACTATTTTTGGAACTTAAAGCCCAAATACCATGATTGCCTTCGGTTAAATTGTATTTCGCCACATCGGAGTAGTTTGAAATTGAGTCAAAGAAGCCATATATAAACACAGGCTCAAGAATGGATGGTTGCTCGACCTGCTGAATATCAAAGACACCAGCATTGGCTATTTGAAGAAATATGAGAGCACTTAATCCAGTAAGCTTCATGTCTATCGTCATTCCATCAGCCAGAAAGCCTTTATTGAAGCCGTTCACAGATTATCTGGAAAAAAGATGTGGAAAGTTTGTATCATTCCCAAAGCGGCAAAATGTAAACATGCAGAACTTGAAATTGCAAGTTTAATTTTTCGCAATAAGATTCATAGTAATGGTCTCGCTATGCGAGTCTTGGTTTTTTCTTGACCCATACACAGCCATACAAACAAGACATCCACCATGTCCAATTATAAGGATATAACTTGAGAACATACATTTCTAACGAAACTTAGCATCGTGGCGCAGTGGAAGCGCGCAGGGCTCATAACCCTGATGTCGTTGGATCGAAACCAACCGATGCTAATCTCTTTTTTTGCCAGCTTGGTTGCTGAGGCGAACAAAGCAACCTTGCTTTTTAATTTACGTAATTAAGCAACATGAGTAGTGTGTTCATATACAGAGATTTGATTGCGCAGTTCACTAATATCTAATCTAAAAAACTCCGCTTCTCCACAAATTAAAGCACATATTTTTTTGTGGGGTGATATCGCTAGACTTAATAAACTCTCCGGTTCCCTTTGAACTTTTCCCAAAGTATGAGACGTTGTTCATTAGTGATATCAGACCCATCTCAAGAGCCTGATGATACATCCAAGGCCCAAAAGGTAGACCCACTAACCTGTAACTCAGGAGCATTACCAATGATCGGATCACTTGTGTACTATCGCAAGCGAAAAACCTGGGCTGCAATTTCAGCTGAAAATAACACTAGTCAAAACATAATTGAAAGAAAGAGCAAGTCCTGCACAGACTTACCGGCTTCAGACCACCAACATCATTCATCTAAAAAGTTGCAACCAGTAGAAATGGATAGTTCTTCCCCAAGCAGCGAACCACTGAGTGACATGGAAACAGTAACAACCACCTCATATAATACCAAGGAGACATCATTTGACCAACTAGAGCATCGTATTGACCACGAACGCCGAAAATCATCTGGCTGGCTCGACGACGACCTTCGTGAAAAGACGCCCGAGTCTTTTGATGATCACCACAAACTTCGTCATCAGAGGCGTTTAACGTGTGCTGTCATGTTCACGGAACCTAAAGTAGTGGAAATTTAGCATGTAATGCATGATCTTCCACGCTTGTCCCATCCGCACAATTCCAAGGCTGTGCTATCAGAACTTGATTGAGTCAGGCTGTGCTCAGGCTGTGCATACTTAAATATTCCTCTTACGCGTAAATAATTAACATGGAGTCCAGACCGCCGATGTTAGCTCGCAAGCGCACGGCCACGCGTGCGAGCGATGATGAGATGCCAGACGACGATACTTCGCAGTTTTCGTTGTTTGGAAAAGGCAGGGCAAACTCCAGTACATCGGAGCTCGGCCCGTTCTCGAGTTCTTCATTCACTCCTTTTTTTGACAGACCTCCTACCACGAGTTCTCCGTTGATGCATCCTGTTTATGATATCGAGCCTGAAGACTCCTATATGGCTGCTAATGCCACCCTGGATACTATCCCGTCATCTCCACCTGTCATATCACAGTCCCAGGCCACAATAGTCGAAAGTCCTCCTAAGAACGCGTACCAGCTTGCTCGCACATCTTCTTCAATGGCTGTTGAACCAATTCGGAAGCGGCAGCGCATTCTTGAAAATACTGAAGAGTTGGCATTGGATCGAAACGGGAGAGTCTATGGTGTTCTTTTGCCGGATTCGACCTTCCCCGAAGGATATCGGCCAAATTTATATGACGATCCGACATTTTTCGTGGTCAAAAATTCGGATACCTCTAGTCGAGCGGCAGCTTCTATCATAACCAAGTTGTTTGATCAGGAAGTTGACTATACCAGCAGGATATATAGTCTGGAACTAGAGGAATTGGGGCTCAATTCGCTTCCCGAGCAGATCTCTGATTTCAAAGATCTGGTACTTTATGGGCCCAATGGGATTATCAAACCGATCTTACACATTCATGCTTCAAAAAATCACCTTCGATCTCTTACTCCAAAGATATTTGATATCGATGGTCTGGAAGTGCTCTCCTTGCGCGGTAATAAGATTGCGAGAGTGCCCGGGCTCATTGAACGATCCAGCAACCTTAAGTCTTTTAATTTGTCCAACAACAAGATCAAGTTTTTACCACCTAATATTCTTAAGCTGGATAACCTCCAAACTCTGCGAATCAGGCCTAACCCGCTGATTGAGTGGTCCGATAGCGAAAACGTGAGCAAAGTAGAATATCCAAACCAACCCAGGGATAAGAGACTGAGATATATAGGACAATTGCATTGGACTTCAAAGAATAAGCAGGTCAGCAAAGCTGCTCTCAACGCTATCATGTTGGCCAGGAACTTGTCGTCTCTACAGGACACCGATTTTTCTTCATTTAGTCCCCAACAGACTCACCTCATGGCTAAACATCATTGGACTCCAACTTTGACTGAGCTCTCGCTGCGAAGGATATCTACCTACCTGATAGCTCAAGCAGAGCTTTTCAAATGGAAACAGACCGTACATGAAAGAGTGTATCGTCTAGCTATAAAAGCATTAATTCACGGCAACAATGGTGAAGCATGTGGATACTGTAACCACACATGTATCGAAAGTGTGGCCGAGCTTATGGAATGGTGGGACTTCAAAGACGCTATTGAGATTCCAGTTAAACGTAAGTTCTGCTCAAAACGGTGCGCAGTGCTCTATTGGGACGACATTAAAAAGTATATTTCTTAAACTATGCATTCATACCCATATTCTGGCTGTATTATCTGCTGATCCACTCACTAGGTAGCATCGAATTCCACTTTCGAGGATTTTCTTCTTCGTTAGTTGATCGTCTGTATTTATAGTTTCTGATATCACAGGAGGAGCAAATTCTATGTTATTGACAAAGTTGTCATGTCCTTTTAGCTGGGTAGCAAGTGAGAGATCACCTTTTGTAGCCAGTGTTCGGAGATCCCATACCTTAATCAATTTGTCATCTGCACATGAGGCAAGGTAGTATCCGTTCGGATGCATTGAAAAAGAACGGATCCAAGAACTATGTGCCTTCAATTCAAATACTAATCTTGCTTTAGGATTCGAAGATGGAGATGGCCGTTCAGGATTCGTTAGATCAGGTAGACTTATAAGCCAAATTCGCAGCATACAATCCCTACCTCCAGTCACACAGTATTTGTAACCTAGCTCGGTGTAAACTTCATCTGAGACATCGACCAGCGGGTTCAAATGCTCATTAACACTCATAGGCAAGAACATCACATCTTCTACCACCTGTTCATGACCCAAACATAACGATATTCCTGCTCCAGTAGCAAAATGAGTAAGCCTAGCAGACTGATCATTAGAACAACTCAAAATATATTGTCCTGTGCTGCATATATCGACACTTCTTACCCAGTCAGAATGACCTTTGATGGTCCTCAGACACCATCCCGAAATGACGTCCCAAATTTTTACTGTCTTATCCCGAGAGCAGCTGACTAGCTGAGTCTGGTCTGCTGGATTGAATTTCAAGCCGGAAATCAAGTGGTCATGACCGGTCAACACTCTAATTACTTGGCCAGATTTGCAATCCCAAAGTTTTATCATCAGATCTGACGAGCAAGAAGCAAGAAGTACCATCTTGGTTGAATCGACGCTGATTTCCGAGGCTTGAAACGCTAATGCATTGATTGTTCGTGTGTGTGCGTTTCGAATCACCCGTTCTGGCTCCGACAGATCGAGCAGATTCCAGAATGCAATTGTACCATCTTGAGATGCTGTAGCCAACAAAGGTTCAAACGGATGAATGCTGACACTTGTGACTGATCCCTTGTGTAATTTCAGGATATTTTTTGCTCTTGAGGGCACCCATTCAAGCTTGTCTCTTCGTATATCCATGCCTCCAGAAGATTCCAATAGCTCTGAATAACTTTCTATAAGCTCCTTATATCCTTCGCTCTCCTTCTCAAGATCATATATTCGCTTTTGCAAACGAACAACAGTTGCCCACTTCTTCTCGAGGTAGTTATTGGGAATTCCTGATCCCGGATCATCTATTGTGTTTATACCTAGTTTCGATCCAATCTGCACAAGAAGATCCTGATCACCAATATTTTTATGCAAATACTGAATTACAGCCTTGTTGAGTTCCGATCGCTGTCGTTCACTCAAGATTGCCAGCTCCATGTCAAAAGATAAATATTGTTTACAATAAATATTTATCGCAGCGTCGATGCGTCGATCGACGCGAAACGTTAAGCATGTTTTGGACGAGAATGATCGGTGTATTTGGATGACAGCGTTAAGCGCGGTAATTTTCTATAGACATACCCCCCCTACTAGGATAATGTTTTTGATGCCCTGTGATTATCATCTGAGTATACGCAAAATCGCAAAATTAGTCCAAGATTGGAAATTTGAAATTGGGCTGTTAATTCTTAGACCTATTTTTCACATGCATATCAGATCTGCATACAAATTTGGCCAAAAGTCAGATTTTTTAAATGCCCGAGCCTCAAATTATTCATGTGAAACAGGACACCCGCCTCTCATCTATGTGAATGACCATTTCAATTAAGCCAATTAAAATCTATCTTTCGATATTCTTGATAATTCCCGCTTTGTTCGCCTGGTATTAGTCCTTAAATAGGTGGTCTTGATCTACTTTCTGAAATATTTCATGCAAGCAAACTCGGGTTCGTCGCGCAAATAAGGGCACTCCTGAAACACTAGACTACCTGTTGGGGGAATCTAACCTTTTTTGCATACATTCAACATGCATTAGCCATCATCGAGTTCCACGCAATCTCAAAAATTGATGCCATATTAAATTATTTTGTTGAAGTGCCCCTAATCCTAAAACGGACCCCAAAGAGGGCATAACACTACTCGTCCCGCAATATGCATATATATGTATAAAATTCTATCAACACTCCAAATTGTGTTTGTGCGAAGGATCGTTGATTGTAGTGCCATTCTCATCAATAGTGCAGTACTTGATTTCTGAAAACCATTCGTCCTCAAGGATCTCCTTCATAGTCGCCCGCTTAGCAGGCTCAACCTGCAACATTCGCGACATTATAGGCCGCGAAGCGTGAGGAAGTAATCTCATCAGTCTGTACGGCCCGTGTATTTGTCTGTGAGGCCGCATTGCCCCCGCCTGGCGTCGCTCAGGTTTCTCTGAGGGATCCTGATTCTTATCATGAGTGTCATCACTGGCTTCGTGATTGATCCTTGGTGGAACCACGGCAATCATTGACGGATCTGGCAGCTTACTGAAGTCAAAGTCTTTAGGCATGGTCGTTGGAGCTTCCTCTGTCGTTTCTTCATCGACCTGCAGCTTTCCCAATGTCTCGCTCACTTTATTGACCTCTTCTTCCGGCTTGACACCCTCTTGTCTTTCTTTCTCTTTTGGCTGGCTATCATCCTCATCATCATTTGAAGTTGTTTCCTTAGTCTTCGCGTTCTCGTCGTTTTGCTTTTGCTCAAGTAATTTTCTTTTTCTTTCGAGCAGTAACTGCTTGTGGTGTTTAGCACTCTCCACATAATCGTGAGGAACATCGTCCTCCTGACAATATAGACTGAAACTTGGATCATCGGGCTTTGGAGCCTTCCATGGGAATCTTCTCAACGTCATACAGCAGTAAATGATAGCTATGGACCATATATCCACCAACTGCGGGTCGTAACTTTCAGTCGAAGTCAAAACTTCTGGAGCAAGGTATGGATCTGAACCAACGATTCCATGTGCATGAACGATTTCTTCTTCAAAAGGATACTTGAACACAACTGCAGATCCGAAATCAATCAGCTTTAATATTCCTTCATTTGTAAGCACGCAATTATCAAGCTTCAAATCCCGATGTGCTAACCCAACAGAGTGCAAGTATTGCACTCCTAAAGTAATCTGCTTGAGGAAACAGTTGATTTCAGAACGTGTCATCTTTCCAGCCATCACAACACCGAAAAAGTCAATTGGAGCATACTCCATAACCTCGAAATATTGGTTATGCTCGCTGATGATGTCTATGGTCTGGATGATATTAGGGTGATGAAGCGTGCTACCAATGCAGAATTCAGCAGTACACTTTCTTGCGTACTCTTTCACGCTCTCATTGGGTCTTCGCGGCACAAACTCTTTCACGGCGAATGTCACCCCATCACTTTCGCGAACGAGAAGTCTAACCGACCCTCCCGCTCCAGATCCCAAAACCTTTCCCAGCTTTCCATACTTTTTCGTGAGCGAGCCTTCGAGGTCTTCCCAAAACCTCGGATCTGGCTTCACAATCATATTATTATTGGCATCATGGGTAAATGTGGGCGAGGCGAGCTCCGTGTGCGAAATTCTGGGCGAAACATCTTTAGATGAAGGCTCCATGTTCTTGTGCCCTGATAGTGGAGAGCCCGTTCCAGCCGCATCGTGCTTCTTGGAAGGCCGGAAAAACCGCTTCAACTGAACCATCGACGTGTTTCGCTGAGGAACTTTTCTGTCCATATCGTGTGGTGTCTGATGGTAATGCTGGTGATGTTGGTGCTCATCTGAGTTTAACGAGTCATGCGACTCATTAGACGACGCCTTACCTACATTAAGGCCAAAAAATGAACGTCGGGAGCTATTGGATTGAGTCATAGTCACGCTACTCACACCAGGCGAGCTGGATCGAGTATCCCTGTGATGTTGATCATCAGCATGTTTGTGAGCCAAGCTGGCCAGCGATCCAAACCGATTGGGCATTTTCTAACAACTATTCAAGTCTCGGTCCCATACGAGCAAGAACTCCCTTTCTCCTCTTTGCTGAGTGGTGTATATTTATGCTTTCGCTTAAGTCGGCCAAAGCAAACTATTCCTTTAATACGTGATCTGCGCGCACTGTGTGTCGATCCAAACAGGTCAATCACGCTTATTCGTTCTGTTTAACTAACGCTTTAAGCTTATTGATTTTAAAATTTCTCTTGCTCATCATGTTCATTTCCACTTTTTACCGTGCAAAACATCCTTGCACAGCAGATTTTATTATTGTTTATACACGATCTTCAATGCAACCCCACCAATCCGACATTATACTCGCGAGTGGTAAACCGGTCAAGATGCTGTTGGAGTCGGGCGCGCAGTTCGGTCTCATCTAACTGCTCGAAGAATGATCTCTCGCTGCTTTTGAGCTTTTCCAAAACCTGCTTCCAATCCACAAGACCTCGGTCCAAACACGTAGCTAGTATTTCCAGCCGATCTAGACCGTCTACCCCACCATCACGGATAAGCAGGTGTGTATCCACCACGAGCTCCTTGTATTTTTGAAGTAATTGCAGTCTTAACTTCGGCACACTCGTGAACACAGAGCCCAGCCTTAACACATCACAAACAAGTCTAACCTCCTCTTCTGGCATGGAGAAGGGGTTCTGCTGTGCAACATCATCAAGATTACGACCCTGTCTTAGTTTTTCTAATTTTTCCTGAGCCCGGATACTCCGTCCATAATATGTTTTCAGGAATCCAGGAAATATGCAACTTGATGGCATCAACGCCGGAAAAATGTAGTAAAGTACTAGCGATAACTCTTCCAAAAGTGCAAATAACAAGGCAAATAATGGAAGGCGTGGCAAATCGTGTCTGGTACGCAACATTGTCTGGAACTCCGCCCGACTGATTTTGATCTCTTGCTGAGCCAGCTCCTCGGATCGAGAATTCTCCAGACATTTCACCACTGTTGCAAGCTCGTCTATGGTCTCTGGAAGTGTCCAGGAACGCAGAACCAGCTTCTGATCCCTGGCCTCGCCCGTTGCTATGTCGGTCGCCGAAAGCCCATTGACAACTAGATAGAGGTTCCGGCCGTACACCTCGTTCTTTAGATCTTTGTAGTTTTTCCAGACGTTAGTCATGCCTGCTTTGAAAAACTCAATGTACATTTTTGCAAAACGGTACCAGACTAAAGCCTTGAGCTGCAACTGACTAGCATTGGGCTTTTCTTGTCCAAGGTTTTGCAATATGGTCTTCCGATCATGTAACAGTTGGATCTGCGGCACTGATGAGACTATCCTGCGTCGTTGCTGAAATGAGAAGGGTCTATTTAACACACCTCGCATCATAATCATATTCTATTTTTCTACATTTTTTTTTAAATTGATTATTTATACCTTGAAAAAAGTGTGAGTAATATATTACGGCCATAGCATTCCCTGCATCTAGATAATGAGAGCGGCTTTGTCGGCAGGGTCACGGCCGTACCAAATGTACCAGTCCTTGTATTTGGTGCTCATATGATTACTTCCCAGGTCTCCCTTGGCCTGAATTGCATGTTTGGCAGCAATTGCAGCCTGGACATCAAAGAATTGCACTGCAAAACATAGTTTCCGTGACACCACCGGTAAAATCTCGACAACAGGACCAAATTGGACGAAGTCAGTGCGGATTGCAGTAAGATCGAAGTCGTCAGAATAATTCAGAATAGGATCTGGATAGCTGGGTCTTTTCTTCTCAGCTCCCAAATGACTGTTGAGCTTGCTTTTGGCGAGAACTGGTTTTTTCAGGACCAGCACACGTCTAGCGCTCTCTTCACCGCCCATAAGCTCGAGAGATCTACTGCTTTCTTTTTCGTGGTAGCACAGGTAATCTTCAGTGTCCACAAGCCCGCTTCGAGGCACCCAGGATGGATGAAGATGGTATCCATTGACAATGAACATGCCCGTGGTGGCGAACTCCATGAACTTGAGTGCGTCTTCTTCTTTTTGGAAATACAAATGCAGCAGCGTGTCATCCCAATTGATGGCTTTGCCTAACTCATAATCTGCCTCCATCAAGCTGGATTTATCAAGCAACCGGACTCTCTCCAGGGGACCTCCATAAATTTGGCTCATGATGCTGGTGAGACTAGTGTTGCGGTGGATGTTTGACAACATGACTACCCGAGATTCCCTCACCACAGCCTCTAATAAACCGTCTTTGGCCAGCCTTCTATCCAAGTTGAACGTCGTGTTGACAATATTCTCATTCATCTTGAGTGCGTTATTGTCTCCTCCCATATTTCCGAGCTTCTTGCCTAATCCCATCTGTTTTGACCCTGACCCGCGACTCTCACTTGGCCCATCAGCTTCAAACTCAGAGTCTCTAGTGCCCACAGAGTTTCGGGAGCCGTTTCTAGTTTCCTGTCGAATCTTGAGGTTTGATTCCATCAGCCTTGTCAGAAGCGATTCATCCCGTTCACCCTCTTGTGGGCGCGATGCCTGACTCTGTCTCGAATTGTTGTTGCGAATATCTCCAACAAGCTTACGATTCAAAACTTTTGACGACGAGAGCGAGTAGTTTTTTGCTGTTTCGTAGAACCGGAGAGAGTCGCGGTCGTCCTCAATAGCAGCGCGCGAGAAGTCCTCGAGCTCTGTACCTTTACTGAGCCCCGCATTCTTATTGTCGCTATGCAACAAGCTCTTGGCCAACCGTCTGAATCCTAGCTTCTCTTCCTTACCGTTCTCGGCAGACCCAAGTAATGATGACAAGGATGGTAGCCGCGATTTTGTGCCTCGTAAACTGTTTCCTGTGGTCTCGTTGGTTAAAGGATGCACAGCTGCCACGTCTTCGGCTAAAGAAATCTGTCGTAACATGGTTATTTAATAAAGTAGCAATGTAGAAGCAATAGTCAAGTATCGTTACCCTGTAGTAGCCAGTTATCTGGCGGTCGTTGTATGAAAGTTACAGAGAGAAAAAAAAGTACTTTTTTAAGGATACTAAATGCCCTTTTAATTTTATTGGGCGCATTATACCATTTTCTATTGTCCACCCACAAGAAGCTCCCGAAGAGCCATAGTAGCATATGCAGACACTCCAAGTTGCATTTTAACAACAAGAGCTAGTTTAGAACCTTCCAGCTCGCTCTTGATCCGCTCACCGGCTATTCCCTGCTGACGTAAACGAAGAAGTTCCAGATCTGTATGCACGAGCGAATCTGTGTTGGCAGTGTAAGAGCAAAAGCAATATTCCAAGCCCTCGACGCGCGCAAAAACATGGCGGTATGATCCCGCAAGCGAAAACTCTCTCACGCGCCGTGTCATCTTAAACGGATCCAGTTCGTCGGGAGCCATCACGTCAACATACGTCTGGCGCAATTCACTATTTTCAGGATATATCACGTCGAAACCCGGCGTCGGTAGCACGATATCGTGGATTGTGTATTTACCACTGTCCACATCTTCCTGGTTGACCACTTTTGCCCGAACAAACGTATCTTTACGCACATCTTCCTCAAAATCCTCATCTTTCTCCACCAATTCTGAGTCGTCAATCACCAGATCCCCAGCCACCACTTTCATTCCGAAAAGTCTGACTCTAGCCGATGCAACCTTATTCCATACATAAGACTGATATGCATGGCCATACATGATTCTGAGATTTCTAGGGATACCCATGATTGCCTTAAAGTAGGAGTTTGGTGTATATTCACCATCAGGGCCCTTTTCGTCTCGGTCAAGTCGACTTAGGATAGAGTACTCGGCACTACACCGACGAGGCATCTTCTTCAGTGCCGCTCCAGCATTCCTCGTTTCTTTCCAAATTCTTCTTGCTTCCACTGAATCTGGAAGCACCACCTCCTGCTCACTTAGAATTAATTCCCCAGCTAGCTTCCAATTGCTCTGTAATATATGTTTGCCGATTTCGTGCGTGGAGACAGAAAATGTGCCAAAACGCTGCATTCCAAAATAGTTGATATAGCCATAGTTTTTCATGGAGTCAAAAATAGGAGCCACCTTCTGTTCCAGCTCTGTGCTATCACTGCTGTTTTCCAATGCCACGTCCTTTATAGTTATGATAAATTCGTTACCATTGAGATCTCCCAGTTTTAGGGGCTCATCAGAGTACGAGAATCCACCAATTTGAAATCCACGCAAAGCCCGATTTAGATTATTGATTCTCTCAACAGAAATGCGCTCGAGAGAGATTTTTTGAACGGTCACTCCGCGACGATCTTTGGTTCCTGCATACTTGATATTTTTCACTGGAATATTAAGAAATTTGGCTAATAATCCAGCGACCTCCATTGTCTCCTTATTTTCTTTGTATAGAGTAGTATGCAAATACTGCTTACGCTCGCCCAGGTTGTGTTTGAGCACCGTTTTCCGCTTGCTATTCTTTGAGGCAAGACGAATCTCAAAATGATTACTTTCAGTAGTCAGGGTTTCCAGTCTGTTTCTGAAAACCTCTCTAACCAATTTGTGTAGCTTTGTCCGTTCATCTTTTTCTTCAAAGGCCTTCTCTGTCTCCATCTTGCTTCCAGTATTGAATAGCTCTAAAATCTTTTCGACATCTGGTTTACCCACTATAGCTTCGAGTTGTTCTCTATCTTCGTCAGAGATTTGGAACTCCTTTTTCACACTTTTGGCTCCATTTGATTCATCCTCTTCCTTGACCTGTTCTTCGGGGATGCCCAAGTCCTCGAGATGAATGACTTTACCGTCTGTACCTACCTCATTAACCAAAAAATCGGTATAGCGCTGTTTCAGAAGCCCTGTCACACGATTAGATCCCTGATATATGTATTCCGTTATGCCAACCTGCTCCTCAGTGATACCGGAGTCAACCTTTTGGTGCTCCAAATCATCTAGTTTCCTTTTCATCAAAATTATTTTTTTAATTAAGGTTTATTTTTTTTCAATAAATTTTTCGTATTTCTCAGACGCGTCTGCAAAAGAGCCTCCATCCAGTTTGCATGAACGCGGACGGCTCTCAAATAAGACAAACCCAGGCGACCCAGCCTACACAGCCTAGTGCATGGGATTCTCCAGGTGCAGACGTACTAGCCCAGGAACTGATCAGCACGGGCGTGGTGTGCCGACTGATCTGTACCACCAGTACGGATATCTGTCAGGGAAAAGGCTATATTGACGTAATTATGAAGCCGGATATAGTGGAGGATAAACAGGAATGGGTATTTGGTCGGAGAATAGAAAGCTGTGATTATCCTTTGAAAACCAAAAGCAATAGAATTAGTAATAAGCATTTTAAGCTTTGGATGAACACTAAAAGTTCGAACCAAGGGTCCAATAACAACTTGATGATACAAGATACAGCAACAAATGGGACGTGGGTCAATGGAACAAAACTAATTAAAGGTACTAACTATATCTTAACGCAGGGCGACGAGATAAGTATAGGCATAGGAGTAGCTGCAGACGTGATCCGGTTTGTGGTACACTTCCCCAAGAATGGTGCGCGCGACGAGACGCCAGAGGGCAACAGTAACAATGCAAATACGGGTATTCATATGGACTTTATTGTGCGAGACGAGATAGTTGGTTCTGGAGCCTTTGCTACTGTCAAAAAGGCCATCGAGCGCGCATCGGGTGAAACTTACGCCGTCAAGATCATCAGCAAAAAGAAGGCGTTGACCAGTGGTCTTGATGGGGTAGCCCGGGAGCTTGAAATACTTAAAAGACTAGACCATCCTGGTATAGTGAGATTGAAAGCTTTTTACGAGGACTCCGATAATTACTATTTGGTGATGGAGTTTGTTCCCGGTGGAGACCTCATGGACTTTGTCGCATCTTACGGATCAGTGGGAGAGGCTGCCGGTCGGGAAATCGCGAAGCAAATCTTACAAGCCATCTCTTATGTCCATTCCAAAGGTATATCGCACAGAGATCTTAAGCCGGACAATATCCTTATTGCACAAGACGATCCTGTCACAATCAAAATCACAGATTTTGGACTGGCCAAACGGCAGGGTAAGGCAAGCATAATGAAGACGTTTTGTGGGACCCTGGCATATCTTGCTCCTGAGGTAATTACTGGTAAATATGGAGCCAAATTGGGGACCTCTAAGAAGCGGTATATGGGGAACGGACGCGTTCTTGAGGACTCTTATTCGAACAAAGTGGATATGTGGTCGATTGGGTGTTTGGTGTTTGTGATCTTGACTGCTCATCTGCCCTTCAGTGGCTCTACACAAGAAACTCTGTTCAAGAATATCACGAACGGAAACTATCATGAATCGTTGTTGAAAGAAAATGGAATATCTATTGAAGGCCGTGATTTTGTGAACAGATTACTTGAAACAGATGTATCTCTTCGTTTGGATGCTGGTCAGGCCCTCCAACATCCTTGGATAGATGACATAACTATCAATAGCTCTCAGGTCAGTTTATCGCAAAGTCAATCCCACCAGCAACGGCTCTCTCAATCTTTAAGCACAAAAGTTGAGCAGCTGCCAATATTCAAGGTTCCGCAAGTGCCCAAGCCCAGCCAGCGCGTACAGACTGCTGGAGTGGCTGAGCTAGATGAGTCTGTCAAAGAGATTAATATCATGGAATCAGATAGACAATCACCCGGTGATCATAATGGAGTCGAGGAAAACGTACCACCAGGTACTTTCCTTACGCTGAAACTGATTCCGTCAAAGATCTCGAATAGTTTTGAACCGGTGGTGCATATTAAGCAGGGACAGCCCTTCTTTTACATCGGTAGATTAGATAATCTTGATCATACCATTGCGGACGAAAGAATCTCCAAAACGCATGCATTGATTCTCAAGAAACGTCACCCTATTACCACGGCATCGTCCATCTATGAATCCCCGGCAATGGGACTTGAAGATATATGGGTTTTAGATTACAGCACTAATGGATGCTATGTCAACGGCCAAAAGCTAAAGAAAGGCAACAAAGTCAAAATTTTCAATGGGGATGTGCTAAGCTTGTTTATTGACAAACAGAGGGGTGAAAAACTAGCATACAAGGTGATTGTCAACGATCCTACAGGGTTGTTTAAAGGAGCTACGAGGGAAGATAAGTTGATAGCCGTTGAGCCCCAGGATGAGGCAGACCTAAAGTTGCTATCACTGAAGAAGAGACAATCAAACAATACGGACAGGAAACGGAAATACGCAGATAATGACGGCGCAAACAAGAGGAAAAGAGCGGATTTAAATAATTATTAAGTATCGAAAACCGATTTCTTGTTTTATAGCAAATAATAAAGAGACACGGAGAAAATCATTCAAACAGCTAAGCAAACCTGCTCCTATGCAACATCATGCTAAACGATGATAGAACAACCAAGGAAATATTGGTAACATAAGTTTACACAGACTTGGCCAATCCAACAGCATCTCTACCCAAGTCGTAAACAGAGTAGTATTTTCTGAGGAATGCGTCACCAATGATGGCCATAGGACCAATTGGTGCAGGGAAGTCCATTGGAGTAAATGCAGAAATGCATGAGCCTGAAACCTCCAAAGTGTAGTCGTATGGCGAAATCGTGAAGTTGTACCCGTCAAAGTTGAAAGTGAGGTCTGGCAAAGAATCTCTCTTTTCACAGTCGACAGTGTACTGACCAGACCAAGACTTCTCAGCACCGATCTGCGCATTCAAGATCTCAGCAAGCTGCGATGGTAAGGCAATTAGTGAGGTACCAGTGTCAATGGCAGCTCCATGGTTCTCCAATGGGGCATACTCATCACCAAGAGCCACACCATTCAACTTGACCTCCCAGTAGGCCTTTCTTCTGACTGGCAACCACGTGATGTCACCAGTAAATTTAGATGAATCATAGCCACCAAATGTAGCCTCCCCGCCGTCTTCCGCAGACTTTGAAGTGTCCCCAAGATAAAATGCAAATTGTGGAGAATCCAATAGGCCCGTGTTGATAGCGTTGTAGATTGGTGGAACAATCTTGTCCACCGAGATGGTGTCATAAGCAAGTCCGAGGATACCGTCAAACTTTCCGAATGCAAAAGCAAGACCAGGTTCACTGGTAGCTTCTGCGAAGTCCTGTCCAGGAATGATCAAGTCACCAACAGTCAGTGTATCCTGAGAGACAAAACCTTCCAAAGAGCCAGAACCGTACTGGATAGCAAATGAGCTTCCGTTCTTCTTATAAGTGGAAGAAGAGTCATGGTCATACTTGGTGTGCAAGTAGCAAGCCAACGATGAGCAATCACTACCTGGAACCCACAAGTTAGAAGATCCAGTATCCAGAATCACCTTGAAAGATTGGCCAGGAGTACCAAGCTGAATCTCAGTGAAGTACTGGGCATTCAAGTAATTTGTTAGTGGGCTGTTGTGGCCCTTCTCGGCCTCCACCTCTGCAAGCTCAACGAACGGAACAAATGCCATCTGCTCGGCCTTAGCAAGATGCTTGTTATATGAGGAGACATATTTGTTCTTCAGCGAGGACAGATAGTCACCAAAAGTAGCATCATTGTATGTTTCCTCAACAGGGTTCTTTTTGATAGAAGCCTTGTGAACCTTAGCATCTGTAACAGATGCCAATCCCAGGACAAGAGCAACCGAATATAGGGTAGATAACGAAAGCTTCATTTTATAATGTTTTCAGAGAAAATAAAGGAAAGCTGTGCAGATTTTATGTCTTAAACGGTCCACTAAAACGCCCAGTTCTGTTGATTCCAATCTCTCTATTTTTAAGCTACTTTCTGATAAGAAGGAACCTTTATCTAATAAATAACCCCAATATTTTTATCGCTTCGCCACCCGTTCCAGAAAGTAGTGTACTAAACAAACCTATATGTAGCTGTCAAAGTTCCCTTTTTGGACATTAGTAGCTTCCCAATTAGGCAGGAGGAACGCCTATGACACAGATCCGTAGCTTGACATCTTGAGAACTTCGTCAACGTATTTCTTGCCTTTGTATGACTTTGCGTTAATCATGTAGTCATCGAGAAGGAAATCGATTGGCGATAATGGTGTATGTTCGCTCAATTTCCTTGCGTGTTGTGGAGACATAGGAATCTTTATATTCGTTGTAGCATTGACAGGAGAATTGATTTTCATCAATCTGTTGTAGCTGTCGATAGACATACTTTCTCGTCTATTCATTATAGTCGATGTTGGAGCAAATTCTGAGGGGCTGGTGTCTCTTGGTCGGTTACAATCCCAAACGTACCACTGGAATAAGAGTGAGCAGTCCAAAGCCACAGTACCAATTGCCCCTAAAAGATAACTTAATTCTGCATTCCAGAACTCCCTGGAAATATCCCCACCACTCAATGCTGCCTTGCAAGTAGCTAAAGACAGCGAATAAGAGACGTTTCCTAGAAGTGCACACAAGATGAACTTAGGGGCGACTCCTTTTGTGGATTTAATTTTGTAATTAGTCACAAGTTGTGGAAATCGAGAGCCAATATACAGAATTGTACAGCACCAAGCAAGAATTGAACCAACTTGGTGAGATGAGAGTGATAGAAATGCGTGAATGATTTTGAATAATGCAGAGTTGTTGATTTTTTCCTGAGACGCAGATATTGGGGCAGCTTGTGCCCTGCTAAACCCCATAATAAAACTCGAACTCACAAGGTTCGAAATGCTGTTTTTTAGCGAGGTTCCCTGACGAACATGATTGCTGCGGATGGGTATAGGGTTGGATATGTGTTCCGTTGGAACGAAAACGTGATCTAAACTATCTGTGTCGATTTCTGCAATAGGCGGATGATTCAATGCTAGTCTAAGTGCAGTTCGGGGAGATTTGATTTCACCAAGAGGCTTTGCTCTTTTTCTATGGAAGAAACGCGATCGTGGATTGTAATACAGTTGACTGTAATAGTAATACTGGCTGGCCAAAAACACATCAATGATCAGATAGTATGAGCTTAGCAGCGTCTGGAAAAACATGGCATTCGTCAAAAGACAACTGACAAAGTTGAGTAGATCACCAAAAAACCAACAGCATAGAAAGCCCAATGACAAGCCGTCCACAGACTTCTCGGAATAGTTCTTGATCACCTGGGGAATTTGAGCAAACAGCCATGCGGTAATTGATAGATATCCAGCGTACTCTGAGATTGGTTTAAAGAAGTGGATCACTTGTTCACGCGACACATCAAGCTTGCATTCCCCTGTCAAAATATAGACAAGCCGCACAATCAGATCCAGTTGCTTGCAGTATTCTTCCGACGGCACACCAGATCGCTGGTCTAGTAACGTGGGAGTCGGATCTATTCGGGACATGGATTGTCCTTGGTGGCTAATTATTGCTTGTGGGATATAGCCATTCCAGTATTTCTTTTGTTTCACAAACTTTTTTTTCGGTGCGTGAGACTAATTTCTTTGGTAATCATAGAAATGATTTCCCCAGAAACATAGCAGTCCCTTGATCCTGTTGTTGATTTTGGCTTTTGTGACACGGACTTTCACGTTGGCACCGAATATTTCCCGAGAAATAGCCAGGAGTTGGTCAAGGTCGGAGTTTCGAGGCAAAAATAGCACTATCCGCGACGATAGCATGGCACAACTGCGCAGCAGCTCATCTAAGGGTAAAGGTTCTAATTTGCACAAATCAAATTTCTCTGCCTTCAAGTAATCTGGTCCTCCCCATGGTGGCGAGGCGAAAACAACGTCTACTTTAAGATTTTTAATGATCTGTTGTGTTTGGCGATAAGCGACAGGATCTTCGGGGGATTCCGTCGGTAGGGCATATTTCCAGTCGCAATTGATGAACTGGAGTGTTTTTTCAGCCTTGTCTAGATCTTCCTTGGGAAAGTATGCTAGCACATTGTTTAGTGTGCAGTCTAAATTAATTTGATTGTAATCAATACAGACACATTTCTGGAAAAGCCTAATGAATTGGGTGGTATTTCCACCTCCTCCACTGAATAGATCCAGCACTGTTTGTGTCTCGGGATAGCAGTGACGGATAAACTTGGCCGTGTATATTGCGAGGTCTTCGGGAGTTACGCTGAACCAGAGTTCTCTAGTAAGCTTTATTCCCTCATCAAACTTTGAAAAGAGATTGTAGCGGTATTTCCAGTATTTTAGGAGGTCTGAAGGTATCTTTTCCTTCCTATCTAAGATCTCTGGCTCCATAATTAAAATATTCTTAATTTTTTTTTTTTTCGACGCGTCGAATTCCATTTATGAGTTCTGGGTTTGTTCGAGGTCCCATTTGTGGGGTTGATAATTGTCCATCGAACTTGTGGAAGCGGATCAACGGTCGTAATGTGTGTTTCTATGGCCATGTGAACGAAAACGATGTGGAAATCGATGATGAAGAAGAACAGCTTGACAAGCAGACAGGAGGAACATTCTCTAGACGACTCAGAAATGTTGCTGGACTTACAGACACACGGTCAAAGAAGCTACGAAGTCAACAACTACTTCAGGAACAGCAGCGAGACTATGCACATGGTCTGGAGCTGAGGAAGTTATTGGTCCAATGTCTGCAGATCATCTTGATAAAACAGGCAGAGACTCTGGAATTGGCATTTGGACTCCCCCGAGGCTATCAGCAAGTAGTGAAGCGCTACTGGGCGCTATATTTGGCGAAAAAACATACAAAAAGAGGTCATGGGGTTGAATCAAGTCAAATGGCAGATTTCTCTAATGTGCCGACAGTATCTGACCTTCTGGTTCTGTGTTACTTCGGAATTGTGCGATTGAGGGTTCCCGTTTACTTCAGCGATGTTTGGAGACTGGTATCCGCTGGTCAGGTACCATTTTTGCGCACTGAAAATGTACTTCCAGTGGAACTCCGATTAAGAGTTCCCGTTCATGCTCTACGAGTATTTCACGGTCCTGCGGGACACAAAGTGGACCATTTCATTAAAATGGGGCGGCTCTTGGGTGAGCTGGGTGTTGGTGAAGAACTAAATCTTAAACTGAACTGGCTGCCACTTTTAGTGAAGAGTGTTTTGCGACTCCGGTTGCCATTAGAAATAATAATCATGATGCACAATCTGATCAGGGATCGAAAAATTGACGTGATGTTTGGCACGAATACACAATTCCATCCTGAATTGAAGATTGCAGGACTTATCGTGGTCTCTGCAGGAGCATATTTCGCCGAACATGCATCAAAGTACAGCGTTTGGAAACGGCTTTACGATACAAGAGAGGCCAGCAACCATGATATGGGGATTATGCAGAATCAGGTGGTTAATCGGTCCTCTTTTGTAGATTTAGTTGCGTGGACAGACCGGGAAACAGAAATTTATTTGGACTTTTTCCAATCTCGGCTACTTCCACAGATTACCAAGGAGAAGCTGGTAGATGATACCAGCAGCAAATACCACACGCAAAAAATGATGACTAGTCGATTACTGAACATCTTCGATCTTAACGAAACTGCTGATACTACTAGCAGCTTGGAAGACTGGAAAAACAAGCTTATACTCGCGTATCGCACTTATTCAGAGCATGGAGCAGGGGAATTCAGAGGAGCTGAAATGCTTACAATACTAAAAAAAGAATTGCATGCGCAATACGGGATTAGGCAGCCTGTTGTGGACAAGGTAATAGGTTGGGCCCTGAGACATATATGAATCAGGTTTTCCCTAAGAACACTCTGGTTCTTATCTATAATGCCCCATGCCAAGAACTCATATGGCAATACTTCGCATATTTCAGTTAGGGAAAAAGACTTTGGCGTGCAATTCTCACAGTAATTACGGCAATAGATTTATATACAGAAATTCTTGAACGGCATTTACAACAATAAACCCTGCCTTCAGAACAATAAATTTCTATTGTGTCAAGCCGGATTTTTTTATAATGCCTATTTATATGAACGGGAGCCTCCTCCATTTTTGACTTTTTTTCGTCTATTTGCCCAACGATGTCTAAGGAGTTCAAGTATGGCTCTCCTTCGGGAGCCCAGTCGTTGATTTCCGTTCATACTCATGAGTATGGTTTGGAAATGCAGAAGTCACCATTTGGAGCAGGAAATCCAGTTGCTATGGAAGAGGGGCACAAGTTAAAGAGAGATCTCAAATCCAGACACATCACTATGATTGCTATTGGAGGAGCTTTAGGAACAGGACTGTTGATTGGAACATCCTCGGCCCTTTCTGCCGCTGGTCCTGGTAGTGTGCTTATTTCTTACAGTCTTGTGGGTCTAGTTGTTTATTTCGTCATGTGTGCTCTCGGGGAAATGGCCAGCTTCATTCCTCTTCCTGAAGGTTTTGCTGGTTATGCAAAGAGATACTGCGATGAAGCTCTCGGTTTTGCTGTTGGAATCTCTTATCTGTGCAAATATCTCATCGTGGCACCCAACCAACTAGTTGCAGGCTCACTCGTGATGCAATATTGGGTCTCGCCAGAAAGAGTGAACCCAGGAGTCTGGGTTGCAGTCCTTTATGTTGTCGTGGTGTTTATCAACTACTTTGGTGTCAAATTCTTCGGAGAGTTCGAATTTTGGCTCTCGTCGCTGAAAGTGCTCACTGTTCTTGGTCTGATCCTTTTGCTACTCTGCATCATGTTGGGTGGTTCCCCAACACACGACAGGATTGGTTTCAGATACTGGCATAACCCTGGCTCTTTTGCACCTTACGGTACTGTTACCCCCGAACCTACTGCCAAATTCGTTGCTTTCTGGTCTGTTCTTGTCACTGCTGTGTTCGCTTACCTGGGTACCGAGTTGGTTGGTATCACCTTTGGTGAGGCCAGGAACCCAAGGTACACCATCAAGAAGGCCATCAGACTCACGTTCTACCGTATCTTGATCTTCTACGTTCTCTCCGTGTTTTTGCTTGGCTGCTGTGTGGCTTACAATGACCCTGCTCTCCTGGCTGCTAAAAAGGCATCCACCTCCGCTACTGCTTCACCCTTTGTTGTTGCAATTAACAATGCCCAGATCGGAGGTCTTCCACATTTGATCAATGCCTGTGTTTTAATCTTCATCTTCTCTGCAACCAACTCTGATCTTTACATCGCAACCAGAAACGTCTACGCCCTTTCTGCCAACGGAATGTTCCCAAAATTCTTCTCCAAGACTAACAGTAGAGGTGTTCCATACTATTCACTCATGTTTGCTAGCGCCTTCTGTCTGCTTGCATTCATGGTGTGCTCGTCTTCGGCAGCAACAGTGTTCAACTACTTCGTTAACGTCGTGTCCATCTTCGGACTTTTGACCTGGATTTCTATTCTCGTCACTTATATCTACTTTTGCAGAGCAGTGAAAGCTCAGGGCTACGACAGAAAGAAGTTTGTCTACTATGCTCCGTTGCAACCATACGGTACCTATTTCTCCTTGTTCATCTGCTGTTTGATCTCGCTAACCAAATCTTTCACCGTTTTCATTGGCAAATTTGATTACAAGACTTTCATTACGTCGTACATCGGTATTCCGGTGTTCCTGATCTCTTTGTTTGGTTATAAGATCATCATGAAGACCAAAACAGTCAGACCAGAGGAAGCGGATCTTCTTACCTATAAGGACGTCATTGATGCTGAGGAACAAGAATATATTTACGAGGAGGAGCAGAGAAAGGCTGCCAGAAACGGCAAGAAGGACTTTGGCTGGTGGTACGACCACTCTATTGGTTACGTCTTCTAAACTACCATTTTGCTTATGTAATAATTCTATTTTTTGCGAAAGCGGACCGGATTCCGGTGGAAAAAAAACTAGTCATCTCTTCTATTCGACAAATGCAATCGTTCAGACACTCAATCACCTCAATTAGGCGTTTTTCGAGTGCACGTGTTGCGCTCAACAAGATCAAGGTCAAAAATCCAATTGTCGAACTCGATGGAGATGAAATGACTAGAATTATCTGGGATATTATAAAGAAGAAGCTCATTCTTCCTTATCTTGACGTTGACCTCAAATATTACGACTTGAGCATTCAGGCTAGAGATGCCACTAGTGACCAAATCACTATCGATGCCGCTAATGCCATCAAGAAGTACGGTGTGGGTGTCAAGTGTGCCACCATCACTCCTGACGAAGCCAGAGTTAAGGAGTTTGGCCTCAAGAAGATGTGGGTCTCGCCTAACGGAACCATTAGAAACATTCTGGGTGGTACTGTTTTCAGAGAGCCAATCGTTATTGGTGGTGAAGAGCCAGGCAGCATCGAAATTCCACGATTGGTTCCTGGTTGGGAGAAGCCGATCATCATTGGAAGACACGCCCACGGTGATCAGTACAAGGCCACAGACTTGGTGATTCCAGGTCCAGGTTCCTTGGAGCTTGTGTATACTCCCGAGGCAGGAGGAGAAGTGCAAACGTACAAAGTGTTCGACTATAAGGGAGCCGGTGTCGGTTTGGCTATGTACAATACAGAGGATAGTATCCGCGGTTTTGCGCATTCCTCTTTCAAGATGGCTCTCAACAGAGGACTCCCGTTGTACCTGTCGACCAAAAATACTATTTTGAAGAAGTACGACGGCAGATTCAAGGATATTTTCCAAGAGATCTACGAAAGCACCTATAAGACGGAATTCGAGGCCAAAGGCATCTCATATGAGCACAGACTCATTGACGATATGGTGGCTCAGATGATCAAGTCCAAGGGTGGATTTGTGTTGGCTTTGAAGAACTATGATGGAGACGTCCAGTCAGATATTGTGGCTCAAGGTTTTGGTTCTTTGGGTCTGATGACCTCAGTTTTGATGACACCGGATGGGAAAGCCTTTGAGTCTGAGGCTGCTCATGGAACGGTTACTAGACATTTCAGACAACACCAGCAAGGCAAGGAGACTTCAACAAACTCAATTGCGTCGATCTTCGCTTGGACAAGAGGCATTGCTCAGAGAGGTAGATTAGACGGCACGCCAGAAGTTGTGGACTTTGCTAACTCTTTGGAGAAATGTGTTTTAGACACCGTCTCAAAGGATGGAATCATGACCAAAGACTTGGCTTTGTTGATCAAGAGGAAAGACTATGCCACTACCACTGGATTTTTGGATGCTGTTGACTCCAGATTGAAGGCGAATTTCAAATGAACGAAACGTAACGAACTAAACATTCCCACGACATTTAAATACATTCTATAGGCAGTTGAATTGCTAAGAATCATTTTTGTACTTTACGAGTCTCGCCGTCTTCCAGATATTGCCATAGATACTTGAGGCCGTAGAATGTACCCAAACTGACCACGCTTACTTTTAGAAATGGTACAGCAAGAACCCTATAGAAGTAAGTGTGCGGGTTGAGCGGAGTTTTGCTCTGTTTTGTGCTAAACCATCTATGCGTCATAAAGATAAATAAATAAAATATTTTTTCATACGCTATTTTCTGTAGTCTCCGAACTTCCACCCGAATCAACAGCCATCATACTATCATCGGCTTCTTGCTCAGATTTTGGATGATCCCGAATCTTTCTGAACTCTGGAGAGTTCAAAAGCGGGATAGTATTCAGTCCGAACTGAAACTTAGCGTCAGAACCCAACCCCGGAGCCAGTAGCGATTGTACTGGCGATAGTCGTCCCGTACCGAAATTATTAGGAGGACGTAGCTCTTTGGAGGTCAGCTTGATAGCTGATGGAGACAATTCTTGAGTCCTTTTAGGAAACCCCAGATCGTCAGACTTGAACTCCTCTCTCAAGGGAGAAGATACATACTTCTTGTTGGAGGATTCGTTCATACTCACGTCTGAATCCTCCGTATTCGGTACTTCCCATCGCACTTTCTTGGTCTGCTTGACGGTGGTGTCGGATAAAGATCTATTTTTGAGAGACTTAGAACCAACATTCAGTCGGTTGAGCTTTGCGAAGCCTTTAGTTAACGGTGATGAAGAAAGCCGTTTTGCTGGCTTCACGGGGGTGTGGATGGGCTCTGCACTGTCTATTTTTCTTAATTTCTCCATCAATACCGGTGCAGTTTGTGTAACTAATGCCACCCGACCTCCTCCTTCTAGTAATCGCGTAAGAGCAACTTTTATTTCCGACACCATTTCCCGAAGTGAATTAGAAACGTTTTTCAAAGCATCCTCATTATCCGATGATATGTCCAAAATGATTGCAGCTCCCCGTTGTAGTAATTCAAACACAAAGTTGAATGAGGTGAAATTCTTGATAGACCGGTCAAACATAATGGATGAATCAAATAGTATAGATTTTTCAACAGAGTCCTTAAGATGAGCAACACGCTCTTCATAGAGCAGAGTATCATTCTTAGTCCATGTATCAAGCTCCGATAAAGATCTAAGGAGGGAAGCGGACGAATCCTTGATAATGAAATCAAGCTCATTTGGTTTGCTGTATTGGCTTTCCAGATCTTTGATTCGCAAGTCTAGTTTCTCCATCAACTCCTCACAAAGGTAAACCAGCTCGCTGAATCCAGAAACAAACATATCAATATCCTCCAAATCTTCCTTGGCCCCAAATCTGGCTTCAAAAGATACGAGAAATTGCTGCGCTTGGTGTCTCTGTAGTAATAAAAACTTGCGCTCAGCCAAAATATAAGCTTTCTGAAGCTTGGCCTGTTGATTTTTCTGCAGAGACTTCTGCAACTCATCGATCGCATCTTTGAGTCTTTGTAAACATCGCTCTCTGTTATTTATGAACTTGTCAATTCCTATGTTGATCATCCTATCCTCCCTACTTCTCAGTTCTTCAATTTCACGTTTCTGTTCAGTTATCATCTTCAAGTATGAGCTGACATGACGGCTTAAATTGTGTTGGTTCCTTATGAGTTTCGTTCGTATTTCTTTCGCACGATCAGCATATTTTAGGGTATTGAGTGTTTCATCATAATGGCGTGAAGAAGGTGAAACACAAACAATCATGAATGTCTTACAATTGCCACCAAGTGAGAACTTAAGTAGTCGCGTCAACTTTGAGTCTCTATACGGAATGTGGTTTCTCTTATGAGGATCACACAACGCGTTAATGCAGTTCCCAAGAGCTAAGAGCGATTTATTAATGTTTGCACCCTCATGGAGCCGAGCCCCTTTATTTCTCGTTGCTGATGCGCGCTCACTTCCTGCAAGGTCAATAATCGAGAGTGTAGCAAACGTGTGTTCTTCGTTTAGGTCTGCTGTTCGTGGTTTTTGAAGCACATTTATCTGTAAAATGGCATGCGATCTGGAAGATGTTAGATTTGCCTCCGTTGGCGAAACCGTCCGGTTTTTGTTTCCTATGATAATCAAGTCCATCACCTCTTCTACCGACCTAGGACTATGTGTTGATAAATTGGCTACCGAGATGCGCTTATTTACATCTTCTCTTAGAATCAAAGACCTAGGATCTGTGTCTGGGTTGAGTAAGTCTTTGATTGTTTCGTTGTATATTTCCAAGTAGCTTAAGCTCACGTTTGCGTTTTGAGTGTCCTCCATATCGTTAATCCTGTTGAATAAATCTTGCATCGCTAAAAATATAATTCCTGGACTGTCTGGAGTACCTGATATCGTGTATGTCTTACCAGATCCAGTGGCTCCATATGCAAATATTGTAGCATTGAACCCGTCCAATACAGAGTCTAATAGTGGTTTGGTGGAGAACTCGTAAATGTCATTCTGGCTAGCTTCTTCATCAAAAAGTTTATCAAATACAAACCGATGTTCTCTAATTCTCGAACTGTGACGTCCAACGTTACTAGCTCGCCTTTTGTCGCTCCCATTGTATGTACTCGAAAACACGTTCTGCTCCATCGCCACGAGCGGATTGGTGTCGCTTGGATCAAATATGAGCATTCGGTCGTCCACAGCGTTCAAAATCTTACGGATTCCAGTTTGCAGTAAAAGTCTATTTGCAGAGTGTTGAGGAGTTCCATAGCTGTTAAAGATGTTCTCTGATCCATCTGGCGCGGGCCTGTGTAGTTGAGAGGTCTCGATCGTAGTAAAAGGTCGAATTCGCACAGCGACGGTTATCGACGATTCCTTGGACATGAGGACAAAAGCTCAGGAAATCTCGTTGTGACTTCCAGTTGGGTTCTGTCCTGTGAAAATGTCTGGATGTCCAAGGTCGAATATATGAACAAAGGTTACCTATCAAAAACCCTTTTGATCTATTTAATGTAAACAAAAAATTAAAGACGTTTCCGACGCGACGATTTATATATGAGTTTAAGCTTTTATTGCAGAGGAGCGTACAAAATCTGGGTAACATACTTCCTTTTGTATCTGACTATACTTGCGACAGCCAGTGTATTGTGTTTGATGGATGTAGTGGCTAAATGATTAAGCACCACGTGGTTTGGGATACTCAGCGCGCCAGATGTGTTGTCTCTATCTGTGTGACTGTAACTATTAAGGATGACACTTTCAAGGTGCGGAGGGAGCTGAGGCGGCACCAGCCACTGCTGATTGTGATTTCCCTGGCGCTGGTTATTATCAAGAGTCACGTAATACTCTTCCATGACTTTTGGGTCTGTGAAAATTGGAGGGATAGAGTCGATATATTGGTCGGGTTGGTCCTGTGGTGCTTCATCTTCGTCGTGATATCTGGTATATCCGTCTCCCATGTCGTCATCATCTTTAGTAAGTCCAAGTTTAGAGTCAAGCGTCCTGAGCGATGCCTTGGACTTGTTTGTCTGGGAGACGGCATTGAGACTAGTGTAATCCTCGTGTTCCGAAGGGATAATTTCCAAGTAATTAACGAAATGGCCAGAAGTATCCGTAGCAGTAGGAATGAAGTTGGAAAACCGTACCTCATTGTCTACGACGAACTTGAACCGATGTGTTCCAGGCGGGAGGGCGATCTGCACACTAAAACTGCCGTCTTTTTCAGAAGGTCCGTTCAAAGCAATCATCTTCCTCCAACCGGTGAAAGTACCCATTACAAACACCTTTTCTCCCCCTTCGGTCCATTTAAACACGGTTGGCACGAGGACAGGTTGTGGAGCTTGCGAGAATCCTTGTGCATTTTGCGGGAATGGCATCGGAGGTTGTTCCTGTGCAGGTGACTGGCCGATATCGTTCTCACTATCGATGATCATGTCATCGTCCTTGTGCACATCTGGCCATTGTTTGTGCTTATCGTGTTCCACGTCATCTGTCAGTATAATTGTAGACTTTCGTCTAGCGTAAGAGTTTGAAGAATTGCTCGACGAAGTCGTCCCGGAGGCACTAGTAGACCCACTGTATTCCTCCTTGTTTGGCTGTCTTTGTAGATCTACCATTGAGATATCTTTAAGATTTGCAGCAAGCTCATCATAGATTGAAGATGAGTTAGTCGAGGAACCATTTGAGACATTGGATATCGTAGATGCCGACTGTTCCACTGGAGTCTTCTCCATGGTTGTTTGGTCCAACTTTGTTGTAATTTAGCTTATGGCGGGCTGTTCAGTGCAATACAAACGGAGTTTGATGCGAACAAGTATTTCCCATAAAGTGATACAGGGAAAGAAAAGCGAGAATACTCTTGTATTTCTTGTTTTTTCGAATACTGTCATGACGTTGGGTGCCAGAAAAAGTTACGTGCAAATAGTGGATCGTGGAAAATAAACATACCTTATCAAAGCGATAATGAGCCCAACTCAATCTTCCCTAGAAAGCATATATGACAGGATCGAGACTTCCAAAGAAACTATTTTAGCTGATTTGGCTACCAGGACCTCCAACAAGAATCTGCTGGCGCCAAAAGTGCTGATTATATGCGGATCTGGACTGGGTGGAATAGCTGACATCTTGGTCGGTGAAACGGTGTCAATTCCGTACCAGACGATTCCGCACTTCAAGTCTTCTACTGTTGAAGGTCATATTGGAGAGTTGCTTTTTGGCGAGATAGGTGCCAACAAGGTTCCTGTCATGTGCATGGTGGGTAGATTGCATTTCTACGAGGGTTATGATTTTGAAGATGCCACCTTCCCGGTGCGGGTCGCGGCCAGCATGGGTGTTACAATCTTGCTTGTTACAAATGCTGCAGGTGGCTGTAATCCAGCTTACAAGGCTGGAGATCTCATGATCATTAGTGACCATATTAATATGCCGGGTATTGCTGGCTGCCATCCACTGAGAGGGCCAAATCTTAATCAATTTGGACCACGATTCCTGCCCCTTTCAGATGCGTACGACTTTGACTTGAGGTTAGAGTTTGTTAAGCAGGCAAAACAAGTGCTCAAACTTCCAAGAACTATACACGAAGGTACTTATTGCTACTTCTCGGGACCTACTTATGAAACACGTGCGGAAGTGAGATTGATTAGAACAATTGGCGGTGATTGTGTTGGAATGAGTACGGTTCCAGAAGTTATTGTGGCGCGACACTGCGGTATGAAAGTCTTGGGGCTGAGTCTGATTACAAACGCTGGTTTGGGCGAACCTCCCGTCAGTGCCTTGGAGTTCTTCGAGCACAACCTCACTAAGAACCAAGTGAGAAATCAACAGGACGGAATGGCCAGCCATGAAGAAGTGCTTCAAAGTGCTAATTCAGCTGCAGAAGATGTTAAATTGTTAGTTGGAGCGTTTATCAACTCCCTTGGTTAAATACTCCTGTCATAACATCAGTGCATTATAATATACATGAAAAGTTACAGGCGGCCTAATGCAGTCTCTTGCCAACTGCTGCTGCTGCTGCTACAGCAGCTCGCGACCTCTCGCTCAGATCGATCTGTTTCATCCCATTGGTGACCGTTGAAGTAGAGCCGTTCTGGGAAGAGCTTCTCCTGACAACTTTACCACTGGACCCAGACCTTAATGATTTCTTAGGAACAGGTTTTGTCGCAGACCGAGAGGAGTTGCCCTCAACGACCTCTTTGCTCTGTCGTAGTAATTCGCGGGCTTTCAATAGAGAGTCTATCCATGACACAGACTCGTTCACCTTAAATCCTATTCTCACATTAGAATTTATTCCACCCTTCACTAGCGTTTGTGGGTTGTATGCACTAAGAAAAATCAACTTATGCATGTTCATAAGTTCTAAGATCAAGTATCCTTCCTTCAACTCTTCGTCAAACTCGTAATCGTACATAGAGACGTTGCGGTTTGTGAGCTTAACTTCGACAATTTTCGAGTAGAAATCTTGAGCTTGTAGCTGCGTTGAGGATTGAGGATTTTGAAGTCTGAAATCAGAGTTGATCTCATAGATTAGCAAGCGAGCCATCGACGTTATGATTAAAATGCATGACTTGAGATCTCTGTTCAAGCTCTGATAATTCTCAGTTATCACTTTGTTCAATATCGCATCGTCTAATGTCTGACCCTGTTGAACAAACTGATTGGATTTGTGCGTCAGTTCTGACTTGAATATGTTATCCAACTTTAAAATGTACTCACTAGCCATTAGCTTGTTGGTGATAATTTTAGGAATCTGTTTATCGAGTAGGATGGGATTGATCATCTGCTGTTGTTGTTGAATTTGATATTGGGAGCTGGTAAGGCTGGCAGAAGATTGAAGCGTTCTTTTATGCGACATCAGATTCCCAATCGCTCCTGCCGCACTGACTGCTTGTGAACTTGGTTGTGGAAATCCTAGTAACTCACTAATAGACGGAGCCCGATTAGAGGATTTTCTTTCACCTTGCTCACCTCTCTTCGACACTGATATCGCCTTTGGCGTGGTGATAGGGCTTTTCCGCAACAACGATTCCGAAGAGACATGCCTAACAAATGAGTCGGCGGGTGACAATCCTGATGGATGAAATTCAGTAGTAGTAGACATCGGGGGGGTACTGAGCTGTCCATCATTCTCGCCGCTGTTTGACGTGTGCATAGATCTAACTGTGTTGGAAGTTTTCATCGAGCTTTGGGAAGGTGATGAAGCTCTAGAAGTAGGAGGAGTAATAGACGAAGTATCGCCGTTAACAAACTGTAAGCTGTTTCTCTTCTCAACAAGTTCATCCTTATTTTTCAAAGCTATGGGTTCTCTCTGTACACTGCTCGCCTTTGCAGCAATTGCTGCTGAAATCATCGCAGTCTGAGTTTTCTCAAGCTGGTCTTTCACTTCCTTATTCTTCTCAGCCAGCCTATTAGAGAGAACCTTGCTCATTAACTGAGGATTATTTTGAGCGTTCAAAATTTGTCGTTTTAATGCATGTTGGGGCATCGAAGAGGTCTTGCTTTTCATTTTCCCTCCCGGGGGAACATAGTATTGTGAGCTTGCACTTGTTTGCTTAGGTTGAAGAAGCATTTGCACACGTGGGTTATATGATTCCAGTTTAGGAACTTGACTTTTCCATATCGAGTCTTTGTTGTTCCAATCTATATCGGCAAACCACTTTTGTTTCTTGAGATCATTAATTGTGTATCTTCTTTCAGGTTCCAAAACCAATAGCTGTTGAATAAGATGCTCGATTGAAGGTGGAATGTAATAGCCTTTCGGAAATTCGTAGTCCAATGATATGATTTTCTCAAAAGTAAGATACTCTGTCTGTCCCTTAAACGGAGGCCTTCCGACAATGAATTGGTACAACATGCATCCAATTGCCCATAAATCGCATTCAAAACCACAAATATTGTACTTAAGTAACTCTGGAGAAACATATTCAGCTGTGCCGACAAAAGAGCCGGTGCGCGTGGAACCGCTCGAGTGCTCTCCACTGTCATCGATGGTTTGCGACAAGCGCCCATTGACTTGTTCCTCCTGGGATAGAATCTTCGCGGCACCAAAGTCTGTGATCATCAATTTCCACTCATGGTTTAGAAGAACGTTTTCGGGTTTCAAGTCCCTATGAATAATGCCTTTAGAATGAATGAACTCTACTGCGTCTATCAATTGCACGAAGTAATATTTGCTTAAAGACTCACTCAGCGAGCCAAGCTTTCGGATCAAAGACAACAGTTCGCCATTCTTTGCAAAGTCGATCACAAAGTAAAGCGACTTTTCATCTTGGAAGGTGTAGTATAGTGTAACTATGCCCGGATGCTTACCGAGCAAATTAAGGGTGTCCTTCTCTATATTGACATACTTGCGTTTCTTCTCTCGTTGAATGTGCGACTTTGACAATATCTTGATCGCGTAGGTCCGGTGGTTGTGTATGGAGACTCCCTTAAACACTTTGGAATAAGATCCTTCCCCTATACATTCCCCAAACTGGAAATCTATTGCGGATCTTTTTCTGGCCATTGGGAAAAGCTCAAGCACAAGAAACGCGGATACGGGTAAAACACAAGCAATTTGTAATAAACTATCACTCGCTCCCCAACTCTATTTCTAATCTTATACAGCCTTGTCTAACAATTGGTTACGTTTTTACCACTCATATGAAATAATTATTGGCACGTGCGTATAAAATGGCAGCGGCGATCGTCTTAAAGTCCGGCTAGCAATCTAGTCACATCGTCCATGCCGTCGTATTTGAGCTCATCGAGCTGCTTCTTCACCACCTCCACCAGATCACCTATATCCACAAGTTGCCCATCATCCTTCTCGTTTCCGGTTCCGAGCAATTTCACACGCACCTGACCCTGTGGATACTCTTCTTTGCCCAAGATAACTGCAACCGGACACCCACATTTCTCGGCAGCCTCAAACTGTTTACGTGGGTTTGCCTTCGCCTTGTATAGATACTCGCACTCAATACCAGCGTTCCACAGTTTAGAAGCCACAGCCATTCTCTCCTTCAAGAAACCATCCCAACCTTCACCACCTCCAAATGCCATAATGTACACCTGTGTGGCAGCAGGTCTAATCTTCTGTGCAAGCTCCGTTCTTTGTTTAATCAAGGAGAAAAGTCTTTCAACACCAAAAGAAATTCCGACACATGGAATTGAGGGAGCCTTTTTTCCCTTAGAGTTGGTTCCCAAGAACATTCCAACTAATCCATCATAACGGCCACCAGCAGCAATAGACCCAACTCCAACATACTCTGACGCATCCTCTTCCTCCTTCTTTGACTTTAATTTAGCTTTTTTCTCCGCAGCATCCACAGGGGGGGCAGATTGTTCTGTAACAGCCTCGTATATCACTCCGGTGTAATAATCGAGACCACGAGCCAAAGACATGTCGAAGGAAATATACTTATCCACCTCAAATGCCTCAACGTAGTCGGCCATTATGGTCACCTCGTCAACGCCTGATTTTGCAGAATCGTTGGACATCAGGTGAGAATCGCTAGATAACCTAGCCAAAACCTCCCTGATCGGACCGTTAATTTTGACGTACTCACCAATCTTCTCTGCAACCTCCTCCGACTGGCCTTTCTCCTCGCACATTTCTTTCTTGACTGCTTCCCACGGCAGTTTGTCCAGTTTGTCCACTGCAGACGACACCCTACGGACGTCTTCCTCCTTGACTCCACAAACTTGGAAAATACCATCCAGAATCTTTCTGTGGTTCAACTTGATCTTGAAATCCTTGATTCCAAGTCTAAGAAGACCAGTTGCAAGAACGTTCATCACCTCAGCATCTGGAACCATCAAATCATAATTACCAGCAATATCAAAATCACACTGGTAGAATTCTCTCATTCTTCCCTTAGTCATGGCAGGTTGGTCTCTTCTGTAAACCTTTGCAATGTGATATCTCTTGATATTTGAAATTCCATTCATAGCAACAAATCTGGCAAAAGGGACTGTTAAGTCGTATCTCAACGAAGTCAACTCTCCTCCTTGGTCTTCTAGATTGTAAATTAATTTCGAGTCTTCGCCATATTTGCCCGCCAAGATCTCTCTAAGTTCAAAGACAGGAGTATCAATTGTCACACATCCATGAGATTTGAATAAAGACGTCAATGTGTCAAATATAGCCTCCCTGATGACCATGTCCTTATCAGCCCAATCTTTTGTTCCCTTGGGCGTTTTCAGCATGAACTGTTGGGAATCCTTAGACTTCTTGGAAGTCGCTGATGCAGCGAGTGCTGCTTGAGCAGCTGGAACAGCGGTTGAAATGCTCTGTGACATGGCTCGACGAATTAAATTATATCTTTTGATCGAGGAACAAATGAACATAGCAGGATGGACTGAATGATTTTTTTCACAAAATGTTTGTGTGGCACACGACCCAACAATTAGGTTGTCGTGAAAAAGACTCTCCAAGTAGTTAGCGGAGTGTTTCGTCTGGGCCCATATCTAAAACGACATCTACTACCTTGACAGTAAGTTCATTTTTCAATAAAGTCAGTAGTTGGCCCATTCGAAGGTCTTTCGTCCCCTTCTAACACTTCTTTATCCTTCGATATACATTTTAACATTTATATTGTACACTATTTAAATTTCTCCACAATGTAGTCTTCACCATTTTCCTGATACTCCTCCTTGCTGATGAACAAAGAATCAAAATCACCAACTGAAGATGATGTAAGCACATTAGCACCAACCCAAGAGTCGAATTGTCTTTCTATAGGGTCTGGAGATAAATATGTGATAATTGTGTAATCAGAGATGAGTCTGGCTAAGTCCTGCGCAATTCTGTGTTCCAGATTTGGCACACTGGATAGAGAACCTGTAAAGACAATGTTTTTAAGCAGTTCCATGTAAAGTGTTGCAGGAGCCTCCAGACTTTTCATTGAGCTGAGAATGAGCGAGGAGATGCCCTCTGCGTCCTGGGCGACTTTCAGCTGTGGCAACTTCTTAGAGTAGTCTGCAGGGTTAAACAAAGGCTCCGCAAGCTTGTACTGTTCAATACCTATATTCTTGATGAGTTGTCTATTTGGCAGCTCGTAGTTTCTAGACTCGATCTGCGAATGGAACTCGTATTGCGGATAATTTGTCTGCGGCGGGAGATCTTGTTGGTCCGGAGACACTGCATACAAGGATGCATGGAGTAAACAGTTCTTGAAGTCTGCCAAAGAAGACGATATTTGGTATGTCTTAAAAGACTGGCTCATAGTGGTAGTTTGGAATTGTCTAGGAATAAGGAACGATTCGATATGGTCGGACGGAAATTTGGACTGGACGAAGTCCAAAATAAAAGGATTAAGGAAGTCACCGCCGAATTTTGTGAATTGGATGCCCTTTGTAAGCACAGAGCCGTTACTAATTGGAGTCACACTAACAATATCGTCATCAATGTCAACGACAATTGACGACGATGGCTTAGACACAGAGAAAGCAGTACACAACTGTCTTTTCAGAAGGGAAAATATTGGCACTTGGAGTTCTTCAAACGCAACTTGGCATGCTTTGACTCTGTTTTTCTTTGTATTCCACGCATTTTCAGTCACCACAAACGGAATCTCATCCATATTTAGCTTCAACTTCGAGTAGATTTGTGCCCAGTGCTGTGACATCGCATCCCAGTTGTATACTAGCCCTTCGCTATACATAGTGTAGATTTCGTTCTCAGGATACGAGTCAATATCGTCACCAAAAACATAGTTGCCCTTGTCGACGGATTCGCGCGAATACACCGTTGGAACCACCAGCGATGGCGTATCAAATGAAGACAAGCCGGCTCTGGTCGACGAAGAATTGGAATCCACAATTAACGAGGGAAAGTCAAAATCCATGAGTGTGTTGTTTAAAAAGTTTTCGCGAGACAAAAAATGTTCAATAAATTGATAATTGATATTCGTTGATACCTTTTATAATTAATTGATAATTACTGGAAATCATGTCACAACAAGATTACGATAGATTGAAGAAGAAACTTAAGGATGCCTTGAATAGAAAGAAGGAGATTGATCGTCAGGTAACGAAACTTGAGGAGGATATATTTAATAAGGAGACTGCATACCTCTCTGAGGGAGCGGCGCACGGTAATATAATCAAGGGATTCGAAAACTTTACCAAAACAACAACATCAACATCATCATCTAGGGGTAAGAAAATCCAATTCACTGATGAGGACCGCATCTTTTCGCTTAGTTCTGCCACCTATGTTCGCCATCTGAAGAAGATCAATAGCGGCCAGATGCAGGGCAACCTGAACCCACTTTTGGCACAGTATGACGATGACGATGATGAAAGTGAGGAGCTAACGCCGCGCAAGAGAAGATAAAAGAACTTACAGGCCGATAATGGCCTCTGTATATTAACTGGCTAGACGATCGACGCAGCACTACATAGAATAAATATTTTTTTAAGTCTACAAAATTTTATCTATTTTCCATGCGTTTGACACCAGAAGAAATAGCTAGGCTTCAAGCAGGGTCGGCCAATATCCGCAACATTTGCATTCTTGCACATGTGGATCATGGAAAAACAACACTTTCAGACTCACTGCTTGCCTCCAATGGAATAATTTCCCAAAGAATGGCTGGAAAAGTCAGATATCTTGATTCCCGGCCAGATGAGCAGTTGAGAGGTATCACGATGGAGTCCTCGGCCATTTCACTATATTTCAAAACAGTTTCAAGAAAGAAGGAAGAATCTGTGGTTTCTGAGTATCTGATCAACCTTATCGACTCTCCTGGACATATTGATTTCTCGTCGGAGGTTAGCACAGCATCTAGATTATGTGATGGTGCTGTTGTCTTAGTCGACGTAGTCGAAGGGGTTTGCTCCCAAACGGTGACTGTGCTTCGTCAAGCCTGGGTTGATAAACTAAAACCCATATTGGTTTTGAATAAGATCGATAGATTAATCAGTGAGCTTCAAATGACATCTATTGAGGCGTATACACATCTTACGAAGATTATTGAACAAGTAAACTCTGTGATTGGATCATTTTTTGCTGGAGAGAGAATGCAGGAGGATCTGGTTTGGAGAGAGAAGGTGGAAAGAGGAGAAATCGAAGAGTTTGTGGAAAAAGATGACGATGATATTTATTTCTCTCCCGAAAACAACAACGTTATCTTTGGCTCGGCAATAGATGGTTGGGGATTCAATGTTGCTCAATTTGCTGTGCTTTATGAGAAGAAACTTGGAATCAATAGAGAAGTACTACAAAAATGTCTTTGGGGAGACTTTTACTTTGATCCAAAAACGAAAAAGGTGATTCCTGCAAAGCTGCTCAAGGGCAGAAATCTTAAACCTTTGTTTGTGAGTTTTGTGTTGGACAATATCTGGCATATTTACGACTCTTGCCTGATCAATAGAGACACCGAAAAACTGGAAAAAATTGTCAAGTCGTTGAATATCAAGGTTCTTCCAAGAGATTTAAGATCAAAAGATACAAAACAACTCATAAATACCATTTTCAGTCAGTGGTTACCTATCTCGAACGCAATTTTGCTTACAGTGGTTGACAAATTACCATCACCACTAGAGTCCCAGAAGGAAAGAATTCCCCACATTTTAAATCCTACCCCTAGCTCTGAAATGATCGATCCAGAGTTGAGAAGAGACATGGTCGAGTGCAATACCAAGGGCCTTGTGAGTTGCTATGTTTCGAAGATGATATCCATCCCGGAAGATGAGCTTCCACAAAATCAAAGACAGGCTGTCGGAGAGGCAGAGCTTTTCGAGAGGGGTCGCCAGGCGAGATTGGCCGCCCTGAAGGCAGCAGAAGAAGCTAAAAAATTAGAAAAGCCTACTGAAGAAGACGAATTTGCGGTGGTTGGTGCTTCTAACGAGATAGAGTGGGATTTCGAGGAAGAAGAGGAGGCAGATATAGTGGAACTCAAAAAGGAGGTCATTATTGGATTTGCCAGAATTTATAGTGGAACAATTGCGGTTGGTCAAACATTGACAGTTTTGGAGCCAAAATTTGATCCTCTCCAACCAACAAAACATACAAGTACAGTGGTGGTGAGCAGTCTGTACCTTTTAATGGGACGTGAGCTAATCTCTTTGGAGGAAGCACCAGCTGGAAGCATAGTTGGAATCGGCGGATTGGAAGGAAAAGTGCTAAAGAGTGGTACCCTTATTACACCTGGTGTTGTTGGAGTGAACTTGGCTGGTGTCAATCTGAATAACCCACCAATTGTTAAGGTTGCATTGGAGCCTGTGAATCCGTCGTACATGGAAAAATTGGAACACGGTCTGGAGCTTCTAAACCAAGCCGATCCATGTGTCCAGACGTACTTACAGGACAATGGAGAGCACATTCTTGCCACTGCTGGCGAACTTCATTTAGAACGCTGTCTGAAAGACCTGAGAGAGAGGTTTGCTGGAATTGAGATCACCGCCTCGAAGCCAGTGATCCCATTCCGGGAGACTATTCTTGGACATGTGGATTTGAATCCGCCCAAGGGAGAGCTTGGCAGAGGAGTGGTGGAGATTAATCTCGACAAGTATTCGATTAAGTTGGAGACTCGTCCACTGCCCGAAGAGGCTACCGAGTTCTTAATAGAGAACCAGGCATCGATTGCTGCAATTGTGCAAAGAGAAGTGAAAGAAGAAGATGGGGAATTTATTATCGGCAGCGTCCTAAGCAAAGACGAATTCACTCAGAAATTGAGGGAGATTCTAGAAACAGGAAACAAATCAAAAATGAAAGATAATGTGGACTGGTCAGACACTGTTGAGCGAGTGGTTTCGTTTGCTCCAAAACGAGTTGGGGCTAATATTCTATTCGATACTTCGGACAACAGGCTACGTCGTCTGTTTCAAGGCGAGACAAAACGCGAAAAGTTTGAATTTGAGGACAGTTTACTAAACGGATTCCAGATGGCATGTTTTGAAGGTCCGCTAGCTGCTGAACCGACCCAAGGTGTTGCAGTTTTCGTGAAGAGTATCGACTTGCTCGAAGAGCCAGTTGTCGTGAATAATGCTTCTGGTCGTCTAATTGGTGCTACCAAAGACGGAATTCACAAGGGATTTTTAGACTGGTCCCCAAGAATGATGTTAGCGATGTATTCATGTGATATTCAGGCCTCTGCAGAGGTTTTGGGAAAAGTTTACGCTGTTGTTCAACGTCGCCGGGGAGCTATAGTCAGCGAGGAGATGAAGGAAGGAACGCCATTTTTTACTGTGAGTGCCCGGATTCCGGTCATTGAGGCATTTGGCTTTAGTGAGGATATCCGGAAGCGGACATCTGGTGCCGCGTCGCCCCAGCTGGTGTTTACTGGGTTCCAGATAATTGATGAGGATCCGTTCTGGATTCCAACCACAGAGGAGGAGCTAGAGGAGCTAGGTGAGTTTGCTGAACGTGAAAATATTGCAAGACGCTACATGAACGATATCAGACGTAAGAAGGGTTTGTTTGTGGATGAAAAGGTGATTCAAAATGCGGAGAAACAGCGTACACTCAAACGAGACTAGAATAAGTGCACGACCCAAAATATTTGTAAATCAAATTTAATTTCTAGCAATATATTGTATGGGGCTCTTCAATAAAACAGATCCGGAACCGCCTAATCGGTCGAAGAGGGAGAAATGCTGGGAGAGCAGGGACATATATTTCAAATGTCTTGACCAGATTGAAGTTGTGAATCCGTTCGATAAGGATAGCCAGGGCAAAATCAAAAAAAATTGTTCAGCTCAAGATGTTCAGTTCCAGAAAGATTGCATATCGTCGTGGGTCAAGTACTTCAAGGAAAAACGGCCTTTTGATATAAAGAAAGAAAAGATGCTGCGAGAGGCTGCAGAGCAAGGGGCAGAGGTTATTTCACTCGACAAATGAATGTGATCGGATGTGAGGCTAGGCAGCTGTCACAATTACTGTTGTAACTCTCACTCGACGATGTCATGGGGGCTTCAAAGTTTTTACTTAGAAGTTGAAGGTACGTTAAAGCTAGTCCAGTACTGTATATAGAAAACAGATAATTATCCTTTGGGGTTAACATATAATTACAGAGCTTGATTGACATCTGCCTCAATAGGATGCAAGATTTGGTAAGCACTCGTTTTACTTAATCTTTTCTCAATGAGTCCTCACAGAGGAAACAATGGGCGGATTCAATGACCAAGTTATAACCGAAGTCCAGCCAAGAAATTTCGGATAGTTGCATACCATGTTGATGCTGTAAAGCCGTCCGTGCAAGTATTTCCGGAGAAAAAGTACACAGATCAACGGGAAATGAGAAATTCAACTACTTACCGTTGTGCTTGGTAGTTGGAGGATACGTAATAGGCGAATCAGCTACCACTTTGATATCCATTAGGTCATCTACAATTAACTGATGTAGACAATGACGTTTATCGCCATCTCAATTATCGGTTTCAGAAATACGGTTTCAACCATAAATTCTGCTTTAGTCCTCTATTAACTGGATATATCCGGCATTCAATTTAGTCTTGGGCTGAAATGCGAGCGGAGAAAATATTATCTCCTAGTTTTGATCGTGTACCGTCCAAGTTTTTAAATATTTAATACTGGACTTAAGGAAGGAGAGTAAGTTGGATGGAATTAAACGGAGCTGTTCCAGTCATATGTGGCTCTTAGCAAGAAATAGCAAACCTTGTATGGAGTTAAGAATTTATCTGCGCTGGTCTTTTTCGGATGTTCAGAAAGCCTTAATCGTAGACCGTTATAAATAGTCTTTGATCTCCAACTAGAAGAGTAAAATAGAACAATCATGTCGTTCCCAATATCTGGTCCAACTGGCTACGGCCTTATGTCACTAAGCATGCGTGCTGATCCTATCCCGTACGAACAAGCTTTTGCTGCCATCAACAATGCTATTGCAGATGGTGTTACCCTTTTGAATTCCGGTGAGTTCTATGGACCAAACGGCCTGAATATGAACCCAAACGTTCCAAGTAAACCATACGAAAATCTCAAGCTGTTGAAAGCTTACTTTGAGAAGTATCCTGAAAATAGATCAAAGGTTTCAGTCTGTGTGAAGGGATGCCATAGCCCTACTGGATTTGATTGTTCTCCAGCGGGAGTTAAGCGCAGTATCGAGAACATTGCTTCTTACTTCCCTGGAAACAAGTTTGAGCTTTTTGAAACAAGTCGTATGGACGGAAAGACCCCTGTTGAGGACTTTATCAAATCTGTTATTCCTTTTATCGAAAAGGGTCAAATCAAGGGTATCTCCCTAAGTGAGGTTCGGGCAGAGACAATTCGTCGTGCTGCTGCTGTTCACCCAATTTCTTGTGTTGAGGTTGAGTTCTCGCTTTGGTCCAGAGACATTCTCGACAACGGAATCATGGATGCTTGTAGAGAGCTTGGAATTCCAATTGTGGCATACTCGCCTCTTGGAAGAGGTTACTTGACTGGTACTATCAAATCTCTCGATGACCTGCCTGCACACGACATGCGTCGTAATTTCGACCGTTTTGCTTCCAACGAGGCACTTTCTGCAAACCAGTCCATTGTTGCTTTGGTGCAAGATTTCGCCAGCAAGAAAAACTGTACTCCGGCACAGATTGCTCTATCTTGGATCAGAAAATGCAACGACTTCCCAGAGAAATATGCCAAGGTGATTCCTATTCCTTCGTCTTCGACGGCTGCCAGAAACCACGAGAACAACACTCATATCGACCTCTCAGATGCAGAATTCGAAGAGATCAACAAAAAGCTGGCTTCCATTGAAACATATGGAAGAAGGTACAACGCAAGAATGGAGGCATTGATCAACACCTGAGTCTTAGGTTCTTCAGGATATAAGACATTTAGAATTGAGTAGGGAGAGATAAATATAAAGTCTCAGCAGCTATGTTTGTGTAACGGGTTCAATAACCTTATCAGAGGATGTTCCATTTGCTATAGTTCATGTCGCCTATTCGTGGTTGCAACATCAACTTGAATGAAGGTACCCTGAAAAAAATTCGACACCAAAGAAGGAGGTCTATGAAATAAAAATATCTTGAATAAATACCAATTTGAGCAAACCAAAAATTCAAAAATGGCTAGTTGATCTCTTTACCGAAATGCTTCGATATTTAGAATGGAGGACTTGACAAAACAACTACTTTGCATTAGCATATCAATTCTGCCTTACCTTTACCAAGGTTAGGTATACCAATTTTTTGAATACGATCTACCACCACGCTCTACCGGTAAAATAGAACCAAATCAATGAAAATAAATTTCTGGGGGAACAGAGAAGACTGAGTTTTTTTTTCTGTCAAAAACAAAGGAAGCATATATGTTTATGACTCCACAGCAAATCGGTGCCCGACCAAGTATCAATACGGCCGATACAACGATAGATCAGCAACATCTTTGACCTTAGAGCTATACAACTGGTGCTCAATCGAATACTAGCAGACGGAGATAACACCGTTAACCCCAATCTCCGAGATCGTGGCGTAACCATTTGGACTCTAAACCCATTAATCACCGAGCATATGGTCTTGAATCTAGACGAGTCAGAATGGCTTTGCGAGCACACGTTCTTTTTTTTTGTCTTGAAAGCCGGGCCTCAAAATAAACAACTCAATCAGAGGCCCGTTATAAATAGGCTTTATAATCCAACTTGGAGATTAAAATAAAACAATCATGTCTTTCCCAATATCTGGTCCTACTGGCTACGGCCTTATGTCACTTACCTTGCGTGCTGATCCTGTTCCTTACGAACAAGCTTTTGCTGCTATCAACAATGCTATTGCAGATGGTGTAACTCTATTGAATGCAGGCGAGTTTTATGGACCGAACGCTTTTAAAACAGATCCGTCGGTCCCAAGTAGACCATATGAGAACCTAAAGCTGCTACAGGCTTACTTCGAGAAATATCCTGAAAACAGATCTAAAGTCATTATAAGCGTGAAGGGATGTCTCGGCCCTACTGGATTTGACTGTTCTCCAGCGGGAGTGAAGCGCAGTATCGAGAACATTGCTACCTATTTCCCAGATGGTAAATTCGAGCTCTTCGAGACTGCCCGCATGGACGGAAAAACACCTATCGAAGATGTGATTAACGCAATTGTCCCATACATTGAGAAGGGCCAAATTAAGGGTATCTCCCTAAGTGAGGTTCGTGCAGAGACAATTCGTCGTGCTGCTGCTGTCCACCCAATTTCTTGTGTTGAAGTTGAGTTATCACTTTGGTCCAGAGAAATTTTAAATAATGGAACCATGGAAACTTGCAGAGAACTCGGTATTCCAATCGTGGCTTACTCACCTCTTGGAAGAGGTTACTTGACTGGTACCATCAAATCCGTTGAGGACATTCCGGAAAAAGATTATCGCCGTACACTGGATCGGTTTGCTTCCAACGAAGCTCTTGCTGCAAACATGTCTATCGTTGCCTTGGTGGAAGAATCTGCTAGCAAGAAAAAATGTACTCCAGCACAATTTGCTCTGTCCTGGATCAGAAAGTTCAATGATTTCCCAGAGAAATATGCCAAGGTGATTCCTATTCCTTCGTCTTCGACGGCTGCCAGAAACCACGAGAACAACACGCACATTTCCATCTCCGATGCTGAATTTGAGGAAATCAACAAAAAGATTTCTTCCATCGAAATCCTTGGCAGAAGATACAACAAGCATATGGAAGCATTGTTAGACGCTTAAGTCCTATAATATTCCGACTTCTAGGTTAATAGTCTTCATTAACATGATATACTTGTCTGACAACTCCGTAGAACGCTATTTTTGTGATATGCTTGGTTTCGTTATCAAAGGTTGATACGATAAGTATAGTAATTCTAGAAAGCTAGTTACCGTCCTTTATCTTTAGTGATAGCTGATTAAAGCGCTCCTTGTTATCTGCAATTTTTTTGCGGAGTTCATTTGTTCTCTGTTGGTACAACTGCTCACATAGCCTCACTACGAGCTGCTCATTTTCCTTGTAGAATTCCAAGTTTTTTGTTGGAGAGTCTACAATGCTGTTACTAACCATCATGTTGTTAAGTAAAGCAAGAATCTGAGCCTCATTTGGTTTCCAGTCCTCACTAGCCTCCATCAATGGATGTTCTTTAATCTTCAATAATATCGTCGAAAGATCAAAGTTTCGACCAGAATTAGTGTGTAGACAGTCAAAAATCGTCTGACAGAGTAGCAACAACAGCTGTGTTGTGTAATTATCCGGATTCGTAAGATCTATGTGATCCATCAAGAACAAGTAAATTATTTTATTATTTATTTATTTATTTACTGATCCGCGAAACATCCTTCTCTTGTTTCAATCTCAGCCATGCCGCGACAGGACGACCTGCGACTCACATTATTGGCAAATGAGCTACACGACTTTCAAATACACTCAACCTCAACTAAAAGTTCGGAATCTCTTTCCGCAGAACAACAGAAACTTTTAACTCCTACGAAAAGGCTTCCTTCATTCAATGTGTCTTTGGACCCCCAATTTTGTTCCAAAATACCAACGAGATCGCCTTCCACCAAGTCTTTGAAGATCATAGATTCTCCATTGGCCAACAATTCGAAGTTGCCTGTTTCAAAACGCTATTATAGTGACTCAAAAAGTATGCAGAGAAAAGCACCCGTTCAACAGCCAACTGGTTTGCCAACATCAAAATCCATGTATCACATAAGCGACAAAGCTCCATCTTATCTAAAGCCTACACTATCATCTTTAAACAGAACTAAGAATAACGAAAAGGAGAACATCCCGCTTCAAAGACGAGCAAGTTTGAAACTACCTGAAAGACGCGGAATGGTATCTTCCACGAGCGTAATGGATCTTAGACTCTCTAAGCTACCGGAGAGAAAAACAAGTATGCCTCATACAACGAATGTGTCTACTCGAAGAGTCGGTTCTGCGTCCACTAGAAAACCCAAGGATATTTCAAAGCGTAACCAACTCAACACAGGTAGCGATTTATATCTCCTTATGATGTCTAGTGAAAAGACTGCTGCTCAATTCCAGCAATTTATGTCAATCTCTTCTCAAAAACTCCAAATTCAAGTTCCAATAGAGCCTCAGCAATTGGCAGTTCGCAGACCAGATATGTATGAGCAATTGACTGTTTATGAGCGTGGAGAAATACTGCGCAAAACAGAGATATACTACACGGGCATGAAACAATGCAAGACTAAAGTAGACAGCCACAATTACACGTTCAATTTTGGATTTGACGACAAGAATAACAATTACTTATGTGCTGCTGGTGATCATATAAATTATCGGTACCAGATTTTGGCCAACCTAGGCCACGGCTCGTTCGGGAAAGTGGTTTGTGCTAAAGACCACAAGACCCAAAATCTAGTGGCAATTAAAATTGTCAAGAACGAAATGGACTGGTCAGTTCAGGCCATGAGCGAAGTCAAGTGTTTGAGAAAGGTCAGCGCCAATCCAACAAACATTATAGAATATTTCGAGCATTTTCAATTTAGATCGCATATATGCATAGTGACAGAACTGCTTCTTGTCAACCTCTATGAACTGATTGAATTAACAAATTTCAAAGGATTAGGCTTCGGTTTACTGAAACAGTTTGGGAGAGACATTCTTCATGGCCTACATCATGTTCATCAGCAAAAGCTAATTCATTGTGACATGAAACCAGAAAACCTTATGTTAGCATATACGCCAAAATATGGCTTTCATGTCAAACTCATTGACTTTGGATCTTCGTGCAAGCAAAGCGAGCTAGCTTTCTCGTATCTACAATCTCGGTTTTATAGAGCACCGGAAATTTGTATGGGAGCAAGGTATGACAGCAAGATTGATATATGGTCATTCGGTGCAATTATGGCCGAGTTATTTACCGGAATGCCACTATTTCAATGTAAGGACGAATTTGAACTGATGAATTGTTTTATTTCGTTCTTTGGCTCACCCGCCAGAAATTATATTTTGCAATTACGCAATCAGCTGCTAACCGAAGGTCCTATCGTCAACAAGACCCGGCAATCAAGCAATACCATCAATTTTCGCTCTCTTTTGTGGAGGGCTTTTTACGACGATGGTTCGCTAAACGTGCACTATTTAATGTCCAAGAAGAAGAGTTGCAGGTTCAAGCCAGCTACCAAGAATTTGTACCAACATCTTATTCGACACTCTCTGGACCAAGGTGCACAGTTTGAAAGTTTCTTTGAGATGCTGAATAGCTGTTTTGCTTGGACCAACACGCGAAGACCGGACTGTCAGCAACTACTCTCTATGCATTTTTATCAATAGATCGTACACCTCGCACCAGCAAGGTACCCCAGAAATAGGGAACCAAGTAAAAATTACTTTATCTTATTAAGTATGAATGGCTCTCCTCCTTCGTCATCAAGCTCTGGGAAAAGCATGTCACTTTCTAGAAAGTTGGCAATAAATGCAATTAGTGAGATTCATGATCGTTCGAATGATTATCTCTCAAGTAGGAAGGGAGGTCGAGGTGGAAAGAGTGATGGGCGCAAGAGGGCAGCATTTGCAGCAGTTTTGTCTACAGTCTCTTCAGTAGGTGTTGAAAAGTTATCTCATGCCGATATTGATGAGCTGGAAGATCTCACAGAGGAGGATGCGCGCGAAAAAGTGCACTTCATGGACAAATTAACTAACAAATTGATCGACACAATCCCACGACGTGCTGACGAATCAATGGACGAATTGAGACTCAGACTTCAGGACAAGCATCGTGTTGATCAGCCAGGGCTTTCTATTGCACGGATTACTAAGAACTTCAAAACATTGAGTGCGAAGATGGACGTTTTTTTCAATTTGCAATATTATGTGATTCATATATTCTCGTGGGATCAGCCTGCCTTGACAGTGACATTTTTGATTTTGTATACCTGGGGCTGCTTGATGCCATATTTATTTTTGGTCTATCCGGTGGTCTACATGATTACTGGGGTTTTGATACCAAATTATCTTTATCGACATCCTTTGGAAAAACCAGATATAATACCCACTCGTCAGCGTGGAGACAGTTCGATATTTGGATTTTTGAAGACAAAAAATGATTGGGAAGTGAACCGACAGCGCTTGAAGACAGAAAGAAATGAAGTCCTCAACCGGCTGTTAAAACAGGACTTGAATTTGTCAGCGGTCAGTTCACGCAACTCGACAGACTCTGATGAAGAGGGAAGCTCCAGCCTTCTGTACGATGCATTTACTGCAGATTCAAAAAGCAATATTGTGTTTAAAGCTGTGTTGGAAGAAGACTCAGTTAGTAATCCGGAGAAAAAGGCATCTGGACTTGCAGACAAGGTGAAGTTACTGATCAACATGAGAGACCTGCAAAATTTGACCTCCCAATTGATAAAAATGATCGACAAGCTGGAAAACTCTGTCTATGACAACTGCAGCTTTATTGACGAGAAACGGAGTACAAAACTGTTCTTCAACTTGGTGGTTCTAATCCTTATTGCTGTGGCATTGGGTCCTTATATTCCATGGAGGGCTATATTTATTGTTACTGCATGGGTGTTACTGCTTTTGCGGCATCCACGCCGGTCAGAGTTTTTCCAGCAGTTCAGGGCGAAAAGTCGCAAAGTAAGAGTGAAGGAGTATATTCCGGAGCGTCGAGCTACTTATTTCGGTGAGATTATGGTGGACGACCCTCCACAATACCGAACCGTTCAAATATACCAGATTGAAAAGCAGGACATGATCAAGCCTTCGGTGTATCAATTGTACCTATACTCGACTTCGATCTTCAACGAGTCAGAAGTGTCGAGACTACAGAGAAAAAGACCAAAAGGCACATCCAACCTGACAGTCGTGCAGCCCCCAAGCTCGAGTTGGAAATTCGTGGAAGATAGCTGGACCATTGACGAGGATCCTGGGTCCTGGTGTACCGAAGCAGGCGTCATAGATGAGATGGTGATCCGCGGAAAGTGGGCATACGATCTATCAGGTGAGTATCGGCGCTGCAGGCTATTTAGAGAGGTCGTGAGGAATAGCAGGCCACCAAAAAAGCGCAAGACAGCCAAACTATGAATCCTGAACCAGTCCTTCAAAAAGGCGTCGGAAACAGCCTATCATTGGATTATTGTAGTGCGAGTATGGATCAGTTTTCGACAATATTTCCCCACAAAGGTTGCAGAAATAAGCTCTGCAGCGTGTACATGTCATTTTATTGCAACCGTCTGAACGTTGAATCAACAAGGAACAAACAGGGCATCTGACAATTCCCGCTTCGCCTGATTCGATTAAGTTTTCAAACATTACGTCTGCCAAATGTTCATCTACCGCTAATGAAATGGCCTTTCTGCCGTATTTAAATGCCAGGTTGTTTCTAATTTGGGAATCTGGTTCATTTTCTAGCCACATCTGGATATCTTCGATTGGGATTTTCTCTCCCATATAGTTTTTACAATTGTTCAGATCGCCATGCCACGAATGTAGACAGCCAAAACAAAAAGCCATTCCACATTGAGGGCAGACGGAAAGCAGATTGTTTTCATCTTTGCGCAAAAAGTATTTGGCGCAGTGTCCGCGCGGACATTGCGCCACCCTAAACGGGAACAATCGCCTGTACTTTTCGAATTTGTATGCTGTGACGAGTTTCCAGTATCGTTCTGTCAGTATTGGATCAATGACTTTGTTGAGAAATTCTCTTGATAATGGAACGTGGAAGAATTCTGTTTCGAATTGACCGAGGTCCTGATCAATTATTCCTCTAGAGAGCCGATTATTAGTTTCCACATACAATTTTGTGCATTCGAAGGAAGGGCAGTGAATATTATCAAGCTCTCCACGTTGAATGTTGGAAGTGAAGTATTCCGTCAAACATTCGTTACAGAATTTGTGCCCGCATGGTTCGAGCATTTGCACAGCATCGCCTTTTTTATCGTTCTGGCAGATTTCGCACGTGAATGTCTGAAGATTGAATTGTATCTGCTTCGCCTGCAAATCTGCAGCGATGAAGTCAAGATAGTCTGGTTTCTGCATCACTAACGGTTCAGATATATTGTATATGTTGAAAGCCAAACGGCTCTGGTCTTTTAAATAATCGATCATTGAAAATAGCACAATATCGCGGAAATCCTGCCAAATGCCTATGAGATCAGCAACTATTGCATCTTTGTTTGTAGTTCCAAGCCATTCAGCACCAGAAAGAACAATCTCCGGAGGATTTTCTCGCGGATACGTCTCAGGAAGCGAGAACTTAAAATCTATGGGGCTCAGGTTGGCTATTTGTGCTGAATCAGTTGAACCTTCCAGTTTGATCGTGAGCGGTACATCTAACGCCACAGGAATATGAAGTGTACCTTTCCTTGTTGCCACATCAAGTTCAATTTCCGGATAAATGGCCTGCAAACTCTCAAACTCCTCCTCCACATCCATCGAGCATAAATTAGAATAGATAGTGCACGGAAAAAATAATTTAATTTAAAATAATAAATACTTGTCCGCTCAGCATGGAGAGGTCTACCCATTTTATTAGGACCTTCGATGCGTTTCGTAAGTATTGGAATATTCTACTCTAACATCTTAGCCAAGATTGCACCGTCACAGCAAATCAGGTCGGCCAGGGGATCATATTCCACTATAGTGACGTACCTGTTCCTTCTCTTTCTAGTCTGGGTCGAAATTGGAGGATACATCGACGGAGGTATTGATCATCAGTTCACTGTGGACGAAATCATCCGTAAGGATCTGAGTATTAATCTCGATATGGTGGTGGCAATGCCATGCAATTACGTTCATACCAATGTGCGAGATGCTACCGACGACCGGTTTATGGCAGCGGAGCTGCTTAATTACCAAGGAACGAATTTCAACATTCCGCGCTGGTACGAAGAGTCAAATAAGAAAATTATCACACCCGAACTAGAGGAGGTTCTGGGCCGGTCACTCCAAGCCACCTTTCAACATCAAGGAGAACATTACGACGAAGGAGCTCCAGCATGCCGGATATACGGTGCTATTCCGGTCAATAGAGTGAAAGGAGCGCTTCATATTACGGGGAAAGGGTACGGCTATCGTGATAGAACTATCGCCCCAATGCAGGCATTAAACTTCTCACATGCAATTACGGAGTTATCATTTGGCGAGTTCTTTCCTTATTTAGACAATCCGCTCGACATGACAATTAAAATGACGGAGGAAAATGTGCACACCTTCAGATACCAAATGAACGTTGTGCCGACTTTATATCGCAAGTTGGGAGTTGAAATAGATACTAATCAGTACTCTCTTTCATTGCAGGAGTCTTCAGGCAAGTATGTGCCTGGAATATTTTTCGAGTATGACTTTGAGCCCATCAAAATGGTGATAGAGGAGACTAGATTGTCTTTTTGGCAGTTTGTGGTGCGTCTGGCGACAATTGTGGGCGGAATTATGGTGGTGGCACAATGGATGTACAAACTTTTTGACAAAACACTGTTGTTGACGATGGGCAAGGAGTTTGCAAGGAGAGGAGAGGAAAAGAAGGAGGGTGGCCTTCTAGATAATGTGGATGACTTTGAACGAATCTAGGTTAATTGAGGAGGGCCTGTGCATCCTCTTTGAACCCAACGCCTTGGACCATTTCCGTGTACCGAATGTACTCGTCATCATCGAAAGTGATAACGTCCCAATATTTGTACACCATCATAACTGCAAACAGATTGCTAAGAGTGCTAAAAATGAGTCCATCCACATAATGGCTCAAGGAGGTGCATATTTCGTAACTGAACAAGTATAATAAACTTTCTGCCAGCACGAAAAAGAAAACGGAGAACGTTAATGCACCGACGGCCCACCAGTTGAGCACAAGAGTGACAAAACAGATAAAAATCTGACACAATAGATACAGAAACAGGAACAGCCCGTTGACAACAAAATAAAGGACAAAGAGCGCTATTGTTTCCGAACGGTTGATGATTGTGAGCCAGTTTCTAAACGTTAAGAATGCTATCACGTAATTGAGCAAAAAGACCGCTGCGGACGTGACATAAAGTGCTACCATGGTATGTAAGGAACCGTCGTCCCAGAAGTTGAGGCCTGAGAGTCCGGCAAAAAACAATGACCAGCAACAAACGCCTGTCATTGCCAACTGGAAGCTAACAAAGTAACTGTATGTGGTGGAGCCGGTCGGCGATACTCCTGTGTCGACAATTAAGGAAGAGACGGTGAAAACTATGAAACTCCAGTAGAAGAATAGCATCTCTTTTCGTCCGACAGCTGTGTATCTGAGTCTGACATTATAAATGATCATGAGAGTGACTATGAGTGAGGAGATGTGAATAAAAGCTGTTCCGATCTGAAATATTAGGGTGTTAGAAATGTCCACTGTTCGCGCATAACAATCAGGAATGATACCTATAAAGGTAGCATTTGTGCTGTACAGTGGGCTGACCAGTGTGCATAGTGGTAGTGATGTTCTTGTGCATATGGAGGAGAAGTCTCCAAACATCATGGTAAAGAGATGTTTTTCCAGCGGCTCTTTGGCGCGGAGGAGAGGTAGACGAAAACAGGGCGTCGATTGAGCTAGACTGGTGAAATGCTAGTTGGTCCTTGCGAATGGGATGTGGTTGTTTTGCCAGATTCAACAGGACAACCAATATGTAATCGATTGGCGCTTCTTGTCTTGCTCCCATATCTCTCCCATTTGCTAGACGCCCGGTTTGACTCTGGCAGACTCTTCAAATTTTTCCTCGAATTTTTCGTCATTTAAAGATCTATATCTGATAACCATGTCTCATTCCACCGACAAGAAACAGTCTGCTTCGGCAAGAATTCTCGGGTCTGCTTCTGCAGGTATCTGTGAGATTGCTCTTTTCCACCCGGTGGACACGATTTCGAAAAGACTTATGAGTAACCAGTCAAAGGTCAGCAGCATCGAGGTGTTGAACAAGGTCATTTTCAAGGAGAATGCCACCAAGCCAGTTCTGCAGAGATGTATGAGTCTTTTTCCAGGCCTAGGATATGCTGCATGTTACAAGATCTTGCAAAGAGTGTACAAATATGGAGGACAGCCTTTTGCCAACGAGTTCCTTACTGCCAACTTCAGGAAGACCTACGAAGACGTCTTTGGCGCCAAAACAGGTAAGGCCATGTTGTCTGCTACTGCCGGTTCGCTGATCGGTATTGGAGAGATTGTTCTCCTTCCACTTGATGTGCTGAAGATCAAGAGACAGACAAACCCGGAGGCCTTCAAAGGTAGAGGATTTGTCAAGATTCTGCAAGACGAAGGCTTGGGGTTGTACAAAGGTTGGGGCTGGACTGCTGCGAGAAACGCTCCTGGTTCTTTTGCTCTTTTTGGAGGATCTGCCTTCGCTAAGGAATACATTTTCCATTTGCAAGATTATTCTGCGGCCACATGGAGTCAGAACTTCGTGGCTTCCATTTTTGGTGCTTCTTCCTCCTTGATCGTGTCTGCACCACTGGATGTGATCAAGACCAGAATCCAGAACAAGAATTTTGAGGCAAACGAGTCCGGATTCACTATTTTGAAGAACATGGCTAAAAACGAGGGTATGACTTCTTTTTTCAAAGGTTTGACACCTAAGTTGTTGACTGCTGGTCCCAAACTTGTGTTCTCGTTTGCTTTGGCCCAGACTTTGATGCCAGCCTTTGATAAGCTTCTTAAATAGTATGCTTGTATATATACAATGTAATTAGATGGAATTCGCCAATTGCAGCACCAATGGGTGCGTGTCTGGGGAAAACGTAGGAATATGTAGATTTTTGCCCAGGCTAGAAAGCGTTTGAGCACTAAGAAGTGTACAGTAGACGAAGTTGAACTTGGTTTCTTCAGACAAATAGCCCAGGCAGCCGTCACTAGTGAGCAGCTCTTGAATTTCGTCCAGATCAGAGTTTACCTTGATTTGGAACGAATTTAAGTCACAGTTTGATGCGAGAAGCAGCTGTTGCAACTGTAGTGCACGCCGGACAGGGTCTTTGTAAAAATTGTCCTTCTCCGCTGCAAATAGCTGCGAGTCCGTGGAGAGTAACTCAGTGAAACGACAATTAGTAGAAAGATGGAATATTGGCACGAAAGGGATATAAGGGAATTCCTTTACCAAGTCACAAAAGTAGGCCATCATCCTATTCTCTACCTCAACAGGAACCATTGTAGATCCAAGACAGAGCTGGGAAGAAAGATGCTCCGCTGCCATCGACCTCAATTCATAATCATCATCCGATAAGAAATCGAATAGTTTCAAGCGAACATCCACCGCAAACCGATTATCTTCTGTGTAAACACTGTTGAACCCAACCAGGGCACTCAAAGAGGCCATTCTTGCCGGAAATTCACACTCATCTTTTCCCAGTCGTAACACAGTATTATACCACAGTTCGTACTGCTCTGGTTGCAGGTTTTTGGCAATTAGAGGGCCGAGACTCTCCACAGCACTCATCTCTATTTCCCCATTCTTGTGGTTCTGCATCAGCAACAACAACGGCTCTAACATATGTGAGCCATCGTAGGAAGTTGCTGCCAACATGTCCCTGAGACATTTAAGAGCATATGATTGGATATAGTCCCATGTCTCACGCGAACAAAGCCTCCAAATAAGTTGGATAAGTTGCATTCTTATAGGTTCAGGAAGAGAAGTATCGCATTTTGCGATCGCTGCAAGACGTACTTCATATAAAGAGTCCAGTGCAAGCTCCATTAGCTCAAAAAAAGTCGGCCAATTTTCGGTGCTCTCGTAATAAAATAGCAGCAACTCGACACATGCTCTAAGAGCCAGCTGCTGTGATCCATCAAGAGATCCGATATTGTCGTGCTCCACGAACCAGCATGCTAGAAGATGAGCAGTAACGGGAGAGAATTCACACTCTGCATGCTGTATCAATCGGAAGTACGTGAGCTGGACAGCATAATTTTTCTTGAGGAGCATATCTGGTAGTTGGTCTAAAATCAATTGGCGGAAGTTAGTTGGTACAGAAGTCCATTCATTTTTCAATGCCAGTCTTGCCACAAGCTCCTTTACTGCCAAGATAGAACCGTGGATTGAATTCAGAGAGCCTGTATTACCCAACAGAGAGGAACATTCTTCGAGCACAGATTCCTGAGAGACAAGAGCAGGCAAGGCCCTAGATGCCATTTCCCGCAATTTCCAGCTTTGGTTACCGAGGCAATTTAGAACGAGTGGTTTGAACTCCTGCAAGCCTTCGTAGCCTGGAGTGGCTTCCAGTCTAGTCAGTGTTGTAAGAACAGGGTATATTCTTTCCATGTTCTCCCTAGTGAATCCACTTTCAATCGACGAAGTCAGCGAGGAAAGTAGGACCTCTCTAATGGTTTTAAATCGGGAGAAAAACAGACGTGCCGATATCGTAGACAGGTAGTTTTTGTTCACCTTTTTCGTGCCGAAGAGTTTATTCTGCAACGCAGCAAAGAGCATAACACCACAGTTTCTAACTGCCCAAATTGATGATCCAAAGGAAATCAGAGCCAGTTGCAATGCCTTCCCAACATAGTCAGCAGAATGCTGCGATAATGATGCATCCACAATAATAGCTTTGATAGAATTAATTGCGTTTACTTGCGGAATGTTAATGGAAGTAGCAGATTGCGCATCAATTGGCAAATTGGCAATGTCCACAAGTCTTTGCATGGTAGTTGAGATTAATTGTGGATTTGCACGTAGCATCGCTGTCAGAAGGAATGGAATACCCGCAGACCGTCTGGTAATCGAGCTAGAGCCTGTTTCAATGAGAGAGAGATTTTGATCCAGCCAGTTAGAGGTATTTGAGGAGACTTTACAGCAAGCAACAAAAGTTGGAAAAACAGAGGTAAACGCACCTTTGTGTCGCACAGTGGCAAGCTGCTCCATCAGTTGGTTGCCAATACGCAAAAGAGTAGCTTCATCAATCGGATATTTTAAAATGAGCACTTCGAGCAAGTTGGTAGACTCCTTCAATGCTCGCCAGCAGTAATTGTAGACAATTTGCGAGGCCTTGCCATATTTGCGCTCTAGTTCTTCGCTGTAGTCCTCCACTTCCTCAGGCAAGTTTCCTTCCGGAGAGTCATTTTTTAGGACCTCTTTGGTAATCTCCCAGATTTCCATACAGCAGTCAATAAGTGGTACCAAATATTCTTGTAAATCATTGGTTTGTAATCCCGCATCAAAAATGTGCTTCAGGGCTGCAAAATACCCGTGAACATTGGCGTTGTAGCACGCCTCTCCCAGATTGTGCGCAGATTCGAGATCTCTACGTAAATTGCTCATTAAAAGATCGAGAATTGCCTTGTAATTCTGATCTCGGCCTGCTTCGTATTTTACCAGAAATTGAAAGAACTTCCCCGCGGAGTCCACACTCTTGCCTTTCATGTCGTGGAGCAGCAAAAGACTTCTCCCTTTAATAACTTCAAGGTCCACATAGGAGCCAATTTCCACTGGACACATATCTAGGAAGTGTACTGAGAGTGACCGAATATCGTCATAATCGTCTGCCAAGTTGTCCATCAAAACTCGCACCAGTGGAGCCGTATAAACTTCAGCTGTAAACGGGAAGTCAATATGTCTAAACTTGTCGAAATATCGACTATCAACTCTTGAATCAAGTCCAGAAGTAACCAGCGAGTTCAAGACACCATAACAAAAAGTTGTACAATGGTAAGATGAGCCCGGACGCAAGTTAAGCACAACTTTTCCAAGCAACTCCTTCAAAAATGAACGCGACTTCTCTACTTTGGCCTTTTTTTGTTCAATTTCCTGCTCAAATTTAGAGTAGTTCTTTTTGGTGAGACTTTTTGCATCTCTATCCAGAGCATAAGATGAGTCCCTGATGCGAAGGATGAACGTATTGAGTAATGAAAGCAACTCTGTGCGTGTCTCCAGATCTGTCTGCGCAAAGAGGTGGTCACTCGAGTCCAGTATCAAGTCGTATATTGTGTCTTGTATAGGCATGGCACCTTTGGGAGAAGAAAGTAGCAGCGAAAGAGAAGTCAGTCGAAGTTGGTCATCTTCTTGAAGCAGCAAAGTTCTGAATTCATCGTAGGATAACAGATCTGTAGGATCCGTGACAATAGCTAGGTCCTGAGCAATCTTCACGCATCCCAAAAATATTGGAGTATCCGTTCTAATAGTCTGGAGAAACTCGGAGGTGGCAACTTTGGAGATCCTGAAGATATTCGGTAGCAGATACAATTCTGTATGTTTCTTTAGTTTCGGGAAACGAAGACTCGAAATAGCGAGATGTTGCCATATAGAAAGCCATCTGGATGGATCTTCAGGTGTGTACAAGTTTTTAAGTAGCAGAGAGATCGTTTTTCCAATAGCACTGGCCAATGCGTTACTCCAAATATATTGGACAGCATTCTGCAGAAACGAGGGACAAATCTCAAAAACATATGTGGTCCATTTCGGTTCCTTTGCTAGGTGGTCAAGCATGAAATAGAGCACTCTGGACGAATATGGTAGCTGGAGACATCTTTTGATCCAGTTGGAGAATATCTCTTCTTTGGCCGAAGAATAGCTGAGAAAACTAACCAGTTTGGAGAAGAGATCACGCAATGACTTCCCTAAAGGTGCCCCAGACTCGTTCCAGTAGTCGATGATCAGCTGAAGAAGATAGTCAGATTTAGAGGAAACCAGAGGTAATAGCAAAGTATCAGGCTCTATTAGCTCCCCAACTGTCTGATCTGGATTTCCAAAATCAGTTCTTTGCTTTCCCGCCTCTCTGCTCTCTTTAAGTTGACCCTTCACAGACTGCTCTGCTCTGGCTAGCCATATACAGAGAGTATCACAGGCCAACAGACGATCATTCTCAAGTTCTTGTATAACAGGCTGGAAAAGAGATACTAAGATCTGTGTCACATTGGCCTCAGTTCCCTCCAGCTGTAACAGCTGTTTCTTCACCTTGGCCAACTCTATGACGGTCTCGCTTCTTTCACCTTGCATAAAATTTTAGCTCTCGCGATTTTCTATAAAAAACAAATTTACGTGTTTTCTCCTTCATCATGGAAGATAAATACATTGGACTGGCGCTGGCCATCAGTTCGTCGCTTGCAATCGGCACATCATTCGTTCTCACAAAAAAAGGTCTACTGAAGGATGGTACCGGAGGCGAATCGTATTCGTACTTGACTAACCCGGTCTGGATTCTTGGAACATCCCTTATGGCTTTGGGAGAGATTGCCAACTTCGCAGCTTACACGTTTGCTCCACCAATCTTGGTGACTCCGCTAGGAGCCCTGTCCGTGATTATCGGCGCAGTGTTTGCCTCGATCTTCTTGAAAGAAGAACTCGGTACCTTGGGCAAGATGGGCTGTGCAATCTGTTTGCTCGGATCCGTCATCATTGTGCTCCATGCCCCAGCAGACAAGGAGGTCGAAACAGTGGATGAAATTTTGGGCTATGCAGCAAAACCAGGGTTCATTCTTTACGCGGTTGTGGTGGCCGTCTACGCCGTGTTCATGATCTACAAAATTGCTCCTAAATATGGAAATCAAAACCCAATGATCTACATCTCGATATGCTCGCTTGTGGGTTCTATCTCTGTGTGTGCAATCAAAGCTTTTGGAATTGCCTTGAAGCTCACTCTTACAGGAAACAACCAGTTTTCACATCCTTCCACCTACGTGTTCATTGTCGTGGTGGTGGTCTGCATCTTGACACAGATGAACTACTTTAACAAGGCGCTCGCCCAATTTGACACCTCGATTGTCAATCCGCTTTACTACGTCACTTTTACCACTGCTACGTTGTGTGCCTCGTTCATTCTTTTCAGAGGCTTTAACACCACCTCATCTGTGAATGTGATTTCGCTCATCTCCGGCTTCCTTATCATATTCAGTGGAGTCTATCTGTTGGACATCTCGAGACATGGTTCTGATGCTGATGAGCTCTTCGCCTCGGGCAAAGATGGCCTCAACGACATCCCTCTGAACTCGGAGGTCTCTGCCTACCAATTTAGAAGATCAATACAATTGGGCAGAACCAATCAGGACTCTGCCTACCAGAACCTGCACAGCGATGAAATCAACCGTCTTCGAAGACGCTCGGACAGCTTCGAATTGAATTAGCAATTCATTTGAATACCTATACACCATCTCTTAAATATCGTCAATATCCAACTCTTCCTCCTCTTCTTCACTCTCGTTGCCGAACTCGAAGTTGGCATCTTCATCATCATCCACACCAAATGTATCGGTTTGGTTGATCTTGGCCGTCTCTGGCAACTCTCCTTGCGAAATCAGCGTACGCGCCTCGTCAGCCGTATATTTGTGCACCACGTCACAAGACTCGTCTTGGAACTCTCTCAACGCCACTAGAATGATATCTCCTTGAGCCATCCAGACCTTCTTTCTTAATTTTCCTCTAATATGTGCAATTCTGACGGTACCGTCGAAACAAGACGCCTGAACACGTCCATTTCCAAGCATTTTTGTGATCTGTGCGTACTCCTGCTGCTCCTCCTTGTAGATGAGCTCTCTCTTCTGCGACCAGTTCTCGTTCTTTCCCCTTCTCCTGTTCTTTCCTCCCTTTCCTTTGCCCTTGTTAGCCATTCTGTTTGCTTACTGTAACTATTTATCACGAAAATTTTTTCAGCTCTAAACTACGGCTGTGCTCCAGCATCTCTTATATTTTCTTACCCGGAACCTTTTTTAGAGCATCAATTTCATGGACTCGTTCGAGGCAAGAGTGTATCTTACCAAACAGCTGAGCGCACTCACGCCTTCCAAGCAAGCTGCACAGCAATGCGCCAAGTTTTTGCTTAAGTATAAAGAGCTTCAGGATGATCTCTATTCTGTCATTCTAGAAACTCTAGACGCAGCAGATCTCAATATTCGCATCAACATCTTTCAGTTTCTTGAGGAGCTGATCATATACTGCCAAATGGACCCAAAGAAACCATATATTGATCTGATATTGAAAGATATGAAGCTTATACTCACCAAAATACTTCCTCCTAAACCAGAAACACAAGTGCCCGAGTTCAGACCTCTCACTAATCTCACCGCAACTTATCTCATCCTGCTTAATATCTCCAAAACTTGCAACTTCAATCTGCTCGATACATTGAAGTCCGAATTCAATTCCAATCTTCTCACAGACTACGACAAAAACAGAATAGAGTTGCAACTTCATTTTGACGAAAAACAGCTTTACACAGAGATATCAAGCGAATCTACAGTGGAAGCTCAACTGGGAGCTGCATGGCAATTTCTCATAAGCAAAAAAAGACAGAGCCAGTACGAACGATTGTTTATCGACAAACATCGTCTTCAAGCTCCAACAGAACCTAATCAGGACACATTCACCAAAACACGCAAACAATTGCTGGCCAGAATAGAGGCAGATCGTGAACGGCAGAAACGAGGTAAGGAGAATTTATGGCAGATCAACAGAGATAAGGGGCTCACTACAGAGTTCGATCTGGTGTACGATACTTTCCATCAGTTTGATCTCATTGAAGATAGACCGCTGATTGATGAAATTAACGAATTGTATGATAACAGTCGACACGGACCTCCGCGCAAACAGCAACCTAACAAACGGTTTAAGCGTTAATTCAATTTCTACTTGATATAGCATTTGATAGGATCTTGAACAGCTCGTTGACACCTTTTAGCTTCTCTTCTGCTTTGGAGCTGGAAGAATCCTGACCAACCTTGATGGTGAGTTTCGTGTTGACATTACAGTCGATACTATTGCAGAAGTTGAAAACTTCCTCATCAATAGGCGTGTTTCCACCTGCAACCATCATAAAACCCAGACTGTCTTTAAATTGTGGGTCATCCATATATGTCATTGGGGCAAACTCATGGGATTGCGACATTGGACTTGTAAGTGAGGAGGAGGGAACTTTTTTGATACGACCATCAAATGTACTCTGATGCAGAACAAAAGAAAGGGCGCGCACGATCAGATTGGCCTCTTGAACAATCACAATTCCGTTCACCAAATTGGCATGCAAATTGAAGTCTTTAGAATATAGCTCATTCACATGAGTTATAAGTTCGCCAACAAGTTTCAATTTGTGATCCCTGTCCACCTCTGAGCAGTTCTCCGTATGAAATCTGACCGTGCATTCCTCTACTTCCACATAGGAGCCAGGAAGTCTTTCGCAAAAAGAGTTCATCACCTCAATCACCGTTGGCATCCAGGTGAGTTCGTTTTCATCGATCACGGTAAACCAGTCGTTACTATTCGGGAGCCTAATATAACCTCCATTTTCAGCGATAAGTCCAATTTCAGTAATTCGCCTGTACCTGCGCAGTAGATCAGACCTTTTCAGGAAACTGAACACATAAACTATATTGTTTGGATCGTTCGCAAGATTGAATAGCGTCGCATTGATAAATTGCTGTTGTACAGGATTCATTCTAGACCGTTGAATGGCCACTTTGGAAGCAAGATTTCCGAGATTGATAACAAACAATCGTTTGCTATCTGGATTTGGTAGATTGTAGTACTTGTCATTAAAAGTTTCCTGGGTCACTTGTGAAAGCTCTGATGACGCCTCATTCTGATTGTTGATGAAGGCTTGCTCGATATCTGAAATGCATTGAGAGATCCACTTCTGAGAGTCATGATTTAGAATAGTTTCGTACATGGCCTTCCATCTGCTTAACTTCTCTTCTGGCGACATCTCAAGACCATACTTGATCATCTCAGCAACCTGACGGATGTTGTATGGATTAGTGAGCAGAGGTCCATTGCTCATCACCTCTGCAGAACCGACAAACTCACTCATAATTAAAGGTGAGTGAGACTCTTGTGCAGCAACAACAAACTCATGAGACGTCAAGTTCATTCCTTCTCTTAAAGTGGAAACAATGAACAAGTCCGCCTCCGATAGAAGCGCAAGGTACTGCTCGAAATCAATATCTTGATGGAGTAAAATCACAGGCTTGTCTGCGGAAATATTATTGGTCTTTGAGTTGATTCTTTCCACAATATTGAACACAGATACCTCAAAGTCTTCATCGACTTCAGACTTACCCTTGGTATAAATCAAGATTAAAATCGTGTTTGCCAAATACTCCGGATTGTCGTTCAAAAATCTCTCATAGGCCAAAAGTTTTTCCTTAATACCTCTGATCTTATCGATCTTGTCTCTACTGACAATCAGATTCTTGTTTGTCCAACGTTCTCTCACAAGCTGTCTCCAACTAAGGCAAAGACTGTTTTGTAGACGTTTGTTCAAAGTTCCTGCATCGATTTCGATTGGGTTGTGAGTGACATTGATGATCCGGTTTTGATAACGGATTCCATACTCGTCAAAATCTGCTAGGAGAAGCCGGTTGCAAGTTTGATAAAAATGTCTCACGTATTCCTCTGTTTGGAAGCAGATACAATCGGCACCAAGCATTCCTTCTAGAATATTGTTTCGCTGAGCCAGGCACCGGAAGACCTCACTAGATGGAAAAGAGATATGTAAAAAGAAACCGATCTTTGCGTTGGGAAGTTTCTCTCTGACCATCTTAAGCACCAACATCAAATGGTAATCATGCACCCAAATAACATCACCATCTTTATACTTTGCAACGATCTTATCGGCAATTTTCTGGTTCAACTTCTCGTAGTCCTTCCATGAATGGTTTTCAAAAGCGTTTGATTTCGGATTGTCTGGAATTTGATAGTGGAAAATTGGCCAAAGAATTTGCTTTGAGAAACTGTTGTAATGTCCATCAAAAACCTCATCGTCAACGTATGCAACATTAGAATGATAATTCTTCTCTAATTCAATGGCTATTCTCTCTTTGGTTTGATCTGGAACCAAATCAGAGGGCATAGGAAGAGTTCCGATCCACTCAAAGGATACATCCGGATTAGAAGATCTAGCAAGACGAACAGCGTTTCTCAAACTTCCATTACCTTTGTCGAATTCAACCACTCTCCAAGGAGCAGTAGCAAACAGGTTGTCATTCAGAAACAAGTCGCGGTAATTGGGCTTGGAAAACCCTCCAAATGGGGTCACTTTGTCATGACTATTAACAAATGCGTTCTGAGAGACCTCTGCAGGAGTCTCCTCTTTTTCAATATCATTCTCTATACTCCTCTCTAGTACAGCCTTGTTTAGTTGTGTACTAGAACGACGACGAGTGACTGCAGCACGATTTATTTTCACGGATGAAGGGAGTACATCTGCAGATTTGGCTTTATGCTTCTCAGACACTGAGGCAGAAACAGTTACCTTGCTATTGCTAATTCTGGACTTTGGTTGGACAAAAGTAGATGTTGAGGTACTTCCTGAAACTGGTGACTTGGTGGTCTCTTCTAGTTGACCAATATCATCAACAGGGGGACCAAGTCTTTTTGGGTTATTGAAAAAGAACTCCTGAACAGAGACACTAGGGTTGACCACGTCGGTATTGATGGTGGAGATAGAACCTTCACCATCATCGTCCTCCGAAAACGCCTGCTTGCGAACATCAGTCAAATCTGTTTGACTGATGCTTGGGGTTGGTGTATTTTTAAGCGAAAGGGCCTGGATTAGCGAAATAGTGGAGTTAAGGTTGGATGATTGCTTATTTTTAGTCTCCTTTGGTTTGTTGTTCTTGATAGGCTTAGCAATGTCACCTATACTTGAGTCTTTATCTACACATTTTCCGGCTGTCTCCACTTCGAAGTGAACAGTATATGGAAGAAATCTGGGGAACGTCGTTAGAGCAATGAAAGGTGAATAGATACTTACAATGATGCAACGAAGATGGTCATGCTAAAAAAGCAAGCTGATCAATGGGCAATTGGAAAAAGCAGAGAGATCCAAATCAAGCGGGGGTGATTTGCGATGGAAATGAATTTGAAATCTAAGATGTTTGCCTAGCTTGTCAAATAAATAAATATGATATAATTAATCAAAAAAAAACCTCGATAAATTTCTAGAAACTTCAAATGCTAGCTACAATAAAATCATTACATTTTTACAGTAGAATAGAGCCGGACGAGTCTTTACACACCTAAAAAACGAAATATGTGATGCTTCTCAAAAGCACCGAAACTGTCAAAGTTAAAAAAAGTACGGCTCCGACGTAGTACCTTCTTCAAATCAAAGCGGCAGCCACACCAAGAGCAGCTCCGAGAAGTCCGGTATAGCCAGCGCTCGTAATGTACGCATCTCCACTATAAGTTGACTCCAGTGCAGTCAATGAACCGTTGGTACCGTTGACGGCCATGACCGGAGCAGTGGAATTGCTGGAGGTGGAGTTAGCGAAGTCATGGTGCGAAACGCTTCCATCGAGCATAAAAGAATCCTCGTGTCTTCTGACCCTGCCTCTGGTCTTCTCAATGGTTCCACAAGTAATCTTCGTCATATTGGCAAAGTGGAGATTGACGGAGAGACCAATGATATAAGCCTTGTTCTTTGGGTTGAGGGAAAGGTAAGGATCGTAGTAAGTATCCTCAAAACAAGTGGTGTTAATCCATCCGTGCTTTCCTGAAAGATCACCAACTTGGCAGTAAGCATCATCAGAGAATGTATCACATTCATCCAATGGCGCGTTGTAAGGATTAAGGTGAGTTCCAGTGGCCTCACAATTTCCGTTGGATGGAACGGGAGCCTTGTGAATATGGTAGTAGAATGGTCCGCCCTCTTCAGGGAGTCCAGTCACATCAATGTGGACCTTAACTGTTCCGTTTTTTGCAGAGAAATCGATGATTCCTTTGGTGGCACCTCTATCCAGATGTGCTTTAGCAAGAACATTTCTTGGAGAGTCTGTGTTTTCTGGAGCTGGACCAGCGAAAGCGGTGGCAGCCAAGGCGCCGACCATAAGGGATGAAATTGAGATCATGGTACTAAAGGATCTATGCAGTTTCTATGAATATAAATTCGAGTTGGGAAGAAGAGATGAGTTTTTGGGCGTCGAAAAGAGGATCTATAAAAATCCCGAGCGCGTATGGCCCGCGCCTAAATAATGGGTGGTAATATATTTATTACCCGGGCTACAAAAATCTTGAAACGACTTAGGGTTACCCGGCCTGACTATCTGTCTAATTCGATAAGCCAGCATGTTCCAACTGATAAGATAGGGACGAAAAAATTCCTGTCCGTGACAGCTAACGTGTAGACGACGGGACATATGATGCCTTGTAGAAGCGTTCAGTGACCGCCAAACATAAACGTTTTGCCTAGTTTGCTTGCGCTCAAACCCATTTCAACTCCTAGGTGGAACATTCTAGCAGCACCCGTCGTGCTGCTAAGTCTCGTTCCTCTGATTCCGAGTCGTGTGCGAGTCCAAATAAAATTTTTTTCTCGTCCAACGTTTCACGCAAATATTTTTATCAGCTGAAAAAAAAGATAACAGAGATAGACAACAACTACTTTTAGTTTTTGCTACTACTCAACTCTTTGTTCGATTTAGTGGTCCTATTGATTTGTGCAGCCGACATTACGCCCTACAAACTATTTTGCGGGTTCTACAAGGTGACTAGCCACATTGATCAGATTTCTTAACTGGTGGGTTTTCGTTAAGGTTTTTATTACGATTTACCATCATGTCACAAAATATTTCTTTATTGAAACCAGAATATCCACCAACTTCTCCTACTGCGCTTAAGCATAACCTAAGCCCAAACACTACGCGGGAAAATAGATCCTTTTCCCTAAATCGATCACAGCAGTCTGCCACATCTCCGGGAGCACAAGGTTCGCCCCAATCCGGCTCTGAGCCTCTTCATCCCAACGCAAAGACTACTACCACGACACAGAGTAACGGCTCTACAACTTCAAAGCAGAATATGTCAACTCCAACGTGTAAGAACTGCAAAACCCAGACCACACCCTTGTGGCGAAGAGATGAAACGGGACAGGTATTGTGCAATGCTTGCGGTCTGTTTTTAAAACTACATGGACGTCCAAGACCAATCTCACTTAAAAGTGATGTTATCAAGTCCAGAAACAGAGTCAAACATAGTAACTCTAAATCTAACCCAAACACCCCTGAACTAAAGGCAAAAGATGCAACCACCTCCAACGGTAAGGTTACAAAATTTTCTCCAAAACAGTACAAGCCAAACACGAAAACACAGCAACAGACGAGCCAGTCCAAGAACTCTTCACCATCCCTCAATGCAGTGTCTGATATGTCGATGAATTCCCATTCAGAGAACAAGTCGCCTGTCATTCTTCCTCTTCTTCCGCGGAATCAGCCGGAACACAACGGTCAACAGTCGCCAGGAACTCCATATACATTTGCTTCAACTACTGCATGGCTTAATAAGAGTCAGAACAACATTCAGCCCCTTCATTATCCTTCATCAGCTCCTACTCAATTTGCTCCAAATTTAGCTAGAGTGACTTCGCCTTTGTTGTTGTCGACAACTTCTGCCAATTTGTCGACTCCGCAATTCAATCCTCCCCAGTCATCAGAGAGGTCAAGTTCACAAAACTTTGGAAGAGACGCTATGTTGCATGCTGCAGGAGCGTTGGAAACTTTGAGCCAGCAGAACTCCAACGACGATATCAAAAAGATCCCAGGCATGCGGCTTGATAACGAACCTTTCAATAGGCCTCTGTCCCCGCAGCCTCAGAAATTACCTTCTATTTCCAACATTAGCAAACCGTTTTCACCGGCTACGGAGCTCAACAACCATGCCACTCCACCTTTCGGACCAACCAAACTTTCATCGTTGGATCACGGTCACCAGCCATCACCGTTGCAGTCTATTTTGTCACCAAGCTTTGGACCACAATACTCACTTAACAATCCTTCTTCTCAATTCATGTCCAACGGAGCTGATAAACTGCCTCCGCTCAAGAATTTTACAGGCAATGGTGACATGAGGTTGTCTAACATGTGTGGGCAGAAGCAGACGCTCTCGCCAATGATCACGCCTTTAGATTCAACGAGATCGCCAGCAAATAGCAACACTAACCAGCAGATGGAACAAAGAAGCCAGTCAACTATGTCGTCGTCAGAAGATCTCAAGACTCGAATTTCTGAGCTTGAGCTTGTAAATGATCTCTACAAGACAAGGATCTCAGAGCTGGAAGCCATGGATTCTGCGTCGAAACAGAGAGAAGCTTTGCTGAAGAGACGCATTGACGAGTTGACAGATCAACTGAAGCAGAAGGAAACTCCCAAAAAATCAATAGAGCAACGCTTCACGGCGCAACAGCAGGGTGGTGAGGCTAAGCGCGTTAAACTGGAGCCAAACTAGCGAAATTAATTTTGCTACTGTCTCATGATGTAATTTGTATAATGGTTTTGATGAATTAAATTTTTAAAATAATCTGTAATGTCAAAACCGCTGTCTGTGAGATTTTCTGAGGCACTCCGAGACGTGGAGAAGCTTGAAAACTCCTCAATGAGAAGAGACTCACGGGATTATAAGGCCCAGCTGCAAGTAGTCTTGGAATCTCTTGAATCAGTGAAAAAAACTGTTCAACAACTGAACCTTTTCAGTATCAATGAGGACATTGAAGAGGTGAGCACATCCGATTTGCGGTACCTTTCGATTGACTACTACATTGCCCAGATGTTGGGAAACTCGGTAGACAAGCGGCTTTTAGTTTTGAAAACTGCAAATGGTCTTTATCTACAATTTCTATACACTTTAGAGAACTACGATCTTCTGGAAAAATCACAAAAGGCGAAGCTTGACCAATTCAACTCGTCTTATGATCCGAAAATTGACGAACTACGCTCAAAAGATGCTGTAAATAGACGACAAGACAAGATTGAGAACTTCAAGCGTGAGAAAGAGTTGACTGAGAAGTTGAAAATACTTGAATCCGCAGACTTCCACTCCTTGGATGACGAGATCGTGAGGAAAATATACGTTGACCAACTCCATTACTTTGCCTTAAAAGCTTTCCAAAACTTGGAGTCAAACCTGATGGAGATGGAAGTGCTTGAAAATATGCCAATTCGGCCCATTGAACCCGAACATAAGCCAGACGACAGAGAAAGACCGAAGAAATTTGACGAAGCCTACACTGACAAACTCGAGTCCCTTACAAATCCCATCTTGTCCAAAAATGGCAAAGTTCTTAGACCATTCACAATTGTGCCTTCAACACGTGACGTTTTCCAGAAGAAAGTATTCGGGACGGGCCAGGTGTTGCCAACTATGACCGTTGAGGAGCTAGTAGACCAGGAATTGAAAAATGGTGGTATGGTATCCGAAAGCCTTCCAGAGAAAGAATTTGACGAGGACAATGAGGTGGATGTCGACCGTCTCACATACAAGGATCGGGATTGGGACGAGTTCACGGAACAAAACCCCAAAGGAAGCGGTAACACACAGAATTTGGGATAAAACCCCGGACGCGGTCGTGCGCACCGCAGATTTGTTGAAATCGCGGTGCGAAAAATAAACGAAAAGAGAAAACATCTCTCTCTCTATCCAGTTCCAGATCTTCTAATGAGTTCCTTTGTTCCAGCCCAATTCAGTTCTTTTACGACATCATTTGATTTCGATAAGTTGAAGGTAAGTTAGAACAAAAAACGCGAGTTCTAACCATTTCAGACCGACACCACGTCTTCATTTCAGAGCAGGCTCAAGTCGCTCAGAAGTCCACAGGATTTCTTCGACTACAGAAGATTGAGCAAGCCCAGTGGAGTGTTTGAGATCCAGCAGAGGATCAATTTCAACCTCAATTATTTCAGCTCTAATTACATACTCATCACGGCAATCATTTCGTTATACTGCATTTTAACGAACTTGCTCCTGTTTTTCATTTTAGCTTTTGATTCCGGCACAATCTACATGGTGCAGCTTCTGTTCAAAAACTCGGAGGAGTTCTACTTCAGACATTTCAAAGTGACCAAAACTGCTATTTACTCAATTTTGCTGATTTTTAATTTGCCCTTGATATTTGTGGCCAATCCATTTGGAACGCTGATCTGGCTTGTCAGTGTGAGTGCCGTGCTTATTCTACCTCATGCTATGCTTCTCGAAAAGCCAATCGATGCCACTTTTGCTGAGGTTGTATAAGTATAATGAACGCTATATTAAACACCTTACACCGTAAATATCCTACCGGACTCCCCGCACCGCTTGTTTCTGGTTTGCTCTAAAATTAATGGCAAATTGTTTCGAATAGTCAACATGACGCCTACTGACCGAGCTAACCTGTGGTTGAAGGTGTTCGTGCTGGTAGCATTCACTGTACCAATATACTACGTGTTCCTACGCCGCCCCAATGACCTGAAAATATTAGCTGTTCCTACTGTGTCCTTATCACCAGAGGGACATACAAACGGCTTCAAGATTAAGCATATATTCCACAATGCTGCCGATGGCGAATTACATCGGAGACTAGACATTGATGACCAATTTTTGAGTCTCTACAATACACAGAAAGAGGATCTCGTCGATATTGAAGAAATAAAGCTGTTTCAAGAGTCTCCGTTTGAACAGGAACTCAAGTTCAAGTTTCAAGAAGCACAAACCATTCGATTGGCAGACAGATCGCCCGATTTTGTAGAGTCATATCTCAATTATGCGCTTGAAGCAGGTCCAGAGGCCAAGATTATCGAGTTTGACTGGATACAGGAAAGCCTGCTCATACCAAACATGACCGATCCCGAAACTATAGTCAGCCTGGCGCTCATGTCATCGGATGCATATGTTGGTCTTCCTACAGACGCAGATTGGAACGATGTGGGCGAGAAATATAACGAGAGTGCTCGTTTTGGCTGGCAAGAAGGAGGTGTCAGAGGCCACGTTTTTTCGGATCCACAGAATACAATTGTGGTGATCTCTATCAAAGGTACTTCTGCTGCTGGATTAAATACCGGTGGTGATGGCGAGACGGTGGAGCAAGACAAAACCAATGATAATTTATTGTTTTCGTGCTGCTGTGCCAGGGTATCATCTTTGTGGAAAACGGTATGCGACTGTTACGAGGACTCATACACATGCAATCAGAACTGCCTCGAGCGCGAGATGCGCCGTCAGGACAGATATTATAAGGCAGTTCTAGACATATACCGCAACGTCACTCATATGTATCCAGACTCAGAGATTTGGGTGACAGGCCACTCTTTGGGTGGTTCATTGAGCGCGTTGCTTGGTCGTACTTTTGGCCTACCGGCAGTGAGCTTTGAAGCTGTTGGAGAGCTTCTGGCTACGCGCAGATTACATCTTCCTATGCCTCCCGGTCTGCCCGAGGACATGGAACACATCTGGCATGTGGGAAACACTGCTGACCCAATATATATGGGAGTTTGCAACGGGGCCTCGTCAAGCTGCTCCTTGGCTGGGTATGCTCTGGAAACCCAGTGCCACTCGGGTAAGAAGTGTGTTTACGATGTGGTCAACGACCGGGGTTGGCACGTCAACCTGCTGAATCACCGCATCCGGACTGTTATTAGCGAAATTCTGCTAGTTTACAACGAGACAGCAGAATGTGTGAAATCACCACCATGCTACGATTGCTACAACTGGCGATTTGTGGATCATTCTCGTGATAGATACAGAACGACCACTTCAATGCTGTCACCAAGCCCTACCGACCCAGCAGGCCGCAGATGTCTGAAGCGGACGTGGTACGGTAGATGCTATGAATGGGAGGACGACGATCCAACGTCGCGCAAAACAACCTTCTCAACAAGCACGATCTACAGGAGGACGACAGTCGAGTCCAACACTAGCATCAGCACAACTACAAACACTGACGGAACGTGTCTCAAACGTTCTTGGCTAGGTTTTTGTCTGGATTATGGTCCACCAGACACACAAGCAACGGAAACAGGACGGAAATAGCGGATATTTCCATCACATCATCACAGCTGTAATTCTGCTTTAGTATTTGCTATTGAATATATATTTATTTACTGCTGCGCGAAACTCAGAAAAAACTAAAACGCGTCTTATTTTAAACACGCTCTTCAATCGATGTTCAGAAAAGTTAAAAGAAGAACCGACGGAAGGCGCAATTTCGACGAGATCCAGGCTGGTGACGATGGCCACAGACGATTTGTGGGTAAGGGATTCAAGGATGACCTTTCTTTGTATCCTTATCGTCTGTCTTTCTACAAGATACCTCCGTTTGAGGAGATCACGCTGGAGGAGTTTGAGACCTGGGCTATCGATAGACTTAAAGTAGTTTTAGAGATCGAGTCTTGTCTGAGTCGTGGGAAGTCTTTTAAGGACACGGAGGCAATTATGAAGCCAGTTCTTGCCAAGCTGTTGCCCTTGAATCTACCTAACAGAGAATCGACATCCTTATATTTGGAGCGCAAGAAGGACCATTACTCGCATTTCATTTTGAGGCTGGCGTTTTGCCGCTCTGAGGATTTACGTGCACGTTTTATTAGGGCCGAGGCCATGTTGTTCAGGCTGAGATTCAACATGATGTCTTTACAGGAACAAAGAGAGTTTGTGGCTAGCATCGATCTTCCATGGGAGACTGTTTCAGATGCCGAAAAGCAAGAATTTCAAGATGAACTTCTGGCGTGCTCGTACAATGCAGTGCGCTCTATTTTGACTCAAACGGTGGAATACCAACGTACTAAGAAAGTTACCGAGGATCAGATAAAGACATTCTTGGCTAGCGAAAAATTCTATAAGATTCCGTTTGAGTTTGTGCCGGAACTAGTGTCTACAAGACAGTCTTTCTTGCATCGTGGAAAGGCGTTTGTGGCACAGTTTCAGCAGCTGTCATTGATTGTGACAGAGTTTAGTAAGCACCTAGCAGACCAGCTCAACGTGACGATGCGTGCGCTGCCGACCCTTGATGAAGATGATCGACTAATTCCGGTGTTGAACAATCTATCGCGCGGTTATGCATCAATGGACTATCAAACGGAGTTTGCAGGTGCAGAGAATGCAGATGGAACAGTCTCTGCAGAGAGCGTTCCAAGTCTGATGAAACACATGCCTTTATGCATGAGCCACCTGATGAAGGGAGTGATGAGCGAGCATCATCTCAAGTACCAGGGGAGACAACAACTATCGCTGTTCCTGAAGGGCATTGGACTAAATGCTGAGGAAGCCATGCGATTCTGGCAAATGCAATTTACAGCAGGACCGGGTTCAATGTCTATTGAGCGATTTAACAAGGAATACAAGTACACATTCAGACACAACTACGGTTTGGAAGGTGGTCGGATTAATTACAAGCCTTGGGACTGTCGAACGATATTAAGCAAGCCTAAGCCAAGTAAGGCTGAATTCCATGGCTGCCCGTATCGGGACATGCATCGCGACCAACTAGCCAATGAGCTGCGCAAAATGGGAGTGGAACAGGGGTCGCGGCTTGACGACGTCCTAGACCTTAGTGACCGTGGAGAATACCAAACTGCATGCACGAAGGTTTTCGAGATCGTGCATCGTGACCGGATTGATGCTCTTATTACAGGTGGCGAAACTGTTGATGAGACGTCAATTATACACCCAAATCAGTATTATACCCGGTCAAAACATCTGGAATGTAAATAAAAGAATTGAGATTTTCCTGATCAGGCATATGCATAATAAATTTAATTTGTTCTTGGAATGTGCATAAAGAAGACTAGTGCAGGCAGGGCACATATATTACATATATATACACACTAGGTGACACGATTCTCCGCCATGCTCCAAGACCCCAACCGAATCGCACTAGACATGTTCTCCAAATCCAAGTCTTCGCGTAGGAGTCGGGGTGGGAGCGCGTTGCGGAAGTCTATATCATTTCTATCGCCTAAGGAAATGCCACAAGAAGTCGTCACCGAATACTCGCGCTACAATAGAGTCGAACAGCTAGAAGCCGAGAATACCATGCTAAAGGAACAGGTAAACAAACAGAAATTCATGATATTGAAACTTGTGGATGAGTTGGAGTACTTTGAGGAGCTCAGCAGAGAGAGAACTCAGGTGGCTTCGTCATTGCCTCCTTCGCGGGCTACCTCTCTGTCGTCCAACAATTCGTCCCAAAACACTCTAGTTACCGAGAAATCAGAGAAAGATAAACTTATCGAGCAACTGAACGCCGCAAACAAACACCTTGTCTCCAAACATAACCAGGCTGTATGCAAGCTGCAGGACAGCATTAAAGAACTCGAGTCGCAACTGGCCAACAACCTCAGCAAATATCAGCGCAACCTTACAAATTTATCAGACTCGGTCGCACTAATCAATGAAAACCAGAAATTCCTCACTAAACCATCTCGCCCCCGTCTAACTACCAGCCATAGTCACAGCGACCTCAAACTCAGCAAATTCTCAGCCCTAGACCAGGGCGAGACTTTTGTGTTTCGCAATATTACTATCTGTTGAGGTCGATCGACGTGTAATTTTAGGGTCCGAATGTATAATTAAATAAATTAGAAACCAGTATATTTGTTTATGCAATTACGATTATTAGGCTATCTCGCTTGGTTTGCGCAGCTGCTTGTAGGCTGCCAGGCGGCACTGTCTAAGGCTGATCTTAAGGCCCGGCAATTGGCGTCGCCTAATGGAATAATACAAGTCAACAAAGACGAATTTGAGACCATATTTGAGGGAGAAAAAGACTACTATCTGGTATCTCTCTTAACTTCCTCAAGAGACCAAAAATGCGAGCTCTGTATTTACTTCCAACCAGTCTTTGAAACTGTGGCTAAGTCTTTCTACCAGTCGTATCCTGACTCTGACGAGGTGTTCTTCGTCTCCGTCGATGCAAGCGAGAACCTTGTCCACTTCCGGAAATACAAGATTGACACTGTGCCGCATCTCTGGATCTTCCCCAAATCTTCCACAATATACAAAGAACATGACAATGAAGACCAGTTCGATAGGCGATTAAAGAAGCCTGATATAATTTCTGTCGCTAGTGAGCATTATACATACTCTATTGCAAATAACGTCAAAAAGGCCGACCAGGAACTCAAGTTTGCAACCTTTATTGGAGATCTTACACATACACGGATCATAATCAATAGACCAATGGATATCCAGCTTGTATTGACGTATTGCGTGGGTTTTTTCGCATTTTTCCGTTTACTTCGAGCTAGAAAAGACCGTGTTTTAGAGAACGTGAGCAACGGCAATGCTTTTATGATAATAAGTATTTGCATTATCGTCATCTGTTTGTCTGGGCTCAGTTTCTCCGTGCAGAGGAACGTGCCGTTTTTAGTCAAGACCAAGGAAGGAGCCATTCGTTACCTGACACGGGGAACCCAAAATCAGATAGGAGCTGAGGTCATTCTGTCTATTGCATTTCAAGCTACCTTTTCCTTGCTACTGTGGCTTTTAATACAAGGCACAGGAATGCTACCCAAACAAAATCAAGCTATCGGAATGCTCTTTTTCGCAGCAATGATGTTCATTACTTACAACGTCTTCACCAGCATGTTTAAACAGAAAGATCCAAATTACCCATTCACATACCTTTATATACCCATCTTCTAGCTGCTTATTCATCGCTCTCACTCTTGTTGACAAAGTAGAAGGATGCGCAGATGAACAGAGCCCCCAAAATGTATGTCACTGAATTTACTGTATGTTTGAACACAAAATCACAGACCATAGCAAATGGAATAGTCAGTGAGAGACCCAAGGTCACCGTGAGAGGTGACGTCAACAACATAGCGCGTGCCCATAAGAAGTCAGCGAGAAACGAAATGGCACAGTTGAACAGTATGACAAAATAGACATAGGGACTTTTTGGGAGTTCGAGAGTTTCAAAGCCAATTTTATCTAAAAATATTAGTGGAGGCCAGAGGAATAGTAGGTTAAATACACCCACGAAACCGAAGAACAATCTCATGTCAATTCGGCTGTCGTTCTTTATGTTGAGCTTTAGTAGGATTGAGTAGACTCCATAAAAAAATGCACCCAATAGGGCTAGTAAGTTGCCCACAATAACCAGAGTCCCTGCCTTGCTCACACTTGGGTCGTCATTCTTGGTGACCAGAACTACTCCGATGAAAGATACAACGATCGATATAAGTTTTGTTCTGTTGATCCTCTCAATAGCAAACAACGAGCCTATCAAAATGGTGAAAAATGAAGATGTAGAAGAAAGAATTGTTTGAGACGACACGGATGTATAGAGCAGTGATGCGTTTGTTACAAGGTTCGACAAAAACCACAACGTGCAGAACCAAAATGCCAACCGAGTAGTCTGTTTGAAAGTTAATGGTGCATGCTCAGACTCATATTCTTGGTTCGGTTTGTGCGACATGTAGTATGGAATAAGATAGAATGCAAAGGAGGCAGTGTTGATCCATGTGATGAGGAACGGTTTGGAGTATATATCCTTCTCAAATAAGTTGTTCAACAACACCGACGACAAAACCCAAAGAGCGACCACGCACAGCAGAAAGATGAGTCCCAAGGACCACTCACGCGACCTTTTTGCCCGCTCGATGGCGCTTATCGTGACGGTCAATGAAGACATAAAATGAGGGAAATTGTTGTCATCTCTTTTGATGTATTGCAAACGCCGATCGACGCGTCGACTAATTAGGAATGGTGCGTTTGTGGAGATGGGACCGAAGCAGATAGTTGAAATATTTGTTTTGGAATGTAGCCAATGAAGTTCTGGTAAGTGCAGTTGGTGGTGGTGGTGGTCTTGTTTCATAGTTCTGTCTATAAAGAGAGGGCTGGATATACAATTTCTCGAAGGATGGCGATAATTGCAACGGGAGCTGGGATGCCACCAGAACGTCGAATTCGCGTTGTGTCAACTGAGTGAGTTCTGCCCTGAGGTAGTCTAAGGTCTGTTCATGAAGCAGATACGGGTCATAGTAGGTTCCTAGCGAGTGCGTGTAGCTGTGGAGGAAGTCGCTTTTTCGTATACTAGTCGGTTTTCGGGAGATGTCGCTGGTGTCAATGGCGAAGCTATTAATATTAGGTGATGGAATTTGGGATAGCTCCATCAACGAGCTTGCTGGCGTTGGCGATTTGGAAAAACGAGGTCTAGAGGAGAATATGGATTTGAGTGTAGACAGTGACCATAGTCGTTCGGGGTACTTCTCCTGAAGCTGCTGCAAATCGTTTCTCAAAACATCAGACATGTCTATGAAAGAAGAGAAAAGTACGATATTTGCAAGTATAGCGATCACTTGAAGTTACATATACCCATTTACAGAAAATGCCACTGATAGACACAAAATGACCGAAGCCGACATGCATCGGCTAGATCACCTTAAGCGATCTTCTGTATTATTTACTGATCCCCAATTTTTATGTATTCTCGAAAAAGGGCAATTACCCGGTTCATTTTTTCGTCTGGAAAAATTTTCAAATTCAAGGCATCAACCGAGTTTGCCAGAGATACAACTACACAGAACATTGCACCAAATATGTCGTGGCTGTTTGGAGGAAAACCCCAGCAGGAAAAATCAAAGGAGGAGCCCCAACTTGGGTTCGACACCAGCCAGATCTCGGACATTTCGAGCATTTTAGGAAGCAACACTTTGGATCCAGCAAGGCTCCATCCGCTGGCTGGTCTAGACAAGGACATCGAATACCTTGATCTGGAAGATGAGAAGTTGGCCACATTGGAAGGTGCCAGTAACGGATTATTGCCTTCAAGAGGTTGGAATGACGATCTGTGTCACGGAGCAGGAGCTGTCTATATGCTAGGTTTGGGACTTGGAGGACTCCGTGGTCTGAACGAAGGACTAAAAAACCTGCCACAAGGCCGCATGGATCCAGTCACCAACCAATTGAGACCTGTTCCTTTCAAACTCAAGCTGAACACCGTTTTGAACCAGGTGACCAAGTTCGGACCCCACATGGGTAACAACGCTGGAGTTTTGGCTGTGATGTACAATTTGATTGACGCATCTCTCGACAACATAAGAAACAAGCATGACGATCTCAACTCGCTAGCTGCAGGCTTTTTGAGTGGCGCATTATTCAGAAGCAGCAAAGGACTCAAACCTATGGGATATTCTGCTGGAGCCATGACCCTGGTGGCTGCAGCCTGGTGTGGCTTCAAGAGGGTGATCAACTGACGAGTAACGATTATAGATGACGGGTCATAGATGTGTAAATATGCGAACTGTGCGAGATATCATATTTGCGATGGTAACGGCAGATTCCAGGGACTTCCCCAGCTGCTGACGGCTAGATAATAATGTTTATTGATAAGATTGAGCTCTTCGAGCTCGTCGAGAAGCTCGAGCCTGTTAATGACAGATAGTTCCGAAGATTGCATCCAATGGTTGTAAATGTAGCTTAAATCACTGATATTTGTTTGAGTGACATCAAAACCGAGCCTGTGAAGTCGCTCCCGCTGCTTCTCGACTGTGTTGTATTTCAAGAGTGATGGCATCATGATCCCGCGCATCGAGAGGTTTTGGACCATGATCTGACCATAATTTCCCGAGGTCTCTCCACCAATTGGGTCGTAAACGGTGAATACTCCAGAGCTAAGGTTTTTGTGAAAGAACTCCAGCACTTTGTCGCTCACTGCTTCTTCCAAATAACAAATGCAACATTCACTCAAAACTAAAGTCGGAAGAGTCCAATCGATTGACTTTAGCTGTGATGGTGATTCAAGCGAGCGCAAATCAATAGGAACCAAATGGTATACTGGAGTGTCCAATTCGCTAGAGAAGGTCTTATATTCTTGAAACGTTTCCGGAACAGGCTCAGATTCTGCTTTCACGATGGACTTCAGTTCAGAGTTGCCTAAAATGCTGCATTTTTTGATCTTGCAACTTTCCTCGAAATCGAGTTCAAAGATAGTCAAGTTTGGATGTTTTTCCAGCAATCTGAATCCACGTGTATCACTTCCACAGCCCAGAGATACTATTTGTATCGGATTGGACAAATTATGGTTCATCCACTTTTCAATAACCAGGTCGATTGAGCGAGTTCTGAGCCAAGTACCCCGGTTTATGACTGGCGATTTGAGCACTACTGGAATCCTTGAGCCTGACTTGGGTGCTCCTGAGCCATCAAATAGCCCAAAGAACTGCTTGTTTAGTTGCCTTCTGACAGCAAGCCTTTTGTATTCGGATTCGATGGACATCAACTTGAACTTGAAGATCCCTCCAATCAATGGCTCTAAGTATGAATCAACAAAGTAACCCTTAATATGACAAGAATAGCGACATGCTAATGCGTCATAATCTGTAGATCTAGTGATTTGGTCCTGGTCGAGCATTTAAGCTTAAATTGAAAATATTTGGTGGCAGGGTGCAGGTATAGGAGTATGGTGTGAGGCGTCACTTTTGTGGAGACGATAACGAATACACTGAGACTAGGCAGATAATGACGTCTTAAGCTAAGCGGAGAGTTAGCTAAGAGCGTGAAGTTGTTGAAGTTCAAGAAATTTTTCTACTCTATAGTTGAACAGACTCCTTTATGTGCAATAGCAGGAAATGACGCATTAATCGAAAGCTCTTATAGATTACCTCGGCTATTCAAAAACTTATTTAGGGCTTTTCCAGAATCCTTAAATTGTATCAAAGTGCTAATGTAACATCTCTGGATAACCTACATATATTCTCCAACTAAGACAAAAGTCGTGGTAGCAAAAAAACAACATAATCTTTCTTGGCTCCAAGTTTCCTGCTACCAGGCACTAAAATAGCTTTCTACAATGTTCGATCGAAATTCGGTCATGGGAGAGTACACTCTACTTTTGCTCTGTCAGCTAAGAACGATATTATGGCTATTTCCTAATTCCGTCTAAAAAGGTTGTTCACAAACGAAAGAAGCGTAATCTTCGTGACGTCAAGTAGAATACATTGCTGTTGGATTGTATGTGTTGACCGGTGCTAGGTGTGTTCAACATTTTTTGCTGGGAAAAAAATTGTCGGGCCGGGGAGCTCGGGCAGTGCCTGACGCGTAGGGGGCACAGGACGCAGAAAATATTTTGATTTAAATTTGACGTTGTATGTCTTGTTAAATAGGCAAAGCAGGGAACTAAACATTGAAAGTGTTTGGATTAAGGTAAGTTTCAAAACTTGGAGATATTGAAAAGGATAAATTGGGGAAACAGTGATGGTGAAAAGATTTGAATAGCATTAGAGCATAGACTTTGAAAGAACAAAGGATGAGGAACTGGAGACAAATCGAGGAAGCTCAAAATTTCGAGAAAGGCCACAACAAGATTCTGGTCTTCAAGATGCCTACTACCTTTGGCCTGTTGGCAGGTTTCCATTTGTCTTGTTGTCTATTTTAACGTCGATGCTCTTTGTCTTTTCTCGTTCTTCCATTTCTGTATTTTCCACTGCCAATTTATTATCGTTCCTTTACAATTGTCTCCTCCTCCTCATGACTAATGCGCAGACTACTTTCGACACTCCCGCGATTCGCTCCATATAGAACCATAGCACACATGACAGCCTCCTATTCAGCGAAACACACAACATTGCCAAGCCATTTCCGTGGCCTCAACTCCATTGAGCTCGCTGAGCCTTCTGACGTCAAGGATTTTGTGGCCAAGCACGACGGTCACACAGTCATACAGAAGATACTTATTGCGAACAACGGTATCGCTGCCGTTAAGGAAATCCGGTCTGTGAGAAAATGGGCATACGAAACATTTGGTAACGAGAGAGCCATCCAATTTGTGGCTATGGCCACGCCTGAGGATCTTGAGGCAAATGCAGAGTATATCAGAATGGCCGATCAGTATGTTGAGGTGCCCGGAGGCACTAATAACAACAATTACGCCAATGTCGACCTTATTGTCGAGATTGCAGAGAGAACCAAGGTCGATGCCGTTTGGGCTGGTTGGGGTCATGCTTCAGAAAACCCTCTCCTTCCAGAGATGCTGGCTGCGTCACCTCGCAAGGTGGTGTTTATTGGACCACCTGGTTCGGCTATGCGCTCGCTTGGTGACAAGATCTCCTCCACCATTGTCGCCCAGCATGCCAAGGTTCCATGTATCCCATGGTCTGGAACTGGTGTCGATAAGGTCGTTGTCGATAAAAACGGCATTGTTTCTGTTGATGATGACACCTATATCAAGGGTTGTTGTAACTCTCCAGAAGACGGTCTGATAAAAGCCAAAGAAATTGGCTTTCCGGTCATGATCAAAGCCTCCGAAGGTGGAGGAGGTAAAGGTATCAGAAAAGTTGACAGAGAAGAGGATTTCATCGCCTTGTATCATCAAGCTGCCAACGAGATCCCAGGTTCGCCGATCTTCATCATGCAACTGGCAGGCTCCGCTAGACATTTAGAAGTCCAATTGTTGGCAGATCAGTACGGAAATAACATATCATTGTTTGGAAGGGACTGTTCTGTGCAGAGAAGACACCAGAAGATTATTGAAGAGGCTCCAGTCACTATCGCCAAACCGGATACCTTCAGACAGATGGAGGCTGCCGCTGTCAGACTTGGAAAGTTGGTTGGTTACGTCTCCGCAGGTACTGTTGAGTACCTTTACTCATATGCAGAAGACAAATTCTACTTCTTGGAGTTGAACCCAAGATTGCAAGTGGAACATCCAACTACAGAGATGGTTTCGGGTGTCAACTTGCCTGCTGCACAGCTTCAAATTGCTATGGGTATTCCATTGCACAGAATCAAAGACATCAGATTATTCTATGGAGCTGATCCACACACCTCCACCGATATAGATTTCGAATTCTCTAACGAAAACAGTGTCAAGGCGCAACGTCGTCCAGTGCCCAAGGGTCACTGTACTGCCTGTCGTATCACCTCGGAGGATCCAGGTGAAGGGTTCAAACCTTCTGGAGGAACTTTGCACGAGCTGAATTTCAGATCATCTTCCAATGTCTGGGGTTACTTTTCCGTCAGCAATCAATCGTCAATCCACTCGTTTGCCGACTCGCAGTTTGGTCACATTTTTGCCTTTGGTGAAAACAGACAGGCATCCAGAAAGCACATGGTGGTGGCATTGAAGGAGTTAAGTATTAGAGGTGACTTCAGAACCACTGTCGAATACTTGATTAAATTACTTGAAACTCCTGACTTCGAAAACAACACTATCACCACAGGCTGGTTGGATGAACTTATCTCTAAGAAGCTCACTGCTGAAAGGCCTGATCCGACTCTTGCTGTTGTTTGTGGTGCTGTCACGAAGGCTCACCAATTGTCCGAAGAGAACAGAAAAGAGTATATTAGTTGTTTGGAAAAAGGTCAAGTGCCGTCTAAAGAGTTGCTCAAGACTATCTTTAATGTTGACTTCATCTATGAAGGACAGAAGTATATGTTCACTTGTGCACGTGCAGGAAATGACATGTACAATCTTTTTATTAATGGTTCGAGCTGTGTCACAAACGCTAGAGCTCTGAGTGATGGTGGTCTTCTCATTGCATTGGGTGGAAAATCCCACTCCGTCTACTGGAAAGAGGAAGTTGGAGCTACGAGAATCTCTGTGGACGGCAAAACTTGTCTCTTGGAAGTTGAAAATGACCCTACTCAGCTGAGAACCCCATCACCAGGTAAACTGGTGAAGTACTTGGTTGAGAATGGTGGTCATGTCAGTCCGGGTGAAGCATATGCTGAGGTCGAAGTTATGAAAATGTGCATGCCTTTGGTTGCTCAAGAACACGGTACAGTTCAACTTTTGAAACAGCCAGGATCTACTGTCAGTGCGGGTGACATCCTTGCCATCTTAGCCCTGGATGATATATCTAAGGTCAAACATGCTTTGCCATACGAAGGTACCTTACCAGACCTTGGATCACCAATTGTTGTTGGAACCAGACCTGTGCATAAATTTGAAAGATTGTTGGGCATCTTGACCAACATTCTCGCTGGTTATGACAACCAAGTGGTGATGAATGCCACTTTGACTGAGCTTGTGAGTACTTTGAGAGACCCTGAACTTCCATTTTCTGAATGGCAAAACCTAATTTCTGCTTTACACTCTAGACTTCCTATGAAACTGGACAAACAACTTACGGAACTTATCGATAGAACCGTTAAGAGAAATGGCGAGTTCCCTGCTAGACAAGTGCTCAAGCTTTTTGAGAAGACTAAGGCGGAAGGCGAGGTTGATGTCCTGTTCGATCAGGTCGTTGAACCGTTGGTTTCTGTCGCAGAACGCTACAAAGAAGGCCTCAAGGCCCATGAGTACTCTGTCTTCGGTAACTTATTGATGGAGTACTACAACGTTGAGGCTCTTTTTAGCGGAGACAACACTAGAGTTGAAGATGTGATCTTAAAATTGAGGGATCAGAATAAGGGATCTTTGAGCAAGGTGGTCGATCTTGCGTTGTCCCACTCCAGAATAGGTGCCAAGAACAATTTAATTGTGGCTATTTTAGAGAAATATAGGCCTGTTCTCCAGGAATCACCAGATGCTTTGACCTTTTTCAGAGAGCCGCTGAAAAAAATCGTGGAACTCGAATCCCGGTCAACTGCTAAGGCAACCTTGAAAGCAAGAGAGATACTCATTTTCTGCTCTATGCCATCCATTAAAGAAAGGTCCGACCAACTGGAACACATTTTGAGAAGCTCTGTGGTTGATACCAAGTATGGCGAGACTACAGCTGCTAAGCACAAGCTTCCAGACATGCAAATAATACGGGATGTTATTGACTCCAAGTACATTGTTTTTGATGTCTTGACTCAATTCCTGTGCTCTTCTGATCCGTGGATTGCAGCAGCAGCCGCTGAGGTGTATATTAGAAGGGCATACAGAGCTTATTCTGTTGCAGAGGTGAATCACCATCTCACTTCTTCTAAATTGTCACCAATTGTGGAATGGAAATTCCAGTTACCTGCACTTTCGACTGCAGCATACAATTCTGTTCCAGATGCCATCAGGAACCCTAAGTCCTCCTCTTCCATGAACAGAGCTCTTTCTGTTTCGGATTTGACTTTCATGATCAACAAGGACGATTCACAGCCATTGAGAACCGGTATAATTGTTCCGGCTTCTCATCTGGATGAAGTGGATGAAATATTGGGTAAAGGCTTGGAAATATCCACCTTCAGCAAGAACAGCGAGCTTATCAACGTGTGCAACGTCTTTGTGGGCTCCACCGAAGGATATGAGAGCGAACAGGAAGTTTTGGAACAAATGATAGATATTGTTGACACGAATAGACATGAACTCCAAGATGCTTTGATCAGAAGAATCACTTTCGTTGTGGGCGACAAGGTCGGATCATATCCAAAGTATTTTACTTTTAAGGCTTCTAACGGAAGTTACGTTGAGGATCAAGTCATTAGACATATTGAGCCTGCTCTTGCATTCCAATTGGAGCTAGGTAGATTATCGAACTTCCATATCAGTCCTGTGCGCACTGATAACAGAAATATTCACGTATATGAGGCTGTGGCTAAAAACTCGTCTGGTGTTGACAAGCGTTATTTCACGAGAGGTATTATTCGGACTGGATCCATTAAAGATGATATTACTGCTCCAGAATATTTGATTTCAGAGGCTCATAGACTAATGAGCGACATCCTGGATGCTCTTGAGGTGATTGATACCTCGAACACCGACCTGAACCATATCTTTATCAACTTCTCTGCTGTTTTCAATATCACCCCTGAGGATGTCGAGAATGCATTCGGAGGATTCTTGGAGAGATTTGGAAGAAGATTGTGGCGTTTGAGAGTCACGGGAGCAGAGATTAGAATCATGTGTACGGATCCTGAAACAGGTGTCCCATTCCCACTCAGAGCTATCATTAACAATGTCAGTGGCTATGTTGTCAAGTCTGAAATGTACATTGAGGAGAGAAACTCTAACGGTGAGTGGATTTTCAAGTCCATCGGTGTTCCTGGATCTATGCACTTGAGATCTATTTCTACTCCATATCCAACTAAGGAATGGCTTCAACCAAAGAGGCAGAAGGCTCACAACCTTGGAACTACGTACGTCTACGACTTCCCGGAGCTTTTCAAACAAGCTATTATATCCCAATGGAAGAGGTACGATCCGTCTGTTAAGGTCAGCGAGGACTCTTTCAGTTATGTTGAACTTATCACAGATGATGCCGGTGACCTGACTGAGGTCGAGAGGGAACCAGGTGCAAATACTGTCGGTATGGTTGCCTTCAAGGTGACTGCCAAGACTCCTGAATATCCAAGAGGAAGACAACTCATCATTGTTGCCAACGATATTACCTTCAAGATTGGTTCGTTCGGTCCAAAGGAGGATGCTTTCTTCAACAAGGCCACAGATTATGCTAGAGCATTGGGCATTCCAAGAATCTATCTTTCTGCAAACTCTGGAGCCAGAATTGGTATTGCTGAAGAGCTTCTGCCATACTATAAGGTCAAGTGGAACGATTCAAAGAATCCAGACAAGGGATTCACCTACTTGTATCTGACATCCGAAGATAAGGCTGAATTGGATAAGGCAGGTAAGGGTTCTGCAGTTGTGACCGAAAGGGTTGTGGAAGATGGCGAAGAACGTCACATCATCACTGCCATCATCGGAATGGAGGATGGACTTGGTGTGGAGTGTTTAAAGGGCTCTGGTCTGATTGCTGGTGCAACTTCGAGAGCTTACAAAGATATTTTCACCATAACTTTGGTCACATGCAGATCTGTTGGTATTGGTGCTTATTTAGTTAGACTTGGACAAAGAGCTATTCAAGTTGAGGGCCAGCCTATTATTTTGACTGGAGCTCCGGCCATCAATAAGTTGCTTGGAAGAGAGGTCTACTCATCCAACTTGCAACTTGGAGGCACGCAGATCATGTACAGAAATGGTGTTTCTCACTTGACTGCTAGCGATGACTTGGCTGGTGTTGAGAAGATTATTGAATGGCTCTCGTACGTTCCCGCCAAGCGCGGTGTTCCAGTTCCTATCCTTGAGTCGTTGGACGATTCATGGAACAGACATGTGGAATATAGGCCAACAAAGGACGAACCGTACGACGTCAGATGGTTACTCGAAGGAAAAGCCAGTGAGGATGGATTTGAATCTGGATTCTTTGACCGCGGTTCGTTCCAGGAGACCCTTTCTGGATGGGCGAAGGGAATTGTTGTTGGAAGAGCTCGTTTGGGTGGTATCCCAATGGGTGTCATTGCAGTTGAGACTCGTACTGTTGAGAATCTTTATCCGGCAGACCCAGCTAACCCAGATTCTACAGAGATGTTAATTCAGGAAGCTGGTCAGGTTTGGTATCCTAACTCTGCGTTTAAAACCGCCCAGGCAATTAATGACTTCAACAATGGTGAACAACTTCCATTGATGATTTTCGCCAACTGGAGAGGATTTTCTGGTGGTCAGAGAGACATGTACAATGAGGTGCTGAAATATGGTTCGTTCATTGTGGATGCTCTCGTTGATTTCAAGCAGCCAATTTTCACATATATTCCGCCAACGGGTGAGCTCAGAGGTGGATCGTGGGTCGTCGTTGACCCAACCATCAATTCTGACATGATGGAAATGTACGCTGATGTCGAGTCTCGTGCCGGTGTGCTCGAACCGGCAGGTATGGTTGGAATCAAGTACAGAGAGAACCGACTCTTTGAAACTATGGGTCGTTTGGATGACAAGTGCAAGAGTCTACGTGAACAACTTGCAAAAGAAGGTGTTACTGACGAGGAGAAAACTGTTTTGACAAAACAATTGAGCGAGAGACAGAAACAACTGCTACCAATTTACGCACAGATTTCTGTTCAGTTTGCCGATCTCCACGACAGATCTGGTCGGATGCTTGCCAAGGGCACTATCCGTAAGGAACTGGAATGGTCTGAATCTCGTAAATTCTTCTTCTGGCGTGTTAGAAGAAGAATGAACGAGGAGTACTTGGTGCAAAGAATTGGTGAACAATTACCACATTCAACAAGACTCGAGAAAATAGCCAGACTCAACTCCTGGTATCCATCTATACTTGATCTAGAGGATGACCGGGGCGTTGCTACTTGGATTGAGGAGAATCATAAGCTACTGGAAACAAATTTGAAGAAGTTACAAGGTGATGCTGTGAAGCAGACACTGACCAGATTGTTCCGCACGGATATCAAACATACAGCACAGGGATTGGTGGAGATCATGTCGCTATTGCCTGCAGAGGAACGTGAGGCAATTCTGAAAGAATTGAATGCTTGAAACTAAATAATTATTCTGTACAGATTACAGACACTAGTATTTTTTCTGTTCTACTGTGAAAAATTATCCTTTAAATCTAATTTGTAGCGCTCGCGAACGATCCCTTTTTATTGCTTTGCTTTGCTTATGAAGGTTGCAGGACTGATACTGATCTTTGGAGTGCTCGGCGGCAGCGTTGGAGCCCCCGTTGACTTTAGCAGCACCGCTAACAGGTACCTGGTGCAGATGAAAGAGCGGTTCACCATGGAGAAGCTTTGCGCCCTGGACGACAAGGTCAAGGCCGCGAGCCATTTCCGAGACGGCATCGATAGAAACTTTTCGTTTGGTGGGTTCGAAGCCTTCTCGGGAAAGTTCAGCAAGGAAGCGCTCTTGAGAATGGCTTCTAACCCAATGGTTGCAAGAATCGTACCTGACAGTTTGGTTGAAGCTAATGAAATTCTGGTGGAATACAATGCGCCCAACCATCTAGTCAGACTGTCACAAGATGAGCCAGTGAGTCCGGGTGAGAGCACATATTATTATGACTCTGATTTTTTAGGCCAAAATGTTAATGCGTACATCATTGACAGTGGAGTTTTTGTTAACCATCCTGATTTCGAGGGCCGTGCGGTCAACGGACCTAACTTCAGTGACGACACTGCAAATGTGGACTTTGTGGGACACGGTACACACGTTGCTGGACTCATCGGATCAAAAAAGTATGGTGTTGCCAAACAGATCAATTTGATCAGTGTCAAAGTATTGGACAAGTATGGACAGGGCTCGTTGTCGTCGGTCATTGCAGGTCTGGAGTATGCCGTGAATCACCGGAAACAAGATGGAGATGTCCCCGGAGTGGCCAATCTATCACTCGGAGCTGCAAAGAGCTCTGTGTTGGATGACGCCATTAAAGCAGCATACGACAGCGGTCTGGTGATTGTCGTTGCAGCAGGAAACAGCAACGTGGATGCATGTAACACCTCACCCGCTGGATCCCGCTATGCATATACGGTTGGGGCCATCGACGACACACAAGACAGAATTGCTAGTTTCTCCAACTGGGGTAAATGTGTCAACATTTTTTCAAGCGGTGTGGATGTGAAAAGCTTGTCCAACAGTCAAACCAATTTCAACAAAGTTCAGACTCTGAGCGGAACCTCAATGGCCAGCCCTGTTGCAGCTGGACTAATTGGTGTGCTTCTCAGTAAGGGCGTCAGTCCAGAAGATATTGTGTCAGAAATGGAGGAGATGTCTATCACAGGAGCTATTCCCCGTATTAGTCTGTTGCTGCGGCCCGGAAGTCCCAACAGAATTGCATCTAACGGCATCAGGGAGTATGACTTCGAAATGATGCATGTTACCAACTCAACTATGAGCAATCTAACAACGTCTAGATAGTGAGTAGAAATAAAACCAAACATTATTGATGAGGCTGGTGTGCAAAGCTAATCACAAGTCGAGCTGAATTTGCATTGTAGGACAAGAATAACAATGAATGGCACGGTTTCTTTGCACTGGGCTGTTCCACAGGTAAGGACTGCAACGCCATAAGTTCGGAATCGATATTGTCATTTTGGAATAGCATGTCGATCTCGTTCACGCATTTGAGACATTCGCGAATCGCGACACGGGCGGGATCTTTGTATTTGTTCGAAAACTCAGACTCTGTCTGGTATTTAAAGTCGTAACCAGTGGCTTTGCTGATTGCCAAAATGTATTTCTCGTACAGCCTGAGAAGTATCGTAGGTGCAGTTTTGTCTCTGGATGTGAGCAGTTCCTTTAGCGGAACAGTGGTAGTAAACACGATGTTACAGAGTTCGAGCTGGTTATTAAGTTGGAGAAGTAGCAGATACCGATCGAAGTCCTTAAGCACCGAGTTCTTGAACTCGCAATCGAGACACAAATCGTCCAACCCTCGCGTGCTATTACCACAATAGAGGCATTGGGAAGTGGGACGGCGGGGATCCAGCTCGTTGAGCTTGTATTTTTGGTCTGTCCGACAATTGTAAAGCATTTGTTGCTGCAGGGCAAACTTTTGCTCTGGTGCGAGCATCGACGGATCGATTCCGTGCGGGAGGGGGGCATTCACTGCCGAAATTTCAGGTTCACCTGGAGCGTGTGGATCTTTTTCTTCAGCCTGAGAAAGTTCCGGAGACTGCGACACAGATTCCAAAACTACTTCAGCAGGCTGCGGCGTATGGGTTATCCCGTTCGGAGATCCATCGAGCTCCTGGCTCATCTCGTCCTGAGATTCGAGCATCTTTAGCTGCTGAAGCATTTCGAATTCTTCTCTGTTTTTGAACGAGGTAGCTTTTGTTCCCCGCCGTTTTTGTGCTCTCTCAATGATCCGGCATGGATTGCACGTTTTGAACTGAAGATGTTCAGGAGCCTCGGTGTTCAATCTCTTTCGCTTGCATCTCCGACAAGTTATGGGCTTTCCGTTGACATAGACATAATCTGCATCAGTTGCGACTTTGTTGTTGTTGTAAGCCTTGATTCGGGCCAGTACACGCTCGTCGTTGGATTCGGACGCCACCTTCATGCAAATTACACTGAGGGCTGCGTTTTTGCCATTAGCTACAACAAGAACAAAATTTTAGGATTGAGTCGATCGTCTGGTCGATCGTCCGAATATATTTATAAAGTCTAGAAAACAAAGAATCCTTGTTCCTCCAGATACAACACGATCTTTTGGATGCCGACATTGATTGGCTCGACAGAGAAATCAACACGAATCTCGGCTTCCACAGGAACCTCGTACTGGTCGATGTCCTTTCTGGATTTAGCAAAAAATCCTCTTCTGTCTCCTGCCTCGCACTCTTTGCGTGGAGTCTCCACAGAAACAAGCACAAACGAGCCAGCCTTGCTCACCTCTTTTCTGTAAGCGGCCACCTCAGCTCCAGAAATAACCTCCTCGCTGTTCACCACAATGACACCAGCTCCGGATCTCACTAGCTCTGAGGTCACAAAGCTGACAGCATCCTTGCCAACCTTGGCTCCATCCAACAAAGTAATGTGTCTGGATCCGCTATATTGGTTGAAAGTAGCCTGCAGGGCATAGCTCAAAGCCTCAATACCGGAGTTCGGCAATCCTTGCAAGTACAAAGCAAAACCTTGGGTCTGTCTTGGTGGGTAGGCAGTTCTGAGAATCTGCACAACCTCAGGATACGAGAACCATTCTGGGATGTGAGTTCCCTCTCTGAGTCTCTTTCTGAGCTCTGTTCCCGAAATATTTAGGGTTCTAGTTCCGTCCGGAATGCTGTCGATTGGAGCATATCTGCTCTCGTCCGGTAGATATGTCACCATTCTGAATGGGACAACCTCAATCTCAAGTTCAGTAGAAAACTTCTCTACAAGCTCTTGGGCATCATACGGACCGTAAAATGGAACTCCCTTGGAGTTGGAGCCCGGTCCAGCGTGATCTCTACCAACAATGAAATGGGTAGCACCATAGTTCTTTCTGATGATGGAGTGCCAAACAGCCTCTCTATCTCCTGCCATTCTCATGGCCAACGGGAGAAGAGCTAACTGGGCCATGCCGTTAGGGTATTTCTTGATGATTTCCTGGTAAACCTTGACTCTGGTGTGGTGATCAATGTCTCCAGGCTTGGTGAGACCAACGACTGGGTGGATCAACAGGTTGGCAAGCTTGTCTCTGGCAGCGCGAACAGTCAGTTCTCTGTGAGCTCTGTGCATAGGGTTTCTGGTCTGGAAAGCAACCACCTTGGACCAGTGCTTGTTAGCAAACTCAGACCGCAACTGAGCAGGTGTCTTTCTGAGCTCAGTGTAGTCGTAATGCTTAGGTGCACTGATAGCCTGCAACTCTCCTCCAACATAAACCTCACCAGCAACGTCCAATAAATACCGAACAGCAGGATGCTCAGGGTCGCCTCTGAACACCTCCTTGGCCTCAACCTGCTTGTCTGGAGTGTAGATATCTCCAACAGTAAGGATAGCAAGTGCGTTATCATCTCTTGGGTCTCTCAAAACGACTCTCTCGCCAGCTTTGAACTCTGCTGCCACCTGCTTTGAAAGATCAAGGGTGATAGGAATAGGCCAGATCTCACCAGTGGAGAGACGCATCTCGTGCACAACCGACTCGTAATCAGCCTTGTTGTGGAAACCAGCAAGCGGAGAAAAGCCTCCGATGAGAATCAACTCCAAGTCGCAAAGCTGTCTGTCAGTCAAACTGATTGATTTGAGAGAAACAGCTTCGGCACGAAGCTCGTCTCTGATTGGCGCATCGCGCAACAACAAATCTTGTAAAACACCACCGTGAGGATTCAACATTGTACCGGCTCTATAAAGACTGTTTGTAAGAGTTTTCAATCAATAAGTCGAAAGCGTCCGTTAGGTGTCTGATAAAATCTCACGTGACTTGCCAAATGGTGGCCCTAATTGCACAGCCTTGAAATGGCATTCGTCGGAGCTGTAGAGATGTCGACACTCGACGATTCGGAGTTCGCACTCTTTCATCGTGGCGGAGTCTCCGATTTTGCCGCTCACAAGTCTGCCGAGCTTCTCTAGACATTTCTGCTGTGTCAAGGCAAGAACTTGAGACATGATGGTCTGGACCTGATTTGTGGCCAACACCAGGTCTTTGGTTTTGAAAAGTCGGTCTAGTAGCAAAGCTGAGAACAGGTCTCCGACCCCAGTGAAGTAGGAGTCCAGCTTTGGGATCTCGAAAATCAACGGCTCGGTCATTTCTATGGAAGAAATACAGCTGAAAATGCAGTTTTTGTTCTCGAATCCGAGTTCCTGAGCATTCAGAAACAGTGATGACACGACGACATGCTTGATATGATGTTCTGTGTGCAGAATGTTGAACGCTCGCCGCAAACTGTCGCGGTCCGTAATCTTGAAATCCAATAATAATTCAAGCTCCAGTTGATTCGGAGTGATGATATCCACTAGTCCAGAATGGATGATCTCACGATACACAGGAATAACGTCCTCACTCACGTAGATTTGACCATCGTCCCCCATGACTGGATCCAAAAGCCAAAGACATTCGGATCTGCGTTTTTTTATATCTTGGCAGATCCTGCCCACAGCTGCTAGTGTGTTGGCTCCATGGATATATCCCGTGAGCAGGGCATCGTATTCTACACCGATGTTCTGCAATCCCTCGTGGATCTCAGAGAGTTTGTCTCCTGTTACCACTTCGCCGTAGACCTTACCATATCCTGTATGATTCGAGAAATTCACCGAGTTCAGCACATCCACATTCCATCCGAGCATCTGGAGCGGGAACGTAGCCGCTTTATTGCCCACATATCCGTGCACAACGTGCGATTGAATAGACAACACCGTCGGAGTCATACGATTATGTAAGATACTTTTTCACTAAGTCTATAAATTACCTAATCAACAACAGGTGAAGACGGGAGGTTTGGAGGTGACCGGCTGCAACCGCTCGATAATCACTGTTTTTGTACCCACCGACACCAGTTGGATAGGCGAGCTTGGCTGATACGTTTGCAATGCCTGGATGGGCTCTTGGTCCAGTATGCTTGTGTTGCTCTGCTCCCAGGTAGACTCGTCAATCTCGCCAGCAAGATACTGATTCCAATTGTCCTGGAGACTCTGTCCAACCACTGTGGGCTCGGAGGAGTTTGTGTTTTCGGTAATGGATGTCTCCATTGCGTTGATAATGAGCGGGATCGGGTTGGAAAATGGGACCTCTATTTCTGAATCTAGAACCAACATCCGGGGCTTTCGTGCTAAGTCGAGTGGACTTTGGCCTGGCGTCGATAGGGCCTGAACCACGTTCCATGCCTGACCCTTTAGGACTGCCAACTGTTTCCGGAACATGCGTTCCTTAAATCCAGGGTCACGACTCAGCATTTCACGGAGCAGAACGCTGGTGTCCTCCCACCACTCCTTAGACGTCAGCAAGGGTAGGAAATGGGCTCTTGTTCGGGCTGAAAACGGTTGGCCAATAATGGAGATGGGCAAGAATAGCCATCCAAATGGGAAAGAACGCCATTCGTTCGGGTGTTTCCAGGGCAGAGACAAGCCGTTATCTATGGCAGCAAGTCTTATTTGGGGCATATTATCCACGTAGTCGACTTTGAGCATCCAGTTATCAAGTCCGCGGTCAGTATTCCTGACTATAAAGTCGAGAATGACCATTTTCTCGACCTCGTGTTGTAACTGGGCCAATGTTTCTTGGGTCCACTGAAATGTCTGTTCGCGGTTGAAAATAGCAGAAAATGTCTTTTGATGAGGCAACGGATGGATCTTGAAAAACTCATCTGCACCCTTATAATCGTGCACAAACAGTTGGAACGAGCCTACTTTGGGCTTTGCACTCGTCTTCCCCAGCCAATATCCTATCTTCTCCCACATTGGATAATAGAAACTATCTGACGACAGTTCTACAATATCTGTGTACGGAACGATGTGCGTTTGGAGCTGTCTGTCTAGCAGGCTGGTGGCACTCTCAGCTATGTAGCCAGTGTTAGGTATCAGACACGAGCGGCCAAAAAAACAGGGGAAGAAGTTTCGATGGATCCATTTGGTCATTTTAGGAGATAAGGGGCCATATGGTTCCTCGTCCTGGGGCTTGAACACTCCAATTGGGACGTTTTCGCAGTTGTAGATGAAGTAAGAGCCCGATGACCCTGTAGTGATGAGTTGAGGCTTGATTCCATTCTCAATGGCTTGTGTGCCGCTTTCCACTATCTGCTCAAAATCACGTTTGGTCACGGGCCCAGAATCGAGAAATCCCTCCTGGGGAAGCTTTTTGAGCGGCTGGATGTCTAGTGGGGCCCTAAAGACCGTATAGTAGATCTCTGTGGCACGAGGCTGTGCGTTTTTGGAGCGAAATATGCGGGGAAATCGAAAGTCTCGAAGCTCCTTGGTCCACTGGGTGAAAGAGTGCTTGGAAAATGGCGAATGCTCCACGGAAACATTTTTTGGCGGGCCCAGCAGCGGCGTAGTTTCGGAATCAAAGTCGTTGTCTAATTGATATGGCGGCAGTGGCGCAGAATAAAGAGTTTGGGGCGAACTAGTCGCTCTGGGTTGGCCAGAAATAGACATATGCTAAAACATTACTAGAAAAATAAATAAATTAGCTACATACATTATTTTGTCTATGACAGCCTCTGTGTTGTTTTCAAAGGTGGTTCCGCTGGTGGTACCATTTCTGGGACAACAGGATAAGCTGAGCCTGTTGAGCACCAACTATGAGATATATCTGGCTGTGCTTCCCAACCTATATCAAAATCTGCTTTTTTCTGGAAGGTCTGTGGTTTACGAGTCGGGCTGGACAAATGTCGGATCGTTGAGTAACCCGCTTATCAGCGACAAAAAACGTACCGAGATCTACGAGTTGCGACAAAGGTTACTAGGCGAAGTGCTTCTTGCGAACGAGGAGCTTAGAAAGTATGTTGAGAAGGTGGTGATTGATCAGGAGATAATTCCTGAATTGGCGGAGATTCTCACCAGTTGTCCAAAGTTGAAGAGATTTGATGGAGTCGGAACAGAAAAGTGGTTTAAGAGTGTTTGCAGGCTGGGTCTCGAATCGTATACACTCACAAATTTGGAGCAGCTGTGTGTTCTTCCTGAGTCTTTAAAAGAGTTAAGACTAGGAGTTCTTGACTCTGAATCAATAACCGTGTCGGATAGAAAAAGGGCTTTGGAGCGGATTAGGAAATTGGATTCCCTGCTACTTGCGTCTGATGATATCTCTGTGATCACATTTCTGAAGTTTCTCCAGCCGATAGAAGCTTATTGTCTGGATTCGCTCAGCGTAATCTACTATCATGGGTATAATGATTACAACCACATTTCGCGGTCCTTAACGTTGGAACTGCTGGAAAAACTGGACTTTTCCAAACTCCAGCATCTGGAAATAACTGCAGGATGTGACCAGATGGCCTGTGCATGCCTCAACGAGTTTGCAACGATGCTGGTGCAGAAACCGCTCCGTTTCCAGAGCCTGGCCATATGTCAGAAAACAGTTCAAAGAGATCACAACTACACTGAGAAGTTTGACGTGGCATTCACGGATATGCTGTCCAATCTGCCCAACAAATCCCATCTTAGAAACCTGGTTATTCGCCACTCTCCGCCGCTAGATGCCGTCATTGAACATGGTTTCGAAGGTAATTATATCAAAAGACGAGATCTCTACGATTCTATACTCCCCAAGTTGCAGAATCTCGAAACTCTGATTGCACCAACATTCTTCTGGTCGCTGGCCTGCTACGAGCAACTGATGTCCGACCTTTTGTGGAACGGATGCACTTGCTCTCATTGTGACTCGTTCCTGTCGCTGTTTGACGAATTTATCATGAAACATCACTACTACGACGCAAACTCAGGACTGGAAAAAGATGTGATTTCGCCGTGCTTCTTCAGCTGTGCAGCGGCAGTGTTATCGAAGAGGTTTATTGGAAGCACTCTGGATACGTTTCCACTGTTGGATACGATGTGGGATTTCCATACATTGCTAAGCATGAGCCATGACAAGAACTACGATTGCCAGTTTAACCAGAGTTTCTTCCGGCCCCTCGCCGCGTGTATCTCTCACTTTCTCAATGGCTATGTGGAGGAACTGTCGAAAACCAACCAGCGACTAAAGACCATTAATTTCAACGGAATCGTGTTCCAAAAACGTCCGTCCTGGCAATGCATTAACGAAAAAGTCTACGACCAACTAGAATAAATAAAATAAATAATATCAAGATTTATCACTTTCCAAACCGCTCATGAAAGCTCTCACGTTCGTGCTTGAGATCTAATGAATACGTCAAATTTTTGTTGCTATCTCGCACGTCGTCAATTGTCTGGAAATTTTTGTTGAAGACTGTATCAATGGTCCTTCGAATAGTATCCATCTCTTCAATATTTGACATTGTCTCATAATCGAACATTTTAAACGCAGCCTTTTGCATTCTTTGGCACTCGGTCACCATCCTCCAATGATCACTGCACTCAGAGCTTAACATGCTCCGCTTCTTATCGCATTGCAGAAACCGGTCAAAAAACTCTGAACAGTTCACTGAAACTGCCTCAGAAAGAGGATATTCACGTTTGTACTCATCAGTCTTACGTTTATTCTCCAGATCAGCTTGCAAACTGAGATCAGAACTGAGGTTGGGGGCATTTATAGTTTGGCCATTCAAGTTTTCTTCGGTAGTCGATTCCTTCCTATTAGTATGTCTTGCAAGCACATTTTTAAACTGTCTATTGCTCAAAGCAGATTCCTTGGAATCAATGTATTTTTGTAGATCTTCAGGCAGCGAGTCTTCTTTTGTTTCACTCTTCTTCCCAAACCACATACCCCACAATAATATTTTACAGATTAAATAATATTTCAGTAATCTATTCGTAATTCATCTATTTTAATCTTATTGTCTCTCTCCTTACTCTTTCGGATTCGCGCTGCTTTACGACTCGGTCGACTTCTTCATCAAGTCCCAACCAGCTTATTGGCTCGAGTTCAGGTAATTCTTTGACCCATGAAGCACATTCTTCAAATCGATCGGACTCTGGAAGATACAACTTGTTGCCATCAACAAGACTCTGGGAATCAAATACGCCTGGATTGAACCATCTGTAAGCAAAATCCATGATTGTGCTCAGATCGTCGTTATTAGTCACCTTTCCACCAAAAACGACTCGTCCAATCATGTTGGCAAGCATATCCCATGCTACCTGATCAGCTAGTACCTGGTCCAGGATGTGCTTTGCCGATAGCAAATCGCTCTCTGTGAACTCGTAGCTCTCCTTAAACCCAACAGGAACATACCTCAACCGCTCTTTGAGAACAGAATAGAACCAACCTAGAAGAACGTACATGCGTGAATACTGTTTATTCTCCAGTTTCTCAAGGCTCAAAACTCCATTCGATTTGATGAGGTTTTCCTCTAGTATTGTTTTGATTCCAGGATCACTCTCAAATATCACCAGCTTACAAAGCTTGGAGACTGCACTCGAGATGTGAGAATCCACTTGACAAGTCATAAACAGTTTAAAGTCAGGGTGGGTCTCGTTCTCGAGCATCTTAGGGATTATGTCAACAAACTCAGAGGACATGTGCACATTTTCTATCAGCAACCAGCCTCCTTTCTTTAAACAGCTTGTCACCATCCGACGAGCAACCTCCAGTCCTTCGTTAGAACCCATCGAGTATGATGCTAATACAGATCCCGATGTTTTTGCAAGAGCATGTATTGTAGTAGCAGCATCGTATCCACCGGATGCACGCAGAAGGAATAGGTTTTCGCTCCTTAAATGGTCTGAAAGGTCAATTTCTTTGGTTGGCTTAAACTCTCCAACTGTTTCGCTTAATAGTTCCTTGAGGATCGCACGATCCTGTTGTATCAACGATCCCGCAGAGGACGCATAAACCTTTGCTCCCAAATCAGATACCATCCTGTCGACTGAACTTCCCCGACTGGCATGAAGAACTTGCTTAAAAATCCGCACTAAGTGATCATTCGGAAACTGGTAAATGCTGTTAAGCTCGGAGAACCGGTCAAGAAGTACTTGCACCCGACAGAAACACTCACCTAGAGGCAAGTACGTGTCACGCACCTGCTTGACCTGATCAAGAACTTCTGATGATTGTGCTAGCTTGGTCTTGATAGTGGCAGCCTGTGACTTGATAGACTCTAGCTTTCTCACTAAATCATCATTTTCCAAGATGCTAACCCGCGTGTCGCTAAGACTAAGCAGTAAATCATTCTCAAGGTTGTATAATGAATCCTTGTATTCTCCATTAACCTTGGATAGTTCGACAAGCTGCTTCTCTAGCGACGGATTCTCACTGTTCAGTGTCATGTTCAAAGCTTGGTTCACTAGCGAGCTGCTGGTAAATGTATAGTTCAGCACGTTCATTCTGCTACGCAGATAAGGTGCAATCTCCACCGAAGCGTCTTTGGTATGCACAAAGAGCTCGAAATTCGGTGAGAAGTCGATCTCCCGGGCTCCAAGCTTCACCAAGTTCCGTCCTCCAGAAGTCTCGACATCCTTAGCAACAACTTTACTAATCAGTGGATCGTAATGTTCACCATCGCGAATAAGGATGGATCCGCCAAACCGTATACAATTTTCCAGCAGCTTGATATATCCGTCGTCAAGGAAGCTTGTGACAACTAAGTCTTTCTTTTGTTGCTTCATAAAGTCCACCATTAGTCCCGACGGATCAATTAAGTAGGCATATCGTTCGTCAGTAGTCATCATCAAGGTGTTATCAATAAATAGCTCGTCGTTCGGTAAGCCATCTTGCTGCCAAGCGTACTCCTGATCTGGCTTTAAAATCCAGTTCTTAAAACTAAAAGTGCTCTCAAATGAAATTGCATGTCTCTCTAGCTCCAATTCCCATAGGCTCAAGTATTTCTGCCTCTCAAGCTCTTCGTAAGAGCCCAAATAGGACATGTACGCAGCACCCAATAGCGTGTTTCCAATAAGACAACCACGCTGAGTCTGGAAATCCACCACGCTAGCTTCCCATCTCACTTTTTCCTCCTGAAGATTCTCCAACAGTAGAGTACTGCGTGCGACTTTGTCTTCAACGTCCTGCATTTCGCTCTTTATCTTTTCACTCTGTCTGATTGTTTCGCTGTATTTATCCTTGTAGACTTCAATACTCTCCTGCAAGTCGTTGATCATTCCATCTATTGCCATCAGCTTTGCCTTGGTGTCGATCAATTCGTTCTCCAGTAATTTGACTTCCTTACGCAAAGGCTGAACTCTCTCAACAACCGAGGCATACCTCAGCTGCGCCTCCACCCACAACAATAATGGGCCGCAAGCCTTACTGGCCCTATTGACAGCTTCAAAATTATAGTTTGGCCTTGAAACGTATTCCTGTTCCATAAAATCAGCCAACTCTTTGGTTAAATGTACCTCACTATCAAATCCGACGATGCTAGCAATGAAATCATCTCTTCTGATGATCAATTGAACATCTCTCCAAGTTTTAACTTCGTACCCTAACAGTATACAGACAGATTCCAAAGTTATCTTCACCGCTTCTGGAGGATTGTTCATCGATCGTAACTCAGTCAGATGCTGTTTTTTGATGTTTCTAACTCCCCTTTGGGCTTCCAGAATCAAAGGCTCCACTTTCTCCAAGTCTTCTAAAGCCGCATTCCTCCGCTCATTAATGTACAATTCTTGCTGTTCAAATCGTTTGTGGATCTCCATCGACGCCTCCTGTTTTCTCTCAGCCTCATTTTGATCGGTAATCATTCGATCAAGCATCTCTCTGGCCTCTTGGTTCTTCTGGTCCAACTGTAACTTTTTGACCGAGAGACTTTGGTTCAAATCTTTGACTTCAAGGAACGTCTCCCTTAATCTGTCAAGACCAATATTGATATGGGATTGGTGCTCTTGCAACTCAGACTCCTTGTTGTTGAACATGGAAATGAAGTTTTTCACCAACGACAAAAACTCGTTAGGAGTATGGCTGCTACCATCAAAACCGCGATGAACTTGCACCAAGACATTCACAACGGCATCTCGTAAGGTATCAATGGTCAAACCAGTAGGGGCTGTGTATTGCGAATCGTTGATAGGCAGAGTTTTTAGAAGCCCGTTAGCCACCGTTTTGAGCGATTCTACGGTCCAGTCGCCCATCCAGCTGATCACGCATCTGTTGAACAGAGCTGGTGACGAGATCAACGGTGGCGCACCCGCAGAATATGGATCAGTAATTGTGAAGACAACATGGAAGTTCTTGGTCACTTGTTCTGTAAACCACGCATATAATTCGTCATTGGAATCCAAGAACAGACCCTGTTCCTGAGATTTTTGCGAACACACAGACATCAAAGTATTGAAGTCCTCTCCTTCAAACAAGCCAGGGACCTCTGCATTTGCCAAGAGTGTGTTCATCCGTTCCAAAAAGGCAGTCTCGAGAATGGAAGATTCGTCAATAATAAAGCAGATCTTGAATCCATCTGCTGCCTGCCGAAGTAACTCACGCAAGGTAGCATCAAATTCTTCCAGGGTATAATTGCGGGAAACGCTAAGTTGGTGGACGCTGAGTCCATTGATCCAAGCCACAAATTTCGTCAACGTTGTTTTTCCACTGCCACTAGGACCAACGAGAATCATGTGGCCCTGGGGATTCTTGAGCACACGATCTATTCTTAAAACGTGGTCAAGCAAGTCTGGATATAGAACCAGCGAGACATTAGTCTCCTCCTCACTGAACACCTTTAGTCGTTGCTCCAAAAAGGCTTTCACCTCCTTCTCATCAACAGATTCGTAATCATATGACAGCCATCCAGAGTACAGAATCGGTAACTTCAGCGCTGAATCTAAATCAATATGGGGGAAGTTGGTAGATGCAACGGAATTAATCAATTGTAGTGTCCAGTTCCTGTCATTCTCATCCACCAAGCGATCTGAAAATAGTCTTAACGCTTCGTGGGCCCATATACGCACTAATCCTTCCAGTTCCAAACGCATCGATGCCCTAACTGCCTCGAACATTCCCCGTACCCATCTTGTGAGCTCTCTTGGCGAATAAATGTAGTGTGCTTTAGTGGTGAAATGAGCTTTCGATGCGGTGTACACTTGGATCATAGAATCGGTTAAAGACTGAACATAGCCACGCAGGTCTGGTACACATTTCATCAGTGCTGTGTTGAAGGTTGAGTATATTTGGTTCAATGATTGAGTTCCTGGATAATCAACCATGATTACCGAGCAATGTCTCAGGAAACGGGCACTCAAAATGTTCCTTCCTGGATCAGTAGGCGGGTTGCAAGCACCAACAATCTGAATATTGCCAAGAGTCACCCAAACACCGTCTTTGTTCCTCCAAAACCCACGTTTTTCAATCAATTGTCGCAAAAATGCGATTGTAGTCTGTGAGCCGTATTCGTCATTTGCCGGAAGATTGATCTCATCGCAAAAGAGAACCACCCATTTTTCAGCAACAGAAGGCACCAATTTAACGCCTGTAGAGGTGGTCTGGTACACACAATGCTGTTCTAAAGCGTTCGCAACAAGTTCAGGAGTTGTACCTTTGGAAAAGTTCACTCCGACGAAGATGTATTGGTGCGATTTACGCAGAGCTGCCATCAATGTCATAGTCTTTCCTGATCCTGGTGGACCACATAAAATCACGGACTCATGCTTCCCCACCAGTGAGAAAATAAGACTTTCATGAACAGTGGTATCTAAAGTTGGGATCACCACATCTGGTCGGGTAATCATATGAGGCTCTAGGTCATTAATCACCACCTCGTATGGTGTCCAGTTGTAATCAGATGGAGAGATATCTGAGTAAAGCATGTTTGCAGTCCCAAACTTAGCCAATTGAGGGTGGTTCTGTATGTAGCCTGAAAATTGTTGCTTTTGCTCCAGAGATGAATCACCAGCAAAAGCCCAAACCAACGAATGCATAATGCTGCGTCCAACAAATGGAGAGATATCATCATATAAGACGGCAGACTGGGAGCTTACTAGTTGCTCAAACTTTTCGCAAAGAAGACTCGTGAATGTAGTTAATGCGCTCATTCCTCTCTCCATAATATGTTCATATTTTTTTGACTCTAACCATATCTGGCTCAGTAAAGACACCGGAAGGAGCGTCAAAATTTGCTCAACAAATCGGCAACACAACTCGTCCAATTTATTTGGGTTCATTGACCGTGCCATTTCCTCGTTCTCCAATTTGAACTTGCGGAAATCGTGCAATAGATTATCGTAGTAATTTGCAAAATCGAAAAGCATGTCACCAAACCAAACTATTCCACAGCGACTGACAGTAGCGGGCGTAGCATAATTCAAGTTTTCGACTTCAAAAACAACCTTGACATTATCTGGAAGAGGAATACGTTCTCCACTAGGAAGAGTGAGTATCTTATTATCATCAAGAACACTATTGAGATTCTCCACCCAATTTGGATCGACATCTCCATCAAGAACAATCCAAATGTTTTTGGACTTCTCGCGACGCAAATTGAGTTCAACCCGTCTCAATATAGCAGTAAATACACCATCAGTCCATTCTCGAGTTGCATAGTCCAATGAACCATACAGTGACTCTTTTCCAATGACCTTGGGATCAATCGTGAACACCACATTCTCCAAACCAGATTCACGTTTCATGGCTTCTAAAAGACAGCTAAAAAGTGAGCTCTTCCCGCTACCAGCAGCCCCAACCATCATGAACCCATGATGCGACCTCTGAATTTCATACAACTGTAAAGCTTTAGTAATCCAAGCTGGTGAAGAATTAAGCCCACGTTCAGCTGCAATCTCTTTCAGATGAGGAGCTATTTGTTCTTCAGAGTTAAAAAGACCATCAGTTGCACCAAAAATGCTGATTTTCTCATGGAACCATTGCTCATCTTGGGCTAATAATTTTGGAAGCGTGACAGTATTCAAGCTGTGAACCACTATACGACTTTCAAGTGAAAAGTCGACCTCTCTGTCTCGTAATGATCGACGGTAGCCTCCACATCGAGCAAGTGTATTTTTCAGGGCACGGAGCCCAAAATCATAGTGGGGCTGATTAGAACACATGGAAGCCAAAGAGCTAAAAAAGGAAACTACCTGCTCTCCAAGCTGTTTGGCAGCTATGAATCCTTGTGAAATCAAAATAACTTCGGCGATTATCGCTGTATCAGGCTCAACGACGGCAAACGTAAGGTATTTGGTCTTGAGGTTATCTGGAAGACTGGATCTACCTGCATAGGTTGGATTGCTGGTAATGAAAACACCTGTCTTGGGAGAAACCTCTAAAGTTTTGGCGAGAATATCAATCTCTATTGGATTTTGAGCTGCCAGAGCGTTTTCAATTTTCTCTATCTGTGTGGAAATAGCCGAAAGCATTTTCTTATCCAGTCTGTTGAATTCATCAAAACAACACCACGATCCGACACGACAAATACCAATCAAAATCCTGCTGACACTGTGGAAATCAAAAGTTTCGTCGCAACAGAAAACAAGTACCATCATTCCAAGATTCTGTCCCAACGCCTTGATTGACTCGGTTTTTCCTGTACCGGCAGGGCCAACCAATGAACCACCTAGTTTCTGATTGAGTGCCTCCGTCATTGATAGGAAGCATGTATCCATCAAAGGGGTATAAACAAGACGAGCAGGAGCTCCAAGATACTCGAATCCGTAATAGTCTGACCAATTGCCTTGCCTTATTGTGACAGATTCCATCAAAGTCAATGATTCGTTATAATAGTACCTCTGTTGAGATATCCATGAGAAAGATTTATGCCCATGTCCCTCTTGTTTCTCAAGCACGTCTCTTTGGTGGACAACCTCAATGATTAAGTTCTCATATTTGCGGCGTTGTAAGAATGAAAGATCATTCAGTATGATATCTGCCAGCATTGCCAACATTGCATTGTACTTGTCGATACATCCCTGCAAACTAGTACTTGTTTCAACCAATTGTGTCCAGAACACTTGAAGAGACAAAATAAGAATTTGACATGGGAAGTCGTCAACCCAGTTTGCAAATTGGTCTTTAGGAATATCCGCATCCCACATTGCCGGAAGCTGCTCTAATGAATTTCTAAGTAGTAGAGCCAACGATCTTTTGGATTCACACTCAAGCTCACGAAGCCAGTCAGTTAAAATCGGATTTTCAATAAGTGAAACAGGAGAGTGAAAGTTCAGTATCTCTCCCTCCGGTGATATTACACCTTTGATCATTGAAACGTCAGAGTCGTAGATGGTATTGGCAATCCCAGCAAACATTTTTTGCAGGTAGGTGGAAACCAGCGGAACATTTGCTGAGTTTCCAACAACTTCCAACAACTCCTCGTTACCAATGAAGTAGAAGCGTGGAAATATATCCCTCTGCTTCTCCAGATATCCAATTAGCGATTTCTTTATCTTCTCAAGAGTGTCGAGAACTTTCTCCAGCGATGATTTTACATTAGGAATTTCTATGACTTCAATCACAAGCAGCGACTTGTAAATTTGACGCAATAAGGAATGAAATTCAGCGGAGGTATTGTAGAATCTGTTGGACTCTAATGGTAGCAGTTTCTTGATATCCTCATTCTTCTCAAAAACTCCTGATAAATAGATCCATTGACGTTGTGCATCAATCCACATGTCCAGTGTCGATTGAACGTCACAAAGTTTCTCTTCGAGTTGTAGGATAGTCTTTTCGAATGTGCTATAATATGGCGACATCTTCATTGACCACAATGAATTCAGGTCTTCGGTTATAGTTTGGAAAAGCAAATCCCAACCTCTGATGAGCTTGAATTCGCTGTTAAACTGGAACAACTCGAACGAAAGTTGACTCCAATTGTTTTGAATACTTTGAATCGAACTTTCGAGGTTCTTTTCGCCTTGGGCCTTGTGAATCACAGACTTCAAGTACTTCTCATTGGCATTCAGGTCCAAATCCAGAACATGGCCAAGTAATATTTTAGCAGGTGGTGCCACCAAAGTTAAGTCTTTGAAAATAGAAATCCAATGGCGCTCATTGATTGCATCTGATCGCAGTCCACCAATCACCGGAATCATCTTGATATAGTTTTTAAGATTCGTTTGAAACTCTTCAAATGCAGAATATTGACGAATGGTGGCTGGCTGGGTTCTGGAGCTAGCCAATAGTTCCTCCAACGATTTCCTCAGTGAAGATATCGTCACTGCCAGCCAACTTTGGCTGCGAATGTCCTGTAATGATGATTGTAGATCACTAATAGCCGACCAGAATATCTTCAAATCTTGAATCTCGGTGAGCACAACTACGAGTGAATCCTTGATGCTTATCTGCAAGTCTAGTAGTTTTGCAGCATTCAAGAGCTTGGATCTCTCCTGTCCTAAGCGCTGGCATGATTTCTCAAAGCTCACGAGAGAAGATAAAGCTGTTTCAGGGCTCAATTTCTTGCCTAAAGGTTTCTCGTCGTTCCACCGCAAACAAATGGCCTCGACGGAGTTTCTCAACTCCGTGGCTTCCTTTTCAACAGTCCGTACCACAACTGATATATTCGACAATATCATCTGCATTTTGGAGTCCCCCAATTTGCCCAATGAATGATATTTGGAGAACATCTCTTCAAAATACAACCATCCAGGTCCAAATCTGAATCTGAAAAGCACTAGTAATCGATTGCAAGACTCAAGGGTTTCGATATCAGGATTCAACTCGTCAACCCGGAACTTTATTCGATGGACAACATCAACCAGTGAAATAATGGCTTTTGCAGAGCTAAAATCAACGGGAGCACTTTCCAAAACCTTAATGCTTTTACCAATTTCCTCATCTAGCCTTTTGATCTCAAGACCCAAATTTAGAGCCAGTGCATCCAAGATCTGACGCTGCCAGGAACTATAATGAGTGCCTACTTTCCACTGTGCTTGCTCATAGTCTAATTTAAGAAGTCCAAATCTGGTAAAAGTCTCCACCGTGTCAAAAGCCTCCTTGAGGTTTTTAACCTCTAGAAGAGCATCCCTCCAAAAAACGACATTGGTTCCAAAGCTCTTTTTCAGATCCTCGAAATCCAGACTCCAGAGCGACTGCAATTGGAGCCATTTTGCAACAAGCAATTTAGCAGAGGAAACGGCAGTGTCTAGCTCTTTAACACAGCGGAAGTATGGCTCTTGGAGCATAGTTCGAAGATTCTGGTAGCCTCCTTGGTTCTCGGTGAGACTTACATCGAACTCCCCGGAAACCAGAGACTTTTGAGTACACACAATGCTCACACATTCGTTTAACTGATTGACAATTTCGACTTCGGAGTGCTCAAGTGGTGGTCTCACCGAAAGCTTAAAATCTTGGACAACGATGGAATGTACTTTCTCTTGCAAATTGGAGCTCTCGAGCCCTTGCAGCATTCCAAGCCAAACGGTGAGTTCTCGCCGGCATCTCTGAAACAAGATGCTCTCTATAGTCTGATTGATAGCGCTAGTGAATTCATCAATGTTGGTAAATCCTTCCAAAGCGAACTTGTTTATTTGATTTTGAATGATCGAAGTACAATTTGCCAACTCACTGTGAGAGTAAGCGCAGTTGGTTAGACTGTCCAATGCCTCTTTGAGTGCACCTCTAGATGATTCCAAGAACTCGAACTTCTGAAGCAAGATGCCCGTTTGTGATTCAAATTTTTTGGCTTCCTCGTATACTTTTACTTCATCAAGATCCATAAGTCCAGAATCCATTAAGACCTGTGCATTTTCTAAAGCAATCCATTCACATTGCGAGAGAGCTTCCAACGAGCCAAATATTGCCTCTAGATATGGTGAAAGAAGAACTTTCAGCTCTCCAAGCTGATCAATATGTCTTAAAGCAGCCTCCAAATTTATCACAGAGTTGGAAAGACTGGTTGCAGTAGGATAAATTGTCTCTAGTGTCTGTGATAGCGAAACAATGTTCTGCGGTATATCAAAACCTAATATTTGCAAGATCTTCACCTCTTTAAACAACTCACTATCTTCGGAAGATAGATTCACACAAACTCTAAATTCTTTAGAGTCTGTGCGATCGACTTTTAGAATTCGCTGTTTGACAATCGCCTCCTTTGGATTCTGACTGAATTCACCAAGCCAGTTATTAAAACACTGGTCAAGATCCAATTTTTGAAGAAACATGCTGATTTCGTTATCTATCTTCTTTCCCTCGGGGTATTTTATCCATTCCTTGGTCAAAATAAGCTCCATGCGGGAAGTGAGATAGGCAATCTTGTGTTTGGCCTGGCTGATCCAGACTACTAAACTACTGAATTTCGGGATGTCTCGAAGCTGAGTTATGTGCTGTGTATCTTTCTGTCGTTTAAATTCATCTTGGAGGGTAGATAAGTCGTTTTGGATAACTTGAAGGAGCTCATTTTGGTGCTCAAAGATAGAGTTGCGGATATTTGGGCGACTGAGAAGAAACGAATACTGCTCAAAAATAGAGAACGTCACATTTGGTGTTGCAGCAGCTTTCAACACTTCTTGGAGAAATTCGATGAGCTTGTCTTCCAGATGCTTCACCCGCTTCGAATAAGTCCTTTTAGCTTGAGACCATGCTTTTTGGCCTTCGATCGTCGTCTCAAAGGGATCAGCGTCACGTATAGCATCATAGGCATTTTCGAGGTCCTCCAAATACTCGGTGGTGTTGGTCTTGCTCGCTTTGAGAAGCTGCAACACCATCATGTTCAGTTCTTCATGTTGAACTCTAAACTCACAAATCCCAAGTATGGTTTCTTTCAGCTCGACAGGGCTAGTAATTCTCACGGCAATGAACTTTTCTGACCGTTTCCGTAGCAGTTCTCTTGCCATAGTGGTGAATTCTCTAATATTCTCATCTATATTTTCAAATAGTTGATCAGTCTGGGTACTGACAATCTGGAACTCGCTGTAGGAAAGCTGCATGAGTTTCATTTTCTGTATGATATCAACAATTTTGAGCGAGACATCTCTCATAATTGTCTGGCACAGCTCAATAGCTCGTGGAACGGGATACATGGTAACTCTCAGCTTTTTGAGATGCTCAAAGATTGCGAAAATGGCCTCCTCGGCCTTCTCCAGGGTATAGGTGGACATCAGTTCATTAATGGGCAGATCCTTCAGAAGCTGGTTGTACTTGGTCGTCAAATTTAGAGCGTCTTTGATTCCAGTTTCTGAAAAGGTCACTGTTGCATGGTATCTCTTTGCGGATCGCAATATATCCATCGTGAGTTGAATTTCGGGACTTTTGAGCTGCTCTTGAATTGAAAGCAGAGCCACCTCCTTGGAAGCCCAAAAGTTGACCTCCTCCACGGTATTTCCGTCCTGCGGGTCGTGGCTGAGCTGACAAACTGTCTGGACCTGTTTGACCCAATCATTGACGATCGATTGCAATTCATTAAGCGTTTTTGAGTCGGATTTGAAGCCTTCATCAAGGAGATCAATCGAAAAGGTGGCAAGATTCTGGTGCTCTTGTATAACTTTTCTGATAACTGGATGTGCAGTCAGTACAAGACTTGGGATCTGGATCGATTGTTGGAGATGCTGAAACGAGAGAGTAAGTTCCGATATTTTTTTCTGTGTGGAGACGACGGATTGCGACGTTGTATTTGTTGTCAATGCAGCAAAGTATGGCAATATTCCAAGACTGAGAAGAGACTCGAGATACTCGAAATTCTCCTTTGTAGACTGTTTCAGAGGCAGTTTTGCCACGAAAACCTGGTCTGAACAGGACAGTGACCGGTCCAAGAGGCCCTTGGACTTTAGAAACACAATCACAGAGCTCGATTGGGCAATATTCAGTAAGCTAGAGGCGTCAATCTTGCCGTGAAGATGAAGATCATTGTGAATATCCTTGACCAGGAAAAGAGCAGATTCGTTGGGATTTTGGGCGAATGAATCAAGTAGTATCTCGTAGGGCTCGGATATCTGCTGGCCCAGCAATATCTGTGCGGATCTAGAGACGAATTCCGCCAGCTGCGGCGTAACGGACATGGTAAGAAGCACAATCTGGGGAGACTGTTTATTTGTTTTAACTTTTTTCCTCTACGCGTTGTTTGTACTGAGCCACGGCATCAGCCACAAATAAAGGTCAACTACAACAAAGTAAAAACGGTATAATGTATCTATTCACTAGCAGGATATTTAGCTTGGCCAGTGGTTTAGATAACAAACACTTGTAGAACATCCTAAATAAGAACAAAAATTAGTTATTAGGCTGTCCCTGGGCACGAAAGGAGTAATTGATATCATCAAAATGGGCAACAATCCTCTATATTAGTACCCATCTCAGTTTGCTTGCTTAAGTAGACTTCTCGTGCTGGGTAGAAACTCTGTTCATAGCAACCATGAAGTCCTCGATGGTTCTCTGAGGGGCCTTCTCCTTGAGTGGCTTACCGTTCATGAATCTGTCGAACTTCTCAGACTCAGACATCATGACGTAAGCACCTCCAAGAACACAGAAGACACCGAAAGACCAAATCCAGACTCTGACAACGGTAACGATGTCGTTCCAGTTCTGGGACCACCATCCGAACAAGGTGAACATGGTGGCAATGATGTCGACGATCAAGACGGCACCAGCCAATTGCCAAGATGGAGCAGAAGACCAGAATGGACCAGTAGCTCTGGTGACGAAAATCAACCAGTTCTCAGTCAAGGAGATCTGCAAGAACAGGACACCATCGATGGAACCGAAGTTCTGGATGATACCTCCCTTTGGCAAGAACATGGTGGTCAAGGTGATCCAGGTTCCGACAGCAAGAATGATACCCATGACGATGGACATACCCCAAAGTCTTGGCAAGTTCCATTTCACAGGCTTTTGATCGTAAGGAGCATTGTCGTAAGCAATGGCAAGAGTAGCAACGTCAGCAAAGATAGCAATGAAGACAACCAAGTCAATGTTCAAAGTCTCGTTCAAGATAGCAATCCACAGACCAAGGAAGATCTCCAAGTGCAAAGACAGAGCAATACGGTAAACAACGTAAGCGTACATTCTGTGGAAAATCTGTCTGGAAGTCTTCAAAGCATCAATGATAGCAGAAAGACCAGGAGCAAGGAAAACAATATCAGCAGCAGATCTAGCAGAGTCAGAAGCACCCTCGACGGCAATACCGGTATCAGCCTTCTTAAGAGATGGAGCGTCATTAACACCATCACCAGTCATGGCAACCAAGTAACCTCTCTTTTGCAGAATCTCAACGACATTGTACTTGTGTTGAGGGAAGACCTCAGCGAAACCATCAGCATTCTCAACGAAATCGAACAATTCAGAACCGGTCATGTCTCCACCTCCGGAAAGACCCAATCTGTCAGCATCGAAGATGTTGGTACCGAGACCAAGCTGTCTGCAGGTCTCCTTAGCAATACCAACAGCATCACCAGTAAGCATCTTGACTCTCAAACCAAGCTCCTTGGCCTCGTTAACAGTCTTAGCAGTGTCATCTCTAGGTGGGTCCATACATGGCATGATACCGAGAATTTCCCAGTGGCCCTCGCCTCTCTTTCTGGCAACACCAAGGGATCTGAAACCTCTGGAAGCAAACTCAGCAACCTTGTTCTCGTATCTCTCCAAAACATCCTCAGGGATTGGGTGGTCCTCCTGGACGGTCTTCAAAACGAACAATGGAGCACCCTTAACACAGATAATTCTCTCTCCCTCTGGGGACTCAACGTAAGCAGTAATCTTCTTGGAAACAGGGTCGAAAGGCTGGAACTCAAGCATCTTGTACTTGGTCAAAGCAGCTCTGGCTCTTGGGTAGTTAATCAAAGACTTCAAGAAAGCCTTGTCAATAGCGTCAAGACCCTTCTTCTTTCTGGAGGAAGCCAAGCAAGCAGTAAGCATCAAGTCGTCAGCCTCAACACCCTCAACGGTGTAAGGGTCATGCAAAGAAAGCTTGTTCTTGGTCAAAGTACCGGTCTTGTCGGAACACAAGATCTCGACACCAGCCAAGGACTCAATAGCAGACAATTTCTGGACAATGGCCTGTTTCTTGGCCAAGTAAGCAGCACCGACAGCCATGGTGGTGGTGACGACGGCTGGAAGACCGACTGGCACACCAACAATGGTGATGGCAAGAGTGTATCTCAAGATTCTGACAATCTTTGCGGTTCTGTAGAACGAAGCAGTCCAGACAACAAGCAAAGTGACAATGACCAAAACAAGCAAAGTAGTACCGATACCGTTCAAGACCTCAGTGAAGTGACCTTGGCCACCAGAAGCCTTGTTAACCAGAGCAGCAGCTCTACCGACGAAGGTAGAGTCACCAGTAGCAGTAACAATCATAAGAGCCTCACCTCTCTTCACAGTGGAGGAAGAGAAAGCTGGGTCACCAGATCTCTTCTCAACAGCCAAAGACTCACCGGTAAGAGCGGATTGATCAACTTGAAGGAAACACTCGTCAGAAACCAATTTTCCGTCGGCTGGGATGACAACACCATCCTCAAGCTGCAAGATGTCACCAGGAACAACCTCAGCAGCACCAATCTCAGTAGCATGACCGTCTCTGATGACAGTGGCAGAGTTAGCCAAAGTCTTCTTCAACTCCTCGACAATAGAACCGGCCTGGAATTCCTGAATGAAACCGACACAGGCGTTCAACATAAGCAAACCACAGATAACACCGAAATCAACCCAATCCTCAAGACCGGCAGCCAAGATGGCAGCAGCCTCCATAACGAACTGGATAGGACCAATGAAGAACATACAGAACTTCAGCACAAGATTCTCCTTCTCCTCGGCCATCTGGTTAAGACCGTACTTCTTTCTTCTTCTAGCAACCTCATCGGAGGTCAAACCGACCTTAGGGTCAGTTCTAAGAAGCTCGTCTGGAACCACTTTGAAAGTAGCGTGGTCCTCCTCGACATCTTCTCCTTCCTCCTCGTCATCAAGACCGTTATTGGACTGCAATTCCATCACCAGTTGGTCGATGTCATCTTCCTCATCATCGTCTTCCTGAAGAGGCACTTTCTCCTTGGTAGGTTCAGTTGCAGACATGGTGAGTCTTTATTCTAGCAATTGAACTCTGAAAGAAAAAAAGATAAAAAGTTGGATGAAAAACGGAGGAAAGATACTGCATTTTTAAGAGGTGGACGTAAAATATGCACATTGCCAAGAGCTACTTTGTTTGTCCGAATACAGTAAACAACACAGGTTACCAAAACAGTAAAAAAGAAACAGAGCAGACAGTTGTGTTTCCGGTTTTGCACCCTTTTAGCTGTTTTTTACTGGCTGATAGCCCGACCAAAACCGATCCTATTGTTTATCGGTAACGGGATATCCGGGAGTTATTTTTTTTGCGTTAAATAGCTCTAGCGGGCCTCGACCGACCTGGTTGGCCGTGCCGAATTGTGCACCGGGGGTTGGAAGTACGACGAGCTATTGCTTCGGATTACGCGGTAGCCAAGTATGGCTTTGTAGAGGTTGTTTACAATTGACTTTTTTCACATATTTACCCGGCTCTCGAGGATGGACGTTTCTCTCCAGCGAGTTCTATTGTTTGTACGATTGTTCTTCAGGGGAAGAAGGGTCATGATAAGATGGTGACGACATGTAGAAAAATTTCCCGCATTGTCTCGCTAGAAGTTTTCTGGCCAGTCGCGGATGCTTGGTAATACTCCAACCACAACCCGCACCTCTGCCAATGTCCTTTTTGTAAGGAAGAAATATATGGCTATCTGGTAGAAGTTACGTAATTGCCAAGACTTCATTCAAACCATGCATCGGTTTCGGGATACGTCCGGTTAAGTTGAGGTTTCCGGTAGAGTGGTTTATTTTGAGGTCTTTTCTGGACTTGCTTTTTTCGCTCATAGGGGTTAACCGAGCCGAACTCTCCAGCCATTCCTCAATTTGTTGTTTCCATAAAATCTTGGTTTTTTTTAGGTAAACCCTACTTCCTTTTTGGGAACTACTTGTACCGAAACGAGCTACCCCAGACCACCACAAAAAGTTTTGTCATGTCCCTACCACATTATCCAGACCTTGTACATCGGTAAGATAGAATGGCTGTTTTATGGTGGCTGGTCCACACTTGGGTCCTGAATGTCTAGTTGGTTTCCAAATGGGGAAAAGTTTTAGATGGCTCGTCTTTATTACCCAAAAAGTCAAGAATGCCAGATAATTATAACCTTAATTTCTTAATTATAGTAACATCTTTCCCATTACTGTACATAACCAGCCTTTTAACCTAAATATCATCGTCACTACTATCGCTCGAAAGTAACCGGGTGTGTCGTCGTGCACGTCTTCGATACACTTCATCAGTGGTGCCCTCATCCGAATCTCCTCCAGATCCTTCTTGCCCAGAGCTTCCCATATAATCCAAATCTTCCGCTGAAGTGTAGTTATCATCTTCAGACGGAGGGTATAACATATCGACAATACGGTCGATCTGTCGTTCTCGAAAAATCGCGGCGTATTCCTCATCTTCCTCTAACGGCTCGTCACTGTCGAAACTATCCACATCGCGTTGCGAGTCCTCGGCAACGTCGTAATCGTCATCGCTGTCGCTATCATCTCCGTTCAAATCGCCGTTACTTGTCAAAAACCGTCGCCCACAATTTATACATCTTGATCCGTGCGCCTCCCAATGGCAAACACTGCAGCGTGGCACATTATCGCTTGTGTCTAACACTGCTTCCGAATAACCATCAAATACATCTTGAAAATAACCTTTGCTGGTACTGGTATTCAAATCAAAAAGATAATTGCGATCACCCATCATCTTGGTTATATTTTCCTTTTCCTCTGGATGATCTTTCAAGATAGCCTCCATAAACCCTTCCAGCAGTTGTTTCAGTGCCACGTTATGAACCGGATCACGTCTAACGCGCGCCCGACATAAGGGACAAGTATGTTTCACCTTCAGCCAGTCATATAGACATTCATAGCAAAATGAGTGTCCACAGGCAACCAAAAAGGGTGAAGCCATCAATTCCTGACATATAGTACATGTGAGTACCTCCAGGCTGCGTCGCATGAGGTCTGCTCTTGCGTCTTCCCCCAAACTATTTAATAACTTGAGTGTTTGCATTAGTTAGATCATAAAAAAATTACAAATAATATAATCTTCCACTCCGCATAACAAAACTAATATTTTGTAAACTTTATACAAGTCTCCATCTATCAAACTCATTCATGTACTCATCAACCTCATGCAACACCTCCGTACTGCGTTGTTCTCGTTGATGATCCAACGTTTCCACGGTATCGTGCAAATATGCCGTAAATTTTTCTTTTATCAACTGTTCCCCCTGCAAATCTAAACTGTCTTCGAAAAAATCACCTAGTAACCTAATGTTCCGGATAAAATAGGCCGTTGGATGGAAAGTCTTGTCATGCTTGATAGTTTCCAATATGGATATCACCAGATCCGGTCTGTTTTGATCCAAGTAGAATCTAATCACCGCATAGACAAAGCGCAGCAGCTCTGTGTTGTTCTGCGGACATTTAGTGTCCAATTTATCCAACAAAAATATGCCGAACTCGTGATTGTGAAATTTCGTGCTCTCAATTAGTAGTTGAGTGTATTCTGCAAATGGGAGATCTCCGGGATTGCTAACGACGATTTCGCTGAAGAACCTAAAAATTCCTCGTCTGAATCGAGGATCCAACGTCTTGCGCTTGCGGAACAGCAAAAGCTCCACCTCGGGAGCCTTCAAATTCACAATTTTGGGGTTTCTAGTCATAAAGTCGCAAATATTCTTCACCTCGTCCATGGTGCGAGCAGTTTTCAGGGCAGAAAGAAGCAATCCACGTCGTGGCCGTATTCCGTTTCTTAGTCGGGCCTCGACCGACTCCATAGTCGGCAATATAGCAGCTGCTTCTGCACCCAAAATGCTGCTCCGCAAGGGAACCATGCGCTCATATCTGGAATCTAGTCGAATAACGTGCGAATATCGGCTCAACGCCAAACTAGGGTCTTCTTTAATGCGTCGCGCAAATCTTCTGGTTATCTCGTCTCGCATCATAGGGAACTTGCGAACATAGCTTTTCCATAAATTATAGTAGAAGTCATCCTCAAAATCCAATTTCATCTCCTTTGATAATTTTAATAGTAAAGCAGCGTAGATATCTGGTCGTCCGTCCAGTTGGATCCACCACAGAACCCGCCGCAACAACACTTTGAACTCCTTCAGAGACTCTGTCTGTTGCAAAATCTGCCTAGCCGGCAAAATATACCCGACTCGCATCAACATATCCACACACTCCATTTGAAAACTCGTACGTTGTTCGGGCTCTAATCGCTCAACCCAGTCCAAATACGCCGTCTCCATAAAAACCTGTGCCTGTTCCAGGCTGCGGATCTCTTCAAGCTCGTCTAAAAACCAGACATACTGCTGTTTGATCTGCTCCAAGTGCCCAATTATCCATTCCTCCTGTTCCTGCGTTCCTTGCCGCACAAGAAATTTATAAAGTCCCACGGTGGTGCGGAAATGAACGGGGAATCCTCTGGATAGCCACAGGCGATAAGCCATATAGCATAATGTCGGATTGAATGTGATTAGTTGCAAATCTTTGAGATAAGAATCCAGAACTTCTGCTTCCAAATTTTGAGTAGAAAGCACTGTTTGGTTGAATATTTGAGTCGCGACGCTTACATTCTCCGTGCGCAAATACACACGTAATGCTAGACGGAATGTGTCTGGTCCAGGCTCTTCAACACGGCTCAGATAAACCGTGAATATGCGGTCAAACTCGCCATAATCGAAATTCATATAATGCACTAGTAACAAACGCTCCAAAGTAGCAGGGCTGAATCCGATGTAATCGAATTTTTGGCCAAATAGCTTGCACAATTTGTATGCAAATCCGTGATTTCCTGCGGCCTCAATCAACTGCTCGAATTCTAGCGGTGTAAGAGACATGGCTGATAGTTCGTTAAACAACTCTGCATATTTTCCAGTCTCGAACAATCTCTTATTATTCCCTTCCAAAAAAGATGGTGGCGTCTTTTTCTGTCTCATGTCCTTGTGCATGGCGGCGTATTCACCGTCAAGGAAGATTTCCATCGGTCGTCTGCGAATCGTTAGCAGATGCAAAATTTCAGGTTTGGGTGGTTCCAATTCCTGCTCTGTATTTTCTTGGTGTGTATTTTGTTTCCATGCTTCATTTTCAATAAAACGCTCTATTCTGTGGTGTTCTATGTCGTGGCCCAATACTGGACCTGTAGGTTGTCGATTTAACTTTAGTTCACTCGCTCGAGCTTTTCTTCCTCCCTGCTGGTCAAAATCTACTCGTGCAGAGAATACTCGCCGAGGTATTCGTCCGACAGAGCCCCAACAGAAGCGTAGTTTTCCGCACCTCTGCATCGCAGAGACTCTAAAAAGGTGGGTGGTAAACTTGGAAAATCGATCGATTTGAAAATATTTAAAAAATATGGAAAAAATATTTGAAAAAGAATAGTATTCATAGTTTGTTAGATAAGTTTATGTGGACTGCCTTGACTTGGGTGAACGCGGCCAATCCGGCCTCTCCCAACTCACGGCCAATTCCAGACAACTTATATCCACCGAAAGGCATACGATAATCGGTCGCAATGGCGCTGTTAACGAAAACCTGTCCGCTTTGGACGCCACGAATGTACTTTTGGGACCGATTGATGTCCTTAGTGAACACATAAGCTGCAAGGCCGTAATCTATATCGTTGGACAACTCAATTGCCTCATCATCGGTGGTGAACTTTGAAACAGTCACGACCGGTCCAAAAATCTCTTCCTGAACAACCCGCATATTCTGCTTGCAATCGGCCAGAATGGTTGGCTCAATAAAGTAGCCGGGTCCTAGATTCTCTATCTTGGCGCCTCCGCACACTAATCTAGCACCTTCCTCTAATCCACTCTTGACGTAATCCAGAACCTTGTCCTGCTGCACTTTGGAAACTTGCGGTCCCACATTCACACCTTCCACAAACTGGGTACCCTGAACATAGTCATTCACGACATGTGCCTTCAATTTCTCCAAGAACTCGTCATAGATGGTGTCCTGGACATAGATTCTCGACGCAGCAATACAGATCTCACCCTTGTTAAAGTAGATACCAAATGCGGCCCATTTCACAGCTTGCTCCAAGTCTGCATCGTCGTAGATCACTAGCGGCGATTTTCCACCACATTCCAAAGTGCAAACTTTCAAGTTCTCAGCAGCCATTTTTTGAACAATTTTACCAACACCGGTGCTACCAGTGAAGGTAATCTTGTCAATTCCAGGGTGAGATGCAATCGCAGATCCACAAACTCCTCCCATTCCACAAACGACATTGACAAGTCCGGCAGGAGCACCGGCTTTCAAGAACAGCTCGCACATGAAGAGAGCCGTGAGCGGTGTACTTTCGGACGGCTTGACAACAATTGTGTTACCAGCAGCAATACATGGGGCAACTTTCCATGCAAACGTCGAGACAGGGAAATTCCAAGCCATAATAGCACCACACACACCCAAAGGCTCGTTAATAGTGTAGGTGAATTTTGACCGGTCGGTTTCGACAGTTTTTCCATCTTCTGCACTGATAGCAAGGGCACTATAGTAGCGGAAAACGTCCGCGGAATGGAGCACGTCGTAGATAGCGTTGGTTTTTTTAGGTTTGCCACTTTCAATCGCCTCGAGGTCGGCCAACTGATCAGAGTGTTCCATCATGAGCTCTGACATCTTCAGCAGCAGGTCTGATCTTTCACGGCCATTTTTCTTCTTCCACACGGTCTCAAACGCAGTACGTGCGCTCTTCACGGCCAGATCCACGTATTTTTCATCTGCAAGATACACGGAGCAGATTTCTTCTCCGGTACCAGGGTCCTCCACAGAAACTTTGGAGTCGGTGGCCAAAAACTCGTTGTTGATGAAAACACCGGTTTGTTGCAAGTACTCTTTGCCATTTGGCACTTTAATTTGAACGCTGGCCATTGACTTTCTGATAAAAAATTGTTGTCTTTATATACTCTGGCTCTACTTTCCTGAATAGGCGTCGCATTAGCGGCATCTGCGTATCTATTTTCCGTGCAAGGGTGTAGCAAAAAAAAAATTATATGTACTGAAGAATGAATGCTCCATCTTCACCACACCACCCTGAGGCCGACCAGGAGGTTGAATTGACCAACGAGGACCTGCCACAGGACCTGGCTAATGCATTGGACCTGTCTTCTGACGAGTCGGTGGATGCGCCTGCCAGTGAGACAATACAGTCGCCGACGACGGCAACATCACTTGCTCGGGACGACTTTATGGATATAGATGCCACAATCAACAGGCCTACGCCCCTGAATCCGTTTGGACGTAACAGTAGGCTTACGTCGTCTCGGCCGCTACGGATTGTGCGTCGTAACGAGACTCCTCCCAGACGACTCTCTGCGTCGCAACAGAGCCGATTGGTGATCTACATTGATGACAAGTTGCTTCACATACAGCGGATGTTCATTAAATATATGTCGTTGAGGAACGATGAGCATGATGGAGAACCGGAGACGCCAGTGGAACCTGAGAAAGACGAGAGTCTGTTGGCTGAGATCGATGCGTCGCCGACTGATCAAGAGCCAGACGATATTTTGCAGTACACTTTAATCAAGCTTCTGGCCCACATCGAGACCGTGATATCATTGCTTTGGTATTCCTTGTATGGCGTTGAAAAGATCCCGGCGATATATCATTCCAATCTCGGCGACAAGCCAGCAGATGAAATAGTGCTCGACGAGATAGACTCCACGCAGCTTTTCGGCCAGACGGACTATATTATAAAAATAATGGGGGATATGGTGGACTATATGGACAAATACCGCATTGAGTCTTTTCAGGAGCTGCACAAAGTGCTTGTTGTGCTTGGGAAGATCGACAACTTCGTGAGCATTCTAATTGACCAAGGCGAAACAGCATTAATCAGCACCACGGAAAAAGTGCGCATGGATTCAGTGGTGGCACGGATGAAGCTTTTGATGGTTGAAAAGTTCGAGACTTTCAAACGTCTGGTGGAAGAGAGCGAGCAGGGTAAACGCAGTTTGGAGTCGGGTCAGGATTTGCTGCCAGATTATGAGCAGCTTATTGGCGAGGTGTACGAGGGAATTAGCGACAGGACATCGATATGAGCCATGAATATGCCTCTGCGGTATTTTTCTCCTCGCAACACCACAAGTCCTCCAGTTTTTCGGCCAGGGTCTGTGCCAGTGGATAATTGGTCGTAGCTGCTAATATGTGTAGTTCTTTAGAGAAGTACTCGCGATGGACCATGTTTCTAGCAACACACCCGCCAATGAGCAGCGGGAAAAGCAGACAATTTAGCGATGGAAGCAGCTTGAGCTCCATAATCAACTGCTCCAGGTAGAACTGAACCACGGGGCTCGACGACGGGGTGGAATAGTCTGCTAGCTTGAGATAGAAGATTTCCTCGGCGTAGAAAAGAGCCTTGCAAACGGCCAGGTTTTTTTGGCTCATCACATGTTGCGGGTCGAGATTATGAAGAGGGATCTGGATCTCGAGCGTCTGGATAGCAGTCCATGTCAGGGTCATCTTACTTCTCACTGAAGCGAAAAGATTTGAGCTTTTGATCTCTATCAATTTGGCCAATGTTTCAAAACTCTCCAGCAACAGTTTACGCTGCTGAGCCTCATGCCAATCCACACAAAAGGGGAGATCGATAAGAGGAACAAGGTTTGAACTTTGCTGATAAAACTCGAACGGCGAGGGCATTTTGGCTACATTTCCAAAAAACAGCGCAATAGGGAAATTTCGCACAAAGATATTCAGCACGGTACGACTATCTGGCAGCGATATGAGCGCCGTGGACGTCTGCAGGTCGAGTTGGTATCTCATTATGGATTCCAAGCTATGGAGCGTGTGAATGGCAACAACGACCCACGAGAGGGACGACCTCTGGGCAGCCATTTCTGCGTCTACCGAAAGAACATCGAAATTTGGCGGGGCAGGCTTTGCGGGGATATTTGCGACTTCATCCTGGTTGTAAGAGTCCACCTCAAAGACAAAACACATGTTAGCTGGGATCGGATACTCGTCGTCCAGATCAACCAGCCTGGAAGGCTCGGACACCATCGAGGCCGATTCTATCTTGAAGTTCTTGGGCAGTGTCTGGAAACTGTTTTCTGGCCAGCAACATTGCAGGAAATTCCGCGCACATCCTGAACACACAGGAGTCTGTTCGTCGCACTTCTTCTTGCGCTTTCGACAAGTGAAACAACCCGATTTCGTGCGCGATTTGGGCAAGGACATTGACATGCGAATAAAATTTTGAATGTAATTAGCGAAAAAACCACACGATTATGTAAGGATTACAATTAGACACATGTGATTGTAAATTTCAAAAAATACGCATAGTTAGCTACCATCGCGATCAGCCGTCGAGCTGAATCCTGATAGGGTACATGTTGGCTGCCAGCCAGCGGCTTTCGGCAGCCAGGAGACCTGCGTGCTTCGCGCGCTTTCTTTCAGCACACAAACCCTTACACCACCTCAGTTAGCGTTCGAATTTCCTAATTAGTACATCGCTTATCGATCGCGCAAGTAACCTAAACGAACATAAATACCAGCTGAGATCTTTTTCCATTCTTCATTTAAATTCGCTATGGTTCAAGTCTCCGCCCCTCCTAATATCGAGTCGTACTACAAGATTACTGACACCGCGAACCCAGAACTGTTCGAAACATGGAAGCCTAAGATCGCTGCTTACAAGAAAGCTCTAGAGGACTCGCTTCCTGCTGAGTACAAATTGGCTGATTCGGAGATCCCGACCTCTCTCGATGAGGAGATCTTTAGTGCTATCAAGTTCTTGTCAGAGACCAACAGTCTCTCCAAGGATGAACGTGCTATTACCGAGTCGTCTGCCACGCAATTGCTTGAGCAGATGGCCGCCAAAAAGGTTTCTGCTGTGGACGTTTTGAAGGCCTTTGCGCATCGGGCAGTGTTAACGCATCAATTGACCAACTTTGCATGCGAGTTTTTCATCCACGAGGGTCTTGAGCGTGCCAAGCAGCTTGATGAGCATCTCGCTAAGACCGGAAAGTTGGTTGGTCCATTACATGGAATCCCTATCTCGCTCAAAGAGCAGATTGGCTACGCAGGAAAGATCACCCACGGTGGATGGGTTGCATGGTTGGACTACATTCCTAAAGAGGATGCTGTGAGTATTCAGGTTCTGAGAAATCTGGGTGCTGTTTTCTATGTGAGAACCAACGAGCCGCAAACCCTGATGCATCTTGACTCCAACAACAATATCACTGGTCGTACCCGCAATCCCCACAATTCTCTGTTGACTGCTGGAGGCTCCTCGGGTGGTGAAGGTGCTGCTGTCGCATCTAGAAGTTCTGCCATTGGTGTTGGAACAGACATTGGTGGCTCCATCAGAGGTCCTGCTGCGTTTTCAGGAACTTACGGTCTCAGACCTACCACCAGACGTATCTCGACCTTTGGTGGTGTTTCTTCCGGTAAGGGTGCAGAATCTGTGGTTGCAGTTGCCGGTCCATTGACCAATGCCATTGAGGACATCGACTTGTTCATGAAGTCGTACATCAACGACGGAAAGCCTTGGGACCTGGACCAATGGTGTCTGCCAATGCCATGGAGAGAAGTTCCTGTTCCAGAGCCTAAGCAGATCACCGTGGCTGTCATGCACGACGACGGGCTTGTCAAGCCTCTGCCACCAATCGAGAGAGGTATCAAGTACGTGGAGCAGAAGCTCAAGGACGCGGGTGTCAACGTGATTGATTTCGAGCCAATCGAGATGCGCAAGGTGTACGATGTTTGCCATTCGTTTTACAACGCTGACGGAAACAATGCCCAGAAGCAGATGTTGGCACCATCGGGAGAGCCATGGCTCTACCTGACCAAATGGGCTCTTTCTTTCGGAAAGGGTGACGAACCTCTGACTGTCACTGAGCAGAGAGAGCTCACTTACGAAAGAGACAACTTGAGAAAGATGTACAACGACTACTTTGTCAAGAACAAGGTTGACTTCATTTTGTGCCCTACCTACTGTGGTACTGCCCCTGTTTGTATTGACGGAGGAGTCGAAGGTCCTCATTACTGGGGATACACCTCCCACTTCAACCTGCTGGATCTTCCAGGTCTGGTTTCTCCTACGGGACTGTTTGCTGACAAGAACGTGGACGTGAAGCAGGACTACAAGCCTAGATGGGACATCGAGGCAATCGAGCACAACAAATACAAGCCGGAACTGATTGACGGTGCTCCAATTTGCTTCCAGTTGGTTGGAAGAAGATACCAGGATGAGGAGGTTGTTGCTGCTGGAAAGCTCTTCAAAGACATTCTTGGACTCAAGGAGTAGATAGTAGATTATCTTTAGAAAAATTATTTGCTAATATAGACAGATTGACCCTTGGATAGCCAACGATAGTGCACGCCATTCTAGATCTCTGGCTTCTCTAGCACCGGCAAAAACTGGCCGACTATCAACATGGGGATGTCAAACACGTCCCTTTTGATCGTCCAGACGCAGCAGCACCGCAAATAATTGTCGTTTTCTGCTTTGCGCAGATTGCAGTCGGTCAAATATGTAGCATTGAGGTCTCCAAAAGCAAGGTCGCTGAAGCTCCGAAAGTACTTGATGGTGCTCTCGTCGTCCATTAATTCCACAATAAAGGTTCTCTTCGAGAGCAAGGCTGCCCGTGTGTAGCCAGTCATGACGGCAAAAGCGTCGGTCAGCGCGACAACCTCGCCAGTCCGTCTCCAGATGATGGTCGGAGAAGGCGACAGAGCAATCATGCGCTCGTACTCAAGTAATGATCGCTGGAGAGACCGCTCAGTGAAGATCAAATCGTTCTCGTGCAGCGATTTGGTTGCAGAAATAAACGAGGGTCGGTATTTTGCTATACATTTAGCAATTTCAATCAGCTGGGCCTTGCTAAACCGCTTCTTCAGGTACGCGATCAATGCATGGTACGCTTGTGGATACCTGTAGTTCTTAATCACACTCTTCAAATAAATATCGTCAGGATTTCGTACCCTCTGGCGCACCACTATCGGGGCCAGGTAAGTTTGATCATACTCAACCACGCTGGAAGCCTCCTTGGCAGTATTGGGCATCCGAGAATGGTGTTCGTTGTAAACGTATGAGTTGGGAGTCTCGTTATTTGGATATGACGTCGTCATGGTCAACGTTTCCATATTTATCTGCACAAACGGTCGGAACTCGTCATCAATCTCCACCAAGTCGTCACTCGGAGAAGGTGGGTGAGTGTTGAGAAGATCCGTCAGCTGCACATACTCGTCGTTGGCAATCGAGGACCCGAAGTTGCGAAGCTCCGGGGTAAAGAAGAACGGCAAATTGCTGAACTCCAAGGACCCAGAAGCAGGAGCCGGCGAAGCAAACTGGGGAGCAGTAGACGAAGACTTCGATGAAAGTTCCGAATTGCTTGTATTGCTCTTACTGTCCCGGTAAACACCCTTCTTCTTTCGCACAGAGTCCCGACACGTTTTCTGCAACCCGCGTTTCTCGCAGTTCGTGCAGGGCCGTTTGTTGTCACATTGCAGATGTTTATGGTGACAGAACTCGCACGCAACTCGAGTGGCCTTCCGCGAAAGTTTGACGGCCAATGGTAATCGCTTTGTCATGGTCCACAAGTTACGGTGGTAGGTGTGATCTGGGGAACCTCCGGGTTTGTGAAAAATTATAAAATGGAAGAAAGAAACTGCTTACATAATATTAATTCTAAATATTTAGTTAGACTTCAACACCTCCATGAACTGGCCCTTGGATGGCTTAGCAGCAGCACCCTCAGCCTTGGCAGATCCAAGCTTCTTCTCAGAGAAAGCCTTGGCGTAAGGGTTGAGTCTGAGCAGAACCTGCTTGTTCTTAAGTGGGTTCTTCTTCAAGACGTGAGTTCTCTTCTGGGTAGCCTGGCCAGCTGGTCTAACAACGGCCTGGATCTCAGCAGAGTTGATGAGTCTAGCAACATCAGTGTTGGAGATGATGTTGGCTGGGAGAGAGTAGCCGGACTTGGCCTCGTAGACAGAGTCAAGAGCAGCAAAAGCAGACTCAGTCCAGATGACAAATCTACCCAAGTGAGCACCTGGGGCGAGCTGAAGCAGACCAAGAGACTTGACGTTAGCGGTCTCAACACCTGGGATGTTTCTGAAGGCCTTGACCAGACCCTTGTCCTCGGCGTAAACGACCAATGGGCCTCTTCTCTGGGTGAATCTTCTACCTCTCAATTTACCCTTACCGGCTCTCATCTTCTTGGACTTGATGACCTTGACGACATCCTTGTGGGCACCAACGGCCTTCAAGACGGCAACGGCCTCCTTGGTCTTGGAAACAGACTCAAGCTCGGAAGACACAACCAATGGAATCTGAGGAATGTTCTCGATTCTGTGACCTCTGGCCAGAACAAGCGACTGGACAGCAGAAGCAGCAATGGCAGAAGCAGTGGCGTATCTCTTCTCGTTGAGATTCACCTTGACGTGCCATCTTCTCCAGATCTTGGTTGGAGCGAACATACGACCACCTCTGCACATGTTACCGAAAGCAGCCTGACCGGATCTGTGGGTTCCTCCACCACCAACTCTTGGAATTCTGGCAACAGCTCTACCAGTACCCCAGGACTCAGCAGAGGTCTGGTGACCAGCGTTTTCAGCGACGGCGTAAGCCTGTCTCTTGTTCTTGTTGACTCTGGTGAACACAGAGTGGACAATATCTGGTCTGATAGGAGCCTTGAAGACGGCTGGGAGTGGCAAAGCGGCCGAAGAGGCCTTGCCCTCGAGCGAAACAACGGAAACTTGAGGAGTGGACATGTTGAAAATTGATGAAAAGAAGTTGTGAAAAATTATTTTAAAAAAGCATGGTAGTGCGACCCACCAAAAAAAATGTGTGGCCGGGTAACAAATTACAGCTGCTGCATTCCCACGCCTCGCACCTGTGGGGAAATAAGTTGATACCCTTTATTCTTTAGCATTATGTCTTCTGTTCTGCCTCTTCTGAAGGTTGATCCCTGGTTAGAGCCTTTTACTGGCGAGCTCGAGTTCCGGCGCAAGCTTGCCGATAATTGGCTTCAGGTGCTGGACAAGAACGAAGGCGGTCTGCTCAAGTTCGCAGACTCCTACCAAGAACTGGGCTTTCATGTGGGCCCAGATAACTCAATTACCTACAAGGAGTACGCTCCAAACGCTGTTTCTGCTTGTGTGATTGGAGACTTCAACAACTGGTCTCATGATTCGCACGTGATGTCCAAGGACGAGTTTGGCTTTTTCCACATCACGTTGCCCCCGGTGGACGGCAAACCTGCCATTGAACACAATTCTCGTGTGAAAATCTATATGACACTGCCGGACGGCTCCAAGATTGCACGTCTATCGCCGTACATTTTGCGTGCAACTGCTCCCCCGAAGGAATATGGACATCCCAATTATGAGGCTAGGTTTTGGAACCCTACTGAGAAATATGAGTTTAAGCATCCCAGACCGCCATTGCCACAATCGCTCAAGATCTACGAAGCGCACGTGGGAATATCGACTCCAGAGCCCAGAGTGGGGACCTACAAAGAGTTTGCTCAAAATGTTTTGCCCATGATCAAGGATCTCGGCTACAATACGGTGCAACTTATGTCTGTGATGGAGCATGCTTATTACGCTTCTTTCGGATACCAGGTTACCTCTTTCTTTGCCATAAGCTCGCGGTTCGGGACTCCTGAAGATCTTAAGGAGCTCATTGACACCGCTCACAGCATGGGCATTCGTGTTTTACTCGACATTGTGCATTCGCATGCCTCCAAAAACGTCGAGGACGGGTTGAATATGTTCGATGGTACAGATTACTGTTACTTCCATGGGGGTGGAAAGGGAGTCCATGACCAATGGGACTCCAGATTGTTCAACTACGGGAATTACGAAACTCTGCGATTCCTTCTCAGCAACCTGAAGTTTTACCTGCAAGAGTACAAGTTTGACGGTTTCCGTTTTGACGGTGTCACCAGTATGCTATATGTGCATCATGGCATTGGAGAGGGCTTCTCGGGAGGCTATCATGAGTACCTGAATGCTGACGGACCTGTCGACAAAGAATCGTTAACCTATATGATGCTTGCCAATGATTTGTGTGAGAAATACGGTCAACAAGAAAACTGTTCCATCACCACTGTTGCAGAGGATGTCTCAGGGTATCCAACTTTGTGCATGCCCCGTGCAATTGGAGGTGTTGGATTTGATTATCGTCTTGCGATGTCAATCCCAGATATGTGGATCAAGCTTCTCAAACATTCGAAGGACGAAGACTGGGATTTGGCTGCTATTGCACACACTTTATCCAACAGACGGTATAAAGAAAAATGCATTGCTTACGCTGAATCGCACGACCAAGCTCTGGTGGGTGACAAAACATTAGCCTTTTGGCTCATGGACGCTGAGATGTACACAAACATGTCTGTCTTGACTGAGCTCACTCCAACGGTTGACAGAGGTATCCAATTGCACAAGATGATCAGACTTGTGACCCAGTCACTTGGAGGTGAGGCTTATCTGAATTTCGAAGGAAATGAGTTTGGCCATCCTGAGTGGTTGGATTTCCCACGGAAGGGAAATAATGAGTCGTACCATTACGCAAGAAGACAGTTCAACTTGATAAAAGACGACTTACTTAGATACAAACAGTTGTACCAATTTGACAAGGCCATGAATCAGACTGAGGCCAAATATACTTGGTTGAACTGCGATCCAGCATATGTTTCTCTGAAAAATGACTCGGACAAGGTCTTGGTATACGAGCGGAACAACAAGCTGTTTCTTTTCAATTTCAATGCTACCCAGTCATTCACAGATTACAGGGTTGGAGTTGAGATGGCTGGAACTTACAAGATTATTCTGAACACTGACAGGCCTGAATTTGGTGGTCATGATCGTATTGACGAGGCCAAGTCGGTGTTTTTCACTACAGACTTCCGCTGGAACGATAGAAAAAACTTCATCCAGGTTTATCTGCCGTCACGGTGCGCCCTAGTGCTGGCTTTAGAGAGTGAGATTAACTAATTCTCCTATGCTATTCATTGCTATTTACACTGATAATGTGATGTGTGCGCGACGCTGAACCACAGACTCCATGAAGCTTTCGATGCTTTTTTCGTGGTTATTTTTGAGAGCGTTTGCTGCGTTCAAGAAGTCACTTTTTCTCTTGATGACCTCTTCCGTCGGCGTGATTTCAAATAGTTTGGAAAGCGCTTCCACGTGATTTGAAAGAGCACTCTGTATCTTCTCAAGCCGTTTTTTCTCTGTGTTTGCCGACTTGTCCACGTAGAACATGAGTGCATATGACCACATGAGTGTGATCCGGCATCTGAGCAAAATATCGATCGATTCGCGATAGAATTGTGCCTCAATCCAAGAAACACCCGCCCTCTGTTGAATTTCTTGCACACGATATTCCAATTTGGACAAGAATTCTGTATCCTTCTTCAACGAAACGCGATGGATATCAAACAACTTAAAGTAAAAGAGGTACCTTTGTAACGAGACTCTGGATTTTTCCTGTTTTTCGCGTTCGCTCTTGGCCTCTTCATCGCTGAAACTCGTGCAGACATAGTTGTTTTTGTGCCGGGACCAGTCACCAAGACAAATCCAGCAGAACTGGTTTTGACATTCTCCACAGGTCATATGATTACAACCTCCGTTTTTCTCGATGGGCGAAGAGCACTTAGGACAATCTTTGGTGTTAGCGGTGATCCAATGCGACGTCTCTGTCTCGTCTGCACAAGTTTTTATCCATTTGTGAACGACCTCACATGTTGCCGGCGCGTGATCCTCGCTCAAGCAAGCATAACAAAACCGATGTCCGTTGTTGCATTGCACAATCGGGATATACTGATTTTTGACATACTCGTCGACCGAGGTGATGACGTCCGAATCAAAACCACAATACTCAATAAAACACTCACAATCCACTGCCGGACAGTGTTTGAACGTCTTAACGTTCTTCTTGGTGTACTGCAACACCACGTTGTACCAATACCACGAAAGAAGCACCTTATTTCTGCGACGTGCTCTTTCAAGCCGCTCTTGTTTCAAATACCGTTCATGGAAATTGAACAAGGTGTCATCAACACTCTCCTCAATCTCCTCAGGCCCCAGCTCCTCGTCTGAGCTGTCAACGACTGGTTTCTGGTACTTGGCCATGATCTGCTCCGAGGTTAGTGGCATTCTTGCCTGTTTTTCGCGCTCCTGCAGCTCCTCTCGCTCGCGCTCCATCACCATCTGCTCGTCATGCTTACTCAGCTGCGCAAGTTCGCCCGGCCGCATGTATAGCTTGCAACCAGTGTCTGGACACTTGATCAGACCCTGCTGGCTACCTCTAACATACCGCACATAGCATTCAACACAATATCGATGATTGCATTCGGACAATCTAAAAGTATGCACAGGCCCGTCACAACAGCAGATAGCACACATAAACTCCTCGTTGGCGTAATCTATAAGCCCTTCAACCACTTTGCTCTCCAGTCCTAGTCCGCATCTATCTCGTAGGTTACCCGGTCCAAGACTGGTGTAGTCGTCCAGTAGCTTCTGCTCGTTCCAATCGTATTTGAGTAACATCACGGTACAATCATCCTTACCGATCTGTAACATTGCGTCTAAATTCGATATTTGGCCCTTCAATTGTGTTTCTATCTCTTCCGCCTCCACGGGCCTGTATCGCATCCGGTGGGTACTCAATTTGCCGGAAGTCTGCTTATTTTTAAACGTATACCGCACTGAATCTGACAGATCCAGGCCCTCCAGCTCATCGAGCTCATCCAACTCCTCAAGATCCTCAAGATCCTCAGATTCTAGGTATTCGTCCTCTGTATCATAATCAAACTCAAAATCAGACATAAACGTAATAATTAAATAGTTACACAGCCGCGATTATCATCTATATACATTTATTCTCCCACTGCGATCCGCACTGATTAGCATTTCGTACGGATAACGCAAAAGGGCAACATGCAAAATCCGGTCGCGATGGTCGCCTGTAGCCTTATCGGAATTGCGTTCCGAGTAGCGTTCACTAACAAACATGAGATTCGAATTAACCTGTGTAGCCACAAAAGCCGGCTTGGATCCCACCCCTACCGTCTGCGAATTTTCCGGATCAGCAAGGTTCCAAACCATGATCTTTCCGGTCGGAGTAGTGCTAATAACCATCTCACCATCGCTCTTTAATGCGGTGCAGCTCCCGTCCCGTGTGATTACGTCAGCAGTCAATTGGAGTTGCACTAGCTGGTCGTCGATGTTGGTGTTTTCGTTGCCGAGATCGGTCACCAGATACGTTTCAAGAGTAGATGCAACGGTGGAGCAGCAGAGAACCTGCCGTGGCTGCATCCGAGCAATGTCCCATATGGTGACATCGGGGTTTCCTGTTCCACCAACAACTGCAACGTAACGGGACTTTCTGCCGTTCAAAGAGTATGTTTCTGGAAGAATATCAATCTGGTGGATCGGAAAGCTGCTTGCGCAGTATTTTGCACTCTTTAGCGAAATTTCAAAGTTCAAATCCCATAGATCTAAAATTCCCTTGGATGTTCCTATCACTGCCCAGGCCTGAGATTGATCGACGGCAAGAGCAGTTGGTATTCCATGCGATAGATTATTTTGTAGCACAGTGACTTTCTGCATTGTTCGAACGTCAAGAAGTACAATTTTGGCCGTCGGAGTCGTGTAGACCAGTAACGGCTTATCTGATGCAAAGCAGAAGGCCAGTTGGAGAGCGTGTTTATCTTTCTTCTCCAGTTTATGGTGTCTGATCAAGCTCAGTCGGGAAGCAGCTTGTCTCTTATGTGCTGGTGTAAACTCGATTCTAAAGATCTTGACGTATCCGTCCTTGGTAGCCACAGCAATGCAATTTCTGTTCTTCATAATTGTCGTGGTGACAATCGACGCACCAAGGTTGACAGATAGACAAGAAGTCCCTGTCACGTTGGTCTCAAGTCTAGAAGAGTCCCATATCTTCAGTTCTCCCGCCTCGTCTGTGGTAATAAAGAACTTGTGGTCGGGCGATATTTCGAGGCCCGAGACAGTTGTCTTGTGCTCCACCAGTCGTGAGACCAAAGTCCCGCTGGTCTGAATCTGCTCCGGTGATTCAGGAATGATGAACGCATCCTGAACACTGCCAAACTCATTGTAGTCGTCCAAAGTTGGCTCGAATGTCATGCTGCCCAAAAATTTCAAAATGTAGGGATTGGTTCCCGAATAGCTGTGTTTGATCTTAGTGGTGACCCTTTGAATACTAGCGGTCTCCTGGAAAGAAATAGGAGCGGACATTGGTTCTCCGGGAGCAGTATTCGTGTTTTGAGCGCCTGTAGTCGGTGCTGATCTGACCGCATCCCCATACAAGAGAGCAGACGCTTTTCGAGGAGCAGGAGCCGAGCCCTGCGACGTTGGGGCAGTGTCTCCAGCCTGTACCACCTCAGACTTGAAGCTCACGTCAAAAAACACAGTTCGTGGTAGGACGTTGGGCTTGGAAGTCTCAAGGTCACGTCTGGACCGTGTGTTTGCACGCGCAACTTTATAGATGTATGAGCGAAGAGTGGCAACTTTCCAAAGTTCAGGCTCAGCCATTCCAACAGACTTAAGCTTCTCAACCTGCTGTAAATCGTACTGGCTTAGAGGCACCTCTGCATTGCTGACAACAGCAATGTCCTCAGCTCCGTTGAATCTGTGCATGGAGCTCTGAGACTTGTTTTTGCGCAAAAATGCTATTCCAGAGGTGTTGAACAAGTCTCCACGTCTATTTTGAGTCTCCACACGTTGCCAGAAAAGCGACGGATCCTGCTTAAGCGACCAGTTCTGTGCTAAATTGTAGACCGCTGCAGAAATCGGTTTATGAGCAGAAACATAAAGCGATTCCCAGCTGAACTCGGTCAATTCATCCTGGAAGAATGGCCTGATAATTGGATACAACATGCAATAGAGATCCGCAAGTGACAGATTTGAGCCCACGGCCACCACAAGGTCAAGCACTGCTTGCCGAATTGTTTCATTTGGATGGAGAATAAGACGTATGGTCAGTCTGACAAGGTCCCAGTAATGAGTTTTGCGCACAAGACCTAGTCGACAGAGTTCTGTAAACGTCTTAACCACTCCGATGGCCACTAACTCGTCCGAATCGTTCAGAGATTGAACCAGTAGCGGTAGAATGTACTGCTCGAGACTGACAATTCCAACAAAAACCGAGACGGGAACGATGCTGGCAACAAAGCCGAGTCGGATGTGAGGATTTTTGTCGTTCAAATAGGTTATAAGATGGCTCAGGATGACATCATTGGTTCTTTCCTTGCCAAAGAAAGCTGCAAGGGGCAAGATGTTTTTCAGCAACGAAATACGTACAAAGGAGTCCTGGTCGGTGAGAACTTGTACTGAAAGCGCCTCAAACTCTGTGAGCATGTTCCGAAAAGCATTGTCCAGCTGGCGATCGTTCTCGATGGCAAAGTCGTCTGCCTGTTGGGGCTGGGTTGTGAAAAAACTAGACATCTCGTGGAACCGACGTGCTGTCTGTGCTAAATATGGTAGACAACCAGCAAACACAGACCGCACATGACGACCATAGTTGGGTGCCTCGGAGTCCTGGTATGTTCTTTTCAGGAATTGCTGCAGTTTGGGCAAAACGTACTCAGGGAAGATGTATGCGTTGACAGGAGTTATGACGTCCACCATAACCAGCAATTGTGTTAATGACCGTAAAGCAGCACTTTGAACGTCTTCGCTAGGATCGTCCAGCATGTATACAAGGTATGGTAGACATCGATCAAGTTTAGCATCGTCATGAAGTTGTTCCGCAAAAGCCAGAATTAAATCGCACGTTAGCACACGGAATGAGGAGTGTGTCGAATTTCGAACGCTGTGAAGAACGACAGCTAAAAGTATGAGTGAAGCACAATCGTTTGGCGTTTTGAAAACCTTGTGGGTCGACTTCGGAACATGTTTGTCCATACCTGGAAGCTGGAGTTTCACTGGGATCATAGTATCTGTGACTTGGTGCTTTTCATCGTCATATTGGTGTTTGAATCCGAGATAAAGTGCTATCTTGTCAAAGTCGTTATAGATGCGAGCGACGCGCGTGTCGCAATCAAGAAATGGGTCGCCAGTTTCTGGTTTTTCACTCATTCTGCGAACGTATGGATGCAGAAAAGTGTAGAAATGATCAGGGAAAATAGTCTTGCGGAACTGTGTCAGACAATCCTGTGCACGAATCCGTTGATCGGGATCGAGAGCTATCATGTTTTGGATTAGACGTCGAACATTGATATCTTCAATAGCATCGAGGTTCGGTTGGTACTCGCCTTTTTTGTACTTGAACAATTGCGGGAGAGTGAAAATGGGTAATCCCTCAAGGTAGAGCTCTGCAATAACACATCCAAGTGCAAATATGTCCATCTGCCAGGTCAATTGTGCATCTGAACGCTCTTCGACCTCTTTATCGGAGGCTAAGAAACGTTCGGGAGCGAGGTAACAATTGTGACGCTGACTGGTGTCGAAATAGAACGAGAATTGTGAAGGGTTATTCTCAGGTAGATAGACAGGCTTGAATATTGCAAAGTCGCTTATTAAACACCAATTCCAGCTAGTCATCAGCACATTTTCTGTTTTCAAATCCCCATGAAACACTTCTTTCTGGTGCAATCGAGAAACAGCCAGTAAAAGCTGATAGGTTATCCATTGCCGTTCGATGGGCTCCAAAAATGGTCTGATTGAAATTCTATCGTACAAATTGTAGCGAATATGGGGACGAATTAGATAGCCTGCTCTCTGGGAATCGATAATGCTTTCAAAGGGTAAAACATTGGGCAAATCTAAAACTGACATTCGCAGGTCCTCCAGCCTAACAACCCAATCGCGCAAATCAAGTTCTGTGCTAGGCTTGATCAGCAATTTTACAACAACGGCCCCTTGTTTGTCCAGACATTTGATTGTCTTGAGAAATCGCGAGGAACTTAACGGCTTGCTGTACTGGACATCGCTGAGATAGTCAATATATGCAGATACAGCTATCGTCTGCGCTGTCGGCGAAAGAAGTGACAATTGTGCGCCCATTGAAACTGAGGATAATGAAATAGATGATTGTAAAATAAAATGTCAAAATAATAATAGCTATTTGAATAACGATTAGGTAATCATGGCTATAGATAAGATCTTGATGTTTATTCTACTAATCTACCATTCACGTCACTAGCTTCTACTTCAGCTTCGCCTTTCTTTCCTTCTTAAAGCGCTCCACCTCCTCGTGCAACAGAATCTTCATATCGTTGACCGTGCGGCACTTCCACTCGAAGCTGAAATCAAATGGCTCAGAAACCACCGGTTCATCCTCCAAGTTGCGCACCTCAGCCAACAGCGGATGATCGAGACATTGCTCCACAGTATAACGTTTATCGACCTTCCAACACAGTAGATTGGAAAGTAAATCGTGGGCCATTTCACTAGCATGTGGATAAACATCGCTCCATTCTTGTTTTTGGAACTGGGGCTTAGACGAGGCAAAATAGTCCCACGCCACGGTAGAGTTGTAGCTGAGTATCACGTTTCGTGGAGGAGTTCCCAAAACTTTGCATATCTCGTTGATCTGGTGCATTTGATCGTCTCCAATGAATAGCGGCTTGCGCCCATACAACTCGCCGAAAATACATCCGACGGCCCACATATCGATTTCCTTGCCGTACTGTCTGCGCGTCAGGATCAGCTCTGGTGCGCGATACCATCTGGTAGCGACGTAGTTAGTTATATTGCTGGATCTATGGTTTTTGTTCATGTATTGCTCAGAGATGCCTCTTGCGAGTCCGAAATCGCAGATCTTGAGCACGCCCTGGCTTGTAACAAGGATATTTCCTGGCTTTAGATCGCGATGGATCACGTCCGCTGAGTGGATATATTTGAGACCACATAGAATCTGGTAGATAAAACATTGGATGTGGAACTCGCTGAATTGAACTGAGGAATGGATTACTTTGGCCAGGTCGTAGTCGACAAGTTCCTGGAAGCAGTAAAGTCCGTCGTATGGTTTCATGTAGACGATGTCGAGGTCAACGAGGTTGATAATATTTTTATGTCCTTTGAAGAAAGACATGAGTTTGAGTTCTCTGACTGCCCGTTTGAGCAGCACCTCCTTGTTGAAGATGTTGCTGACCTTCTTGATGGCGATCGAAACCTTGTCCTTGGACTGCATGTCCACCGCCGAACAAACAGTTCCGTAGGAGCCCTTCCCGAGCACCGTAATGACATGGTACCGAGATCCCAGGTAGAAATTGGCCTTTTCGTACACTACTCTGGTGGGAGCTTGTTTCTGCTGTTGTTTGGTGTTGGATGCAAGTCTGTTATTGAGTGAGCGAGCAACATATGCTTCGTCGATCGACATGTTTGTTGGAGCGCCAGAAGGAGAGAATAAAAAAAAGGGGGATTTTTTATGCAAAACAAAAAGAGGGTGAAACTCCGCCGTCTGGGACGTGTGCCAGTTCAAGCTGTTGGAACTTGTAGGAAGTTTGGTGGTAATAAAGGCCGCTGATCGAGCCTGTCAGCTGGTTAAGACAGACGTAATAGAATCCTTCGAACGAGGCCCCGGTAATGGCTCTGACGTTCGCATCTGGAACTAGGAACATCTCCTTCCAGCGCATGTAGAGATGTTCGCTATTGAGGGCCGATTGGTAGATGTGATTATTCGCGAGGTCATTTTCTGGATCAAAATCGAGACTGCGCCACGAGGGAAACCGACCCCAATGCTGGAGATCATTGCGCTTGTTGGATCCCCACGACTCGTTGGTGGTGAAGAAGGAATATTGCGGACCGATAATCTCACCTTTGAAAAAAGTGGTAAACTCTGGATTGGATTCTGTAAGGCCATGGATGGTGAAATAGCCGCACAGAAAAGACTTGCTGAGATCAACCTCTTTCAGCTCGACACGCACTTCAAAGGTAGACCGGCCACTTTGTTGCGACCCGATGAACGAGGCATTTGGCTTGAGAAAGGAGGACGTTAATGATTTATGATGGTTGGCAAAGAATTCACGAGTTTGCGGGGATTCGACGACTTTAGGTGGCGCTGGCGACGCAGAATGTTTAGTCTTGAGTGGATGGGAGGTCTGGGGTGCGGACTTGTCGTGATTGGGCGATTTTAGATGCGAAACATTTATTGGAGTTGGCATGAGATAAATTATGGAAATAAAGGAGATAGAAATTACTTAAGCCTGACAAAAGGCACAACCAAGAGACAAAGAAGCGGCTGGAGCGAACGAGGTAAAAGACGAAAAAACGATGTGAGCTCAACGAGAATGTGCATAATATGCTGTCAGAACTCCTTTTAATGGGATTTTGGGCACTATTTGTGTTTTTGGTCTGTTGCGTCCTGTCTTATCTCGTATCTGTGCTAAATTTTTCAGTGGCCTGCAATATTTTGAAGTCTAATTTGTTTAATACATGTCGGACGATTACAGGGCACTAAAGGACGTTTTTGCAGGAACCGTGGGTGGAGTTGCACAAGTGCTGGTTGGACAGCCATTTGATACCACCAAAGTGCGGATCCAGTCCGCCAAGGGTAATGTCTCGCCAACCCAGGTTATTCGTCAACTGCTGGCCAACGAGGGGCCCTCGGCGTTTTACAAGGGAACTCTGACTCCGTTAGTTGGTGTTGGAGCATGTGTCTCGATACAGTTCGGTGTGAACGAGTTCATGAAACGGTATTTTGGGGCTCAGAACGGACCTGGCACAACATTGTCCATGTCGCAATTTTTCATGTGCGGAGCTGCTGGTGGATTTACCAACGGCTTTTTGGCCGCGCCAATTGAGCACATCAGAATCAGGCTACAGACCCAGACCTCGGGACAGAAGTTGTTTGCTGGGCCGCTGGATGTTATTAGCAAGTTGTACAAATCTGGTGGAATCAGATTGGTCTACAGAGGACTGGGTCCGACGTTGGTCAGGGAAGGTTTCGGCAGTGGAATGTACTTCTTGACCTTTGAGGCCCTGGTGAAGAGAGAGACTGAGAAGAGACAGATCGCCAGAAAAGATATTGAGAGCTGGAAGCTGTGTGTTTTCGGAGCTCTGGCCGGCTACGGTATGTGGCTGTCCATCTATCCAGTTGATGTGATCAAGTCGAACCTGCAGACGGACAACTACCAGAAGCCTGTTTACAAGGGAGCCTTGGATGCTGCTAAGGGAATAGTTAGAGAGAGCGGCATGAGAGGTCTATTTAAGGGATTTACTCCTACCATTCTCAGAGCTGCTCCGGCAAACGGTGCCACATTTTTTGCGTTTGAGATGACGATGAGATATCTGAATTAGCCGGTTAGCCTTTTAGATTGTACCCAAATGTACCTATAGAATAATATTAACTAGATTTGAATTTTGTCGCCGTGGACTGCTATTCTTGACGTCTCTTATTAATCAAGATAATTATTTAATTATGGTAGCAGAAGATCAGCAATCCGATCTGGAATTACAGCGATGAAAAAGCACGAGCATTCTATGACAGACCCGATCAAACGTCATATCCGCCTCATTAGTACAGACCAGACGATAGGAACCGGTTCACATATCCTCCACTTCTCTGTGTGGCCTCGTCTTCCTCGTCCTCCAGCCGTCTCATCAAGTAGTCCACCTCCACCTTCTTGGTCAGCGGAATCACGAACTCCTTGTAGATCTTGACAATCACCTCCGGTTTCACCTTGCTTTGGATGCTCTGCGTGAACTTCAAAGTTGGGTCTGTTCCGTACGCTCTTCCCTTTTCCAACAACCGTTCCAAAATCTTCTGCTCAACAGCCTCATTTGTAATTAGTTCTTCTATGCCTTTGGCGTCCTTATTCTTGATCAACTCCACGATCTTCTCTCCCTCGCTCACGAACTTGGCCTCCGCAACAAATCGTCCAAAATGGATCCGTCTGGAAAGAGCCTGCAAACAGTCGATATCTGCCATGGCACAAGATCCAAGGTTGTCCTTCTGCTCGCCACGACCGGTAGCAATTCCCGGAACAATCTCAGAGACATAAACGTTCTTTATTTCGTCATTGACATTAATCTCGTCCGCATATGATGCGAGCACTGACGGATAGTTGATTTTTGGCAGGAACGTTGGCTCCAACACCTCGGGAAAAAAAGGCACCTGGTCAGGAGCCTCATACCGTCTCACTTGCGAGTGGATCCGCTCATGTTGAGACAATAACCAGTCCAAGAAAGAGCCATCAAAATTGGGAATAGGAAATTGATTCTTCTTGTAGACAGAAGGCGACGCAAAATACTGAGACCGCTCAATGAAGTTAAAAATGATGGTATCTTCCATGCGAATTAACGCTTCACGGATGTTGACCAGGTCCAACACCGAATCTGGTTTCATAAAATCCATAGCCTAAATGAATTACGATAATAAATTATAAAATATAAGTTCTATTTTTTCTCCTCGCCTAATAACCAGGTTATCTCTCTGAACCTAAGAAACCTGGAGATTCGGTCTTGCTTACTATCTCCATAGCCATAGTTTTCTCTTGCCTCCTTTAGGTCGTTACGGCTCTTCTCTGTCAATTTGATTCGCGCGACCAATGACTCGTTATAGATCCCGCCAATGTAGTCGTCATACAGCAAAATATGAGCAAATTGTAATACTGAATATATCGCAGTCATAACCACAAGCGTCATAAATATGGTTCTGCGATTCTGCCTGAAATTCTCCATGTTGCTGGCATTAGGCCCAGCATCCTTCCAGGTCGTGTCATGATAATACCCAAAGCCGTACGTGTGGTGAGAATATTGATCCCATTTGTCCTCCCACGTTCCATAAGTATGCGGACTGTAGTTACCTGCCTGAGGCGCTGTCTTGGGACGATACAAACTACCAGAGTTATCTTCCCATCCAATTCCATAACTGTCGTAATTGCGTCGCAGTTGTGGATTCTTCAGCAATGTGTAGGCTGCTAGTATTCGTTTAAACCGCTGCTCACGCATCTCTGCGTTCAGTGCATCAACCGAAGAATCCGGATGGTAAACTTTGGCTAGCTGGTAAAAGCGTTTCTTAAGCTTGTCAGGAACACATTCGCTTTCCCTCAACCCTAAGACCTCGTATGGATTTGCCTTCTTTTTAGTAGGATACTGTTGAATCAGACGGTGGATGTCGGCCTGCGAGCTATAACATCGTCTACAGGCCCACCGCAAACTCATAACATATAAATCTTATTGGTCCAAAATCTATTTGCTCTAATCTTTTGGAGTCACACCCACTCCGTTTATATTCCTGAACATCCTTACACCATTTTCTCCCTCCACAAACTGGCAGGCTCTTGAGGATTTCCACAGAGAAGCCCACATATTCTCATCAGAATGGCGGTAGTGGACGCCCATGGTTTTCTTGATTCCCTCGGTAGCAGGGCGTGCATTGTAGAAAGGAATCCGCGAAACGTAGTGATGCAGAACGTGGGTCTCAATAATATCGTGGAAGAAGAACCATCCAACAAAACCAAACTCTCTGTCAATGGTGGCAGCAGCACCTCTAGCAAACGTCCATTCGTTGTTGTCGTAATGCGGCAAGGTCACGTCTGTGTGTTGCAGGTACGTGATGAACACAAGCCAATGGTTGGTGAAAACATAAGGGAGGAACCAGTTGATGAAACAATGGAAGACGCCGAATGTATTGCACCATTGGTAGGCAAGTGTCGACATGGCAAGCACACCAATGTCCGACAGCACAACATACCAGTAGTCACGCTTCTCGAAAATTGGCGCTGATGGGTTAAAATGCGAAAGTGCAATTTTGGACCGGTCAGGATATTTCTGGCCAGTCACATTCGTGAGCAGGTAGTACCACCATCCACCAAGCTGTTGCAGAATCAGCGAGGTCAGCGTCTGAATAGGAGTGTCTTCCATGAGCTCAGAAAGTTTTACCCGGCCATCAACGCCTCTCTCATTTCTGAATTCCTCTGCAGTTCTTGGCACAAAAACCATATCCCTAGTAAGATGACCCGTAGCCTTATGATGCTTTCCATGGGAATACTTCCATGAAAAGTACGGAACCATCAGATAAGAATGGACTATCCATCCAACTGTATCATTCACCCAACCGTACTTAGAGAAAGCCTGGTGGCCGCACTCATGGCCCAAGACCCATAATCCTGTATAAGGGAGAGACAAAACGATAGCATAAGTTAGCCACAGAACACCTCTCAAAGGAGCGGAAGCCACCAGCGGGATAAAGCTGTTAGCAATCCAGCCGAAGGCCAAACAAACGGTGATGTCACGGAAAAGATAGTAGAAAGAGGTGGTTAATCTGCGATCAAAGCATTCTGAAGGGATGCTGTCAAGGATCTCCTTGATGGTGTAATCAGGCACCTGGAACTCGTTTCCTTCAGTGTCCAATGTGCGTAGTCCCTTGGTGGATTGGTCACCAACACGACGCTGGGTCAAAGTAGTTGACATGGCGTGAACTGATAGAAAATAAAATCTGTGGTTATTTAATGTGCTCCCACCAAAATTGATGGACCCCCTACAATAAATTGTTGGGCAAGAAGAAAAGATGGGGCTGCGGTGCAGAGGTGTCCGATCTCGATTCTTTTTTTCGGTGGCCGCTTACGTACATAAATTTTTCAGACTTTGTATTACCCCTCATGAGTGAGATTGAGAAGAAGCCGATCTCGTTTTCTAATATTCTGCTTGGCGCAGGCCTTAATATGTTCGAGGTGACCACTTTAGGTCAGCCTCTGGAAGTGGTAAAGACAACAATGGCTGCAAACCGTCAAATGTCTATCTTCCAGGCCACTAAGCAGGTTTGGTCGCGTGGAGGAATCTTGGGATTCTACCAGGGTCTAATTCCTTGGGCCTGGATCGAGGCCAGCACCAAAGGTGCCGTGCTTTTGTTTGTTTCTTCTGAGGCCGAATATAGATTTAAGGTTCTGGGAGCCTCTCCGTTCGTGTCTGGTATAGGTGGAGGAATTACTGGTGGATTGTTCCAGGCCTATTTGACCATGGGTTTCTGTACTTGTATGAAGACGGTGGAGATTACGAGACACAAGGCAGCTTCTGCAGGAGCTCCTGTTAAGAGCAGTTGGCAGGTGTTCAATGAGATCTACGCGAAGGAAGGTTTGCGTGGTATCAACAAGGGAGTCAATGCTGTTGCTATTAGACAGATGACCAACTGGGGATCCAGATTTGGACTCTCCAGATTGGCTGAGGACAGTATCCGGTCTTTTACTAATAAATCCAAGGACGAAAAACTCGGTGCCGGCGAGAGAATTTTGTCCAGTGTGGTGGGTGGAGGTCTCTCCGCTTGGAACCAGCCAATTGAGGTCATTAGAGTGGAGATGCAATCGCGGACCGACGACCCTAATCGGCCAAAGAACATGAGTGTTACCACTGCTGCCAAGTACATCTACGAAAACAATGGTATCAAGGGCCTGTACAAGGGTGTTACTCCACGGGTTATGCTTGGAGTCTGGCAGACTGTTTGTATGGTGACTCTGGGTGATTACGCCAAGGAGTTTGTTGCCAGCTTGACTGGTGAAGTTCCTAAACACTAAAATACATTCGTATTAATTTTTTTTATTACCGGTATCTAGTTCTTTCTTTGGACCCCCCACTTGTCGTAGCAGTAGAGACCGATAAACGTCAATGCAAGCCCCGTCCACTGGACAGCGCTGAGTTTGGTGCCCTCCACGAGGATGGAGCAGCTGATGATGATGATTCTCTTTAGGATGTTGGCGATGCTGTAGTTGATAGGACTAACGAGTCCCAAGATCTGGAATGCCACCACGCTCTGCATGAAGTGTGACAACCCGTTGATCAGGATGAGGCCCAGAAGAGAGGAGTCGATTTTTCCTAGCGAAAAGCCAGTTTCCGAGGAAAACTCCGAGATCAGGTATGGTGGGAGGGTCAGCAGGAATCCGACAAAAGAGCAGTGGAACAACACCGACATCTTGTCGAGCTTCTTTTCGGACTGGAACACCAATTTGTTGAGCGACTGGGAAGAATTTCCCAATAATGGAGTCACCGGCGGACTGATCTGCTGTTTAGGAGTCATGGCCACAGGCAACATCGGTGTCGAGGTGGCGGACTCGCTCTTGACCACCTTATAATTTAGAGAGTTTGTGAAGTAATCATTGTTTGTGTCCTTGGACTCGAAAGTGAGAATTCTCTTCGCAAAGATGTTCTGCGAAACGAAGATGAGCATCGAGACGAATGCAAACGCACATCCTTTGTGGAAATATTCCGACTCGGTGGTGAGTTTATTATTTTTCACGCACGATAACATCACACCCACCACTAGTGGGATGAGTGTGAGATAAGTACGACCGCTGAATTTTTGTTTAAACATAAATCTGTAGATCAAGACGGTGGTCAATGGCGAGAGAGCCTTGATTGTGTGGACCAAAGAGACCGGAATCACAGACGTGGCTTTGTGAGATGCGATGTGGCCAGCAAATTGGAACATTCCCATTGGCAGTGTGGTCTTCAAGACAAACACCGTGGGAGTCAAAAAGTCTCGCATGCGGTAATTATAACTATTCAGATCAGCAGGAAACGTGCCCTTTGGAAATTTTTCCAAAAGGGAATTTTTTGGTCTCTCAGCATAGAGCGAATTTGGATTAAGATGATGACGATGCGAAGCGAACACAGCATCATATTTTCTAACCAGCACCACGGTGACTAGACAGTAAAACGCATTAATGATAAACTGGAGTTCAGTGAGCGTCAATGGGTAGTCAAAGTTGCGAAGAATGGTTTTTGTGCTGGAAGAAGAAACAACACTAACAGTGTACCAAACGGCACAGAGAAAGCACAGTTTCCACTCAATCAGGGGGAAAAGATCTGAGGCCCTCGAGGCTAGCTCTCTGATGGAGTTGCCAGTGCTCTTGAGACTAGGCTTACCGAACACAAAGAGCATACGAAACAAAATTAAAGGGAACAAGATTAAGGTTTTTCAATCACGCAGTTAAACGTAGCTGGCTGTCAGGCAGAAAAAAAGAAAGGCGCGAAACTTCTGTTTTTGGAAGTGGTAAAAAAAAAATAGACAAGGACCTGCATAGTGCTGCTCTCCCGATCCGGGAAATCTGATAAAGAGCACACAAAAGATACCCCTTCCAAAGTTGCTAGAACAATAGGCCGATCCCAGAGCAAGCAAACATGGTGCAGCCCGGTCGATCTCTAGCGTTCCCCTTTGGGTACTGCTGATCCTGTGGGTGTCTCTGGGAAATCTACCGCCTAGCAGGGGGCATTAGTTCGCCAGCATTGTGGCTAAATTCACATCTTCCCACCGCGCACCAGGCAAATAAATATTTTGCTCATCCCAAATTATCTGTATGACATCGTCGATCCATCCTGACAAGGCGATTTTCTGGCTGCGGGAGCCACAAAACCAAAGTTTCTGGAACAAAGATCTGGACGTGAAAATTACATCGTATGGCGCGGGCGTAGTCGCCGCTAGCCCCATTGAGCCTGGTACTTTACTACTTCGTGTTCCTAAATCGTGTATTTTGAGTGCCCACAACTCATGTATCTCGAACCTGCTTGACGATGCCAAAATCTACGGGATGCAGGCCTTGGTGATTGCGTTTCTGTACGAGAAAAATGCTGGCCCCGAAAGTCCGTGGTACGACTATATTGAATCAATGAATCTGGCAGAAAAATTGGTGCCTCCTTGCATGTGGCGCGAGGATGCCAAAATGCAGTTAGTGGGCACAGAAGTCGATCTTATGGGAGTTTTGGACGATCATGAGCTGACTTCTCACTTTGAGCTGGCCAAACAATTCGCCGATCAACATGCCTACATGATTCCTGCCCCTCCAGAATTGGCCGATCTGTCACAGTTCGCGACCGTCGTACAAGCACTGGCCTCCAGAGCCTTCGAAATAGACAGTTTCCACCAATCGGCACTGGTCCCAGGCGCAGATCTCTTCAATCATGAGCCGTACGGAAATGAGACTGCTCATTTTGAGTCCTTAGCAGAGGTCTGTCCAATATGCGGTAAGTTAGATTGCGGACATGGCGATTCAGACGAGTCAGATAGTGAGGATGAAGAATCGGACCAAGAATCGGCCGAAGTCTCAGACACAGAGCCTTCAGAACCGGACGAGTCAGCTGCCACTGAAGACCCTGAAACTTCCCCCGATGTCTGCTGTGACATTATCAGCCACTCCCACATTCCCGCAAACACTCAAGTTTACAACACATATGGTCCTCTCTCCAATGCCGAACTGCTTGCCAGGTACGCGTTTTGTGTTGAAAATAATCCGTTCGACTCGGTGTGTTTAGGCAGACAAATCGCCGCACACAGAAAACTATTGCGTCGTGGTCTTGCACGCAGATTAAAGTGGTGGGCTTTGAAAGGACATAAACTTCTTCCCCAACAATCCAACTCCTGGTTGCTAGAGTGCTACATAAATGCACACGGAGTGCCTTCGCCAGCCCTCAGAGCTGTAGCCAAGCTTTTAACTGCCCCCGGCCGCACTCTTCACCGTAATTCACTCACCAAGCTTACTCCCTCTGCCAGATCTCTGATTCGCCATTGGTGCAGTCAACGGATCAACCTGGTGCCCGAAAATGCCGCCAATTCACACGTCTTGACCATCTTGCGCAGTGAAAACAGCATCCTTCAAAATTGCATAGACCGCTTGTAAATATCTTACCTAAGCACTAATTAAATAAAATTTTCCAATTGGACAAAACAACAATCATTTCCTCTTGACAACACTCATGATTCGGGCTGTCAAAATGCATTCCGCAGCTCGTCGTGCTGGCCTCCAAATCAGACGCCAGTCCACAATGCCTGTGAAGAAATCTAGACCTTTCAGGAAGTTTTTTTCCCGTCTTTCTTTGCTGACTGCAACCTTCTATCTTGGTGGAGGCTTCATTGCCACTAAAAACGACACTGTTCAGGACGTGTTCGAGGACTTTGTTCCATTTGGTGAGCCTGTTGTCTCTGCCATTGAGTACTATCAGTACCATATGGACGAGTTATTCAGCCCCTTTAGCAAGATGAACGAATCGTTCGCCGACGTTAAAGAGAAGCTTGGACTGGAGAAAACTGTTCCGATCCCAAAACAGGGAGTCAGCAGTGACAAGGTCGACCCTACTGGACTAGTGGTCAAGGATGTGGAGGCATCTATCGTTGGCCGCAGTCTTCCTTTGCTTAATCTCAAGACTGGTGACCAAGTTATCGACAATACTGTGAACGCGTTGAACGACATGATTAATGCTTTGAATGCGGACATGACCAGCTTTGAGAAACAGCAGGTCGTTGAGTCGCTGCACCAGAAGTTGACGGAGCTGGCTACTAAATACAAGACCATTGCCGAGGCCAAGGATACAGTGAAGGCTGCTACGGACGAGCTGGTCAAGGCGGAGATGAGCAGCAGGGAAGTGGAGCTGACCAAGGAGTTTGTTGAGAAGCTAGATGCGGCCAAGAAGCAGATTGAGGAGCGTCACGCGCAACAATTGGAGGGTGAAGTCGAGGCTTCTAGACAGAAAATTATGTTAGAGGCAGAGAATCTGATAGAACAGGCCAAATTGAGCGCCATCGACGAGTTCAATAAGGTGGTGAGCGACAAGATTGACTCTGAACGCGGTAGCAAGCTTAAAGGCTTAGATGCGCTTGCATCGCGGGTTGCAGAGATCGAGAAATACGAGATCGAGCTTGGCAAGAGCGCAGGACTGTATCTAAGTTATAAGGAGATCAAGAAAAGCATCGGCCAACTACAGAAGCTGCTGGCCACAAACCAGCCGTCAGCCAAGCGCGGTGAGGAGCTCGTTGCTGAATTGGCCAAGTTGAAGCAGCTGGTTGCTCCCTTGGACAACTCGCTCATTTCCAGTGCCATTGCTGCTCTTCCGGCCGACGACAAGTTGCTGCGTAGTGGTGGTGTGCTGACACAGTCCCAATTGCTTTCCAGATGGGAGTTGCTTCTTCCGGAGCTGAGATCTGTGTCTTTGCTACCACCTAATGCAGGTCTTGTTGGTCACATTTCGTCCCTGATTTTCTCAAAACTGCTGTTTGCAAAGTCCGGAAAGCCTGTCAAGACTGAGGACGAGCTTATTGGCAACGACATCGAGTCTGTGATTGCGCGGGTTAACGAGTTTTTGTTGAAGAACGAGCTCGACAATGCAGTGGAGGAGGTTTCCAACATGAAGGGCTGGGCTAGACGGCTTGCTGACGATTGGCTCGTGGAGAGCAGACGCAAACTCGAGCTGCAATTTTTGGTCGACCTGGTGGAGACTGAGGTGAATGTGAGTATGTAAAGAATAACAAATAGACAGACATCATTTTAAATTTAGCTAATAAATGGACATATTTTTTTAAATTTATTTCATAAATCTCTGTTTTCTTCTTCGCGCTTTTTCCCATGACAACGGCCCCTCAGGTGTACGGAGCTGACGAGATCAACGCCATTGTGCTAGACCCGGGCACTTCCCAGACAAAGATCGGGTTTGCGGGCTATGATTCGCCCAGTTTAGTGTTGCCTTCTTATTATGGAGAGATAGAACAAGATGACGACAAGAGACTTATTTTCGACGAAACTCTGCTTTTCCTTCCGCAGAAAGGTCTCGAGATCAAAAATACAATGAAAAACAACGCTATAGTCGACTGGGACGGGTTTACGGCCGAGGTGGAATACATGATCAAGAAACTCGATATTGACCCTGAACAACAACCCCTTCTTCTCACCGAGTCGACAATGAGCTCGTATGATAGCAAGCTCAAGGCGATGGAGACTTTTCTTGAAAAAGACAAGTTCTGTGCGTTCTACTTGGTGAAACAGCCGACCTGTGTATCGTTTGCACACGGACGTCCAAACTGTCTTGTGGTGGACCTTGGTCACGATTTGGTCACGGTGACACCAATAGTGGACGGATTGTGCTTGAAAAACCAGGTTATGGGGACGAAATATGCAGGAGCGTTCCTCAACGAGCAGTTTGAGCAGTTTCTGGAGCAGAAGAACGTGGTTTTGCGGCCTCATTATCTTGTCAAGAGCAAGAAAATAGTTTACTGGGAGTCGAACACGTCGAACGCGCAATTCGAGGAGCGTAAGTACGACTTTGAGGTTTCCGAGTCGTTCCATGAGTACTCGAAGCTCAGAATTTTCCAGGAGATGAAGGAAACGTTACTTAACTGTATTGAAGATGAAGGCGAGGAAAAGCCAGAAGCCGACGACGAGGTGCGGTGGTTTGAGCTACCGGACGGTATGGCTGTGCCATTTACGAAAAAAGAACGGTCAACTCTCAGCAACTCGCTTTTCAGCCCGCTCGATACACTTTCTCCGATTCCCGGCTACGAAATTCCCCACGACGGTAACATTGTCAAGGATCTGGGTATTGCCAACGAGGCCAGTAGCAAGGACTATGTTCCTCTCAGACGCACAAAGAAGCCAGATGACGATGACCGCGACAAGATGGACGAAGATACTCCGGAAGCCGAAGGAGGAGTTGGGCTCGTGAAGCTTGTTCAGAGCGTTCTGGACAAGCTCGATATCGATCTCAAGCCTCAGCTGGCCAACAACATCGTGCTGGTTGGTAGTACGTCGCTTGTTCCCGGACTAAATGCCAAATTGCACTCCGAGCTCTCTTTGATGAACCCAAGCTTGAAAATTAGAATCCATGCTGCTGGTAACACCATTGAAAGACGGTATGCTTCATGGGTTGGAGGAAGTATTTTGTCAAGTTTGGGAACTTTCCACCAGCTCTGGGTGAGTAAGGGCGAGTTAGAAGAAGTTGGAGCAGAGAAACTGATAGTGAATAGATTTAGATAATTAATTGTATCCTCCTATTTGCCAGCACTTAATTATGTCGAGCCACGAGGCATCACGCAGCTCGTCGTCGTCGCTATTTCTTCCTCTCCAGATCTCAAAAAGCACCTGTTTGCCGATCCACTTGTCTCCAGCATCAAACACAGTTTTTCCTAGCATATCGTAGCGGGTCTGTAGATCTGTCTTCAGAGCATCGGAGGCATTGAGGAAAAAGCACCAAAAGGGCAGACAGATCCGCAGATCGGTGGTCTCCCTGGATCGCAGGGCCAGCTTTTGCAGTGCCTCAAGATGATCCAGAGTTGATTCGACGTAGACTTGGAGCCGACCAGGGTCGGTTTCCTTAATCAGCCTGAAGAAGTAGATCAAGATGGTGTTGTAGAAACACACCGATAAATGATAAACTCCTTCGTGGACAGGACTGAAAAACCTCACCTCAGTGCCAATCTTCTCATAAAGCACCCACGGGAGCTTCCAGTTCATTAAGTCCTCTTCGAGATCGCAACACTGTTTCGGGAAGTTTCTTGGAAAGATCTTTTTGCGGATATTATAGTTGCGCTGGTCTGCCAATTGCACAGTCCGCTCCATCAACACCATAAAACTCTCTGGAATACCGAAATTCAGCTCGATCGAAGAAAACGGAAGGTTCTTAATGGGGTACTCGAATTTGATGGGACCCTTTTGGACGTCCTCCTCTACTTCCTGCTCCGACTCCGACTCGGTGTCCAAACCGTAATTGAATTGAACAACGTACTTTCGAGGGGGCTTATCGTCCACAGGTGGTCGTTCAGCCAGTCTCTTCGGAACATTGTCCAACTTCACGGCCTGCCATTGTTCCTCCACCACCAATTGCTTGATTTCGATGCGAGTAAATTCAGTAGTCTCGGGAATAGGGTAATCCTCATACTTGACCTCGTCTTCCTCATATCGGTGGTTTTGCATATCTATAGTCGAGGTGGATCTGAAAAATAGGTTCCAATATCGGAACCACAGACACAGATCCTTGACTGCTGTAGAGGTCGTCCGTCCCTCAACGTATTCACAAATTCCAGCTCCAACACTGTACAGTATCTCGTAGTTGTGGCAAATACTCATGAGATCATCTCCTCTAATGGCAATAAGAATCACCAGAATCAGTTCCTTGATTGCGTCTTTCTCCAGCAAGAACTCCAACAGCTCAAAATTCGTCACCTCAGCTCTGCCGTCCTCATAATCCACCAAACTTAAAATTATTCGGCTGACGTTGAACAAATATGCCTCTCTCAAATAAATAAACCTTCGCTGCATCCTGCGTGAGCTTTCATGGTCGCCTGACGTGTCGAACATCGCCTTGAAATGTATCAGAGTTGTGAATCCCAAAGCTTCTAAAATAAACGTTTGTTTTAGAAGATAGACAAACGAGCTATAGCTGTCGCTCTTCCGCTGTTTCCGCAGTATCATCTCGCCCACATCTTTGAACAACGTAGGGGCAACCACCGTGTCCAGAATCCCGTTCTTAAAAGATACAAAGAGCATTCTTGTAAACTCTCGAGGAAACTTTTTAATCAGCTCCTGTGTTCCAGGTAGCTCCAATAGACTCATGAATGCATTAGCTCCACTAACACCCCCCATATCGCGCACCAAAGTGTCCAGTTTCCGCTGCACAGAATCTCTGATATCTGCCTCATCCATCAAAAACCGGTCCACAATGCGATTTCGTGGCTGGAATCCAAAATACTCAGCAAAAACCTCCCTTTTCACCACTTCCCAATCATTAGTATTGGCAGATCCGTCACCTATCAAAGTTTTGTAGGTCAAAATTGCATCGATTTGCAACCGTGGATGCAACCAAAGAGCTCGCGGAATGATGGTCTCAAACGAGGGTCGCGAAAATGAAGAAACCTTGGTATCCATGGGTTTTCTGGGACTAGATTCGGTTCCTGGCCGTTCCTGTGCCAGCCGATACACTCCGAAAGGGCCTATGGATGCATTCTGTTCTCGCTCAATTCGCTCCAGATCCTCATCCATATCCTCCGCAAACAAGTAGCCATCCTCAAAAACCATGAATGGCACCTGTCGCCGCTGATGTTGAGTTACAGGACCACCACCAATCACGTCCAGTCCATCCTTCCCTATCACGAGCTGCTCGTGAAAACGCAGTCGGATCCCGTACCCAAGACACTCTATGTTAGACTTCTGGCATCGCAGACATTGTGGCCGTCGGCCATCGCACTTGACTCTGCGGTTCCGGCAGGTATCGCACCCTGTGAACGTCCTTTTCTTAACGGGCATAAATTTTATAATATTATTTCAATCATCTAATTATTTTCTTGATTTATTATAGATGACTCGAATAAGAGATCAATGACCAGTGTTTCAAATTATAAAACTAAACGTCTATTCGCTAATCGCTAAATCCTCCTCAAGATCGACACGACGCAGCTTCTTGCGATGAGGTTTCACCGGAGATAGCGAATGTTTCTTAAATAGATTCTCAGGAGCCTCAACAAGCTTGTTGGTAGGCTGTAATGCTTCATGCTTCTCGCTCTTTCTCTTCTTCTTCCGTGCAGGAGACCGACGAACAGCAGACTCACGCTGCGGAGACATGTCCTCGAAGATGGAAACTGGCTCGTTCAGTACAGTCGTGTACAGATCGGTTGGAAACAGATACGGAGACTTGGTTGGAGACCGCACAGGCGACCGCGATGGGGTCTTTGCACGGTCCATAGAGTCCACAACACTCACCTTGGTCTTCATGGACTCCAACCGTGACCGTAGATCTCTCGTGTCATTCTTGTACTTATTCTCCATCTGGTTTAGCTGTTTCTTGAGATCTGAAATCTCGCTATCCCTGGTTTCAAGTAACTTTGAAGTCCGCTCCGTGTCTTGACTCATCTCAGATATCTGCTTGTCGTGAGTAGCCTGGAAGTCTACCATCATGATATTGTTCACCTCGAGCTCCTTGGATAGAGATTCGACCTTGTCCTTAAGGGAGTCAATTTGTTTCTCGAGGCTAGATTTTTCGGTTTGAAGACGAGTAACTTCCTCACTCTGGGTTTCCTGATTGGCTTTCTCACTGGCCATTGCACTCGTGAGCTTCTTCTCCAATTCGGCTTGTTTCTCCTTGCTTTGCGACTTTAGTGCTTCGTAGTTGTCCATTAAGACAACAATCTCTGAATCTTTCATGCAGATATCAGTTTCGACACTACGCCGTTGCTTCTCAGCCTCATCTGCTAGCTTGCGCAACTTCTCGCTCTCCTGGCGCGATTCCTCAAGATGTTCACCCAACTCCTTCAACTTCATCTCATCCTCCTCTTTCAATGACACAATAGTTCTCTCCAATGAGGCGTTCTGCAAACCTAGCTCCTCACATTTCTGTTTCAGTTCACCAACTGTCTGTCTGACCAATGCCAGCTCGTCCTCTTTCAGCTTCAGTTCCTCGGAAATACGTTCCATTTTCTCCTGGTAGCATAGGGAAACTTCATTCAGTTTGCTATCAGTGATGTTTTCGTGTTCTTGGGTGAGCTTGAACAGCTCGTTTTTATGTTCCACCGCAATTTGGTTGAGCTTCCACTCATTCTCTTCGTAAAGCTCTTGCCGAATTTTCACTTCAGTCTGCACAACCTCTTCCTCAAGCTTGGAAACCTTGTTTTCAAGTTTGATCTGATAAGTTTTTAGGTGGTCTATTTCACAGAGCAGTTCATATTGGGCTTTAGAATCAGTAACGCTTTTCGAAACTTGTGACGAAGCAGAGGAAGTATGTCTTGGAATGTTTTGGTACTGGATTGGATTGACATATCTCAAAGTTTGCAAAGTCAGTCCCTCGTCTCCTGCTGGGTCCAAAGTGACAATGATCGAAATTAGACTCTTGCTCTTAACATAATCATGGAAAATGAGCCTAGTGAGCTTGTTCGTACGCAAGAGAGACTTATTAAACTGTCTGGTAGCAACAAGCTCCAAACAACGTCCCAATTGGGTTAGCGAGGCATTTGTGAATCCTCCCTCTTTTAGATTAACACCCGTAGTTTGTGACAATTTTGATCTCTCAAGTCCTGCAAGGTCTGCAATTGTCAATCTCGAGCTGTTGATAACTTTGCCGATCACGCGCACGAGATTAACAAAGACAAAACAATGCGATCTGGAAGAGTCTCTGTTCACGTGTGTGGTGCATGTCTTTCTATTTGCGAGGCCTGATTGCATAGTTCTCAAAGCGCTTTCGAAATCACTCACCAAGAATTGAGAAAGGTTGTATGGCTTAAGTTTTTGGTCGGTTGGGTCGGTAACAATGTCCAAGAACGATCTTGATTTTTTGGTATCTGAGTTCATGAGCAAATCTTTGATTGAGTCGTTGTAAATCTCAAACATAGACAAAGTCACAGCATATTCGGAGTCGACCATGGTGTTTCTTATTTCTGAATTGTTTCCGTTCTGCAAATTGGTCATGAGGTTGACCAATCTTGGGTAATTTGTACTGATCTCACCGTACTGGGACAGCCTTTCAAACACATATTGGAGAGATTGAACGGCCAAGCCGGTATTTGGATTGAAAATGGTGTGTGTCTTTCCCGAATTGGATGGTCCCAGAGTAAACAGGAGACAATCCTGGCCTTTGAAGAGCCGATCATCAATTATTGGTCTGCACACTTCATCGAACAAGCTTTCCGGCTCCTGAGACACGGATTTGAAATCAAACGAGGTATCAAACTTTGGGAATTCAATTTGCGCCTTATTGGTGCTACTTTGAATAAAAACCGGGTCCGACTGGCCTGAAAACGGCCTGGTTCTTAAATGAAGCTCCATGTTTTTGTTTGTTTGTTTATTTTTTTCTAAACAGAGACGAGGAAATAAGGGAAAAATAGGAGAGGTAAAAAAAAGGGAGCCAACATCTAATAGATTTTAAAAGAAGGAATAGAGTGACTCTTTAATTTGTCCATGAGCTTCAATGAATATATGATCAGCTTCTTCTCGACAGCTGGAAGTATTGTCCCCGCTATCTGGTCCTTTTGTTATTAACGTAGAAACCATTTACTTCGCTCTCCGGTTGGCGTTTTTTGCAGTATGTCTGGTAGTATCCAGCGTTACCCCAGTGGCAGTCTTTTATCTCTGGATCGACCCCAAAACACTTGTTTTTTGGATTGCCAGCTCGTACAACAAGGCGTATTATGGCGTCTGGTAATGCGTCGATCGACGCAAAAAATATTTGTTTGCAATTCATCGTAGAAAGACATGGCCTTAGGTGAGAACAGCGAAAAAATCGAGAAAGAGGTGACTACAGACGAAGGTGTTGGAGAGACTTTCACAGAAAATAAGATTGGTGCTGTGGTAGAGGTCGAAGAGTCGAAAAAGAGAGGCAGAGAGGAGCCAGAAGAGTTGGAGGTGAAGAGGACAAAGAAAGAAGAAAAGGAGAAGGTGGTGAAGGAAAAGGAGGAAAAGGATGAAGCGGATAAAGTAGAGGAGAAGGTGAAGAACAAGGATGAGGACAAAGACGGTAAAAAGAAGGAACAAGAGAATCACGAGGAAGAGAAAATGACTAGTGAAGAGAAAAAGGATGAGGAAGAGAAAACATCGGAAACCAAACCTGAGTCCGCTCCGAAGTTTGTGTTTGGAGCCAGGACCTTGTTTGGACAGACAGGCGGATTCTCAATGATGGGCAAGAAGAATGTTTTTGAAGAGAAAGCTGATGATAAGAAGGAAGATATTAAAGACGCTCCCAAGTCCGTGTTTGGTAGCGGGTCTACCTTTGGTAATGCATTCCAAAATGCCATTGGCAAGAAGTCAATCTTTGACGAGCCGCAAGAGAGTTCTGCCGAGCCTGAAGATAAGGAAAAAAGCAAAGAGGTCTACAAGACCGTTCATTTAGAAAAACAGCAGATCAAATCTGGAGAAGAAGAGGAAGAGACATTATTCCAAGTGAAGGCGAAGCTATACCATATGGATCTCACCAAGATATCTGAGGGGTGGAAGGAGAAAGGCGTGGGAGTTTTGAAGGTGAACAAATTCCTTAAGCCAAGCAAACACTACAACGCCAGACTGGTGATGCGGCAGGACGGTATATTGAAGCTTATTTTGAATGTGCCTATAGTGAAAGGTTTTGAGCTGTTCAAGGGGATGGCCAGCTCCCTCAACAGCAACAAGTTCATTCGAATCCAGGTGGTGGAGGATTCAAAGCCTGCTCAATATGCTTTTAAGATCGGCCAGATAGAGAATGCATCCAAGTTGTACGACGTGATTGATAAGATCTTGAAGGAAGTTGATTAATGCTATTTGCGTTTAAATGCTACTGTGCAGATGGTCGAGCCTTTGACTCCTCCGAACTCGAACACCGGGTATTTGACAGTTTTCCAGACCTCGAAATGGCCCTGGCTTGTGATTACTTGGATAAGTTCCTCCTCGGTGAAGTTGCACGAGGTGATTAGAAGAATACCATCTTTCTTGATCACATTTTTCACTGTTGTAGGATACACTTCCTGGCCTGTGAGACCGTCGTATTTTCTGTCGCTTAAAGCTATCGCATCGAAAGTTCCCTTGTCCAGCACGACGTCGAAAACGTCTCTATTATTTGTCAGGAACGCGTCACTAGAATTGAGGATATCGCTCTGATGAAACGTCACGTTGAAATTGCTTGTCTGTGCAATATTTTCTGCAAATTTGACACTAGTTTCGCTATAATCGACTCCCACCAAAGCTCCTGTCCATCCTTCCTGCAGGACCTCAAACAACAGATGTCCATTTCCGGTTCCTAGATCGCATACGCTGAGAGACGGCTCTAAGTTGGCAAAGAGAAAGTCCACCATTTTCTCCTCTGCACCGGAGTCGGCGAACCAGCATTCGCCGGTGTCCTCGGGATTTTTCTCGAAATTCTCCTGTTCGAGCTCGTAGAAGCTGTCCCAGTACTCTTTTGTGCCGAGTTTTGAGTGATTGAGTTTAGTGGTATCCATGCAGAATTAGAGAAAAAAAAATCAAGTCGATCGACGTTAGATATGGCGACGGAACTGTAATTAAACGACAAGATTAGACAAGTATCTACAATAAGATGGGATCATCCCAACCTAGCACAATGAACTACCCACGACGCAAGCCATTACCCTAATCCTACAAGGTCTCCTTGGGGGTGGTGCAGAGTGGGCTTGTCCCAACCGAGCGATTGCAGCTGCGTGGGATATGCGGGATGGATTGAGGTGTTTATTAATTTTCAGATGATAAGACATTGGACAATGAATCATTTCAGACAATTTAGTACTTCTTTTCATAGAACCATGTCTACCGTTAAAGTGTTGAGATTTGGACCAGTCAGATTTGCCCAGGATGCATGGGCCCAGCTTGAGAGCAAGAGCAACGTCGAGGTTGTTGAGAGTTCAGCCAACTCCAGAGCAGAGTTTTTACAAGAGCTCGAATCAGGCAAGTTCAAGGAGGTCAATGTGATTGCCAGAACTTTCGAGAGTGTCAAACAGACGGGTCTAGTTGACAAGGAGATGATTGCTGCTTTGAAGGCGCACACCAGCGTCAAGGCAATTGCTCACAACGGAGCTGGATACGACCAGGTCGATGCGGTTGAGTGTGGCGCTCAGGGCATCCAGGTGTCGAATGTTCCATCTTTGGTCGACGCAGCAACTGCGGACTCGCACATCTACCTGTTGCTTGGTGCTATGAGAAATTTCCAGTTGTCCACCATCAACATGCTACAGGGCAAATGGGCCACGCAGAAATGTGCTGGAACGCCAATTGGCCATGATCCCGAAGGAAAAGTGCTTGGAATCTACGGAATGGGAGGTATCGGCCGTGCTGTCAGAGACAGAGCCCGGCCATTTGGGTTCTCCAAGATTCTGTACCACAACCGTAGCAGATTGTCGTCAGAGTTGGAGCAAGATGCTGAGTACGTGAGCTTTGACGAGCTTTTGAAGCAGTCGGACGTGATTTCGATCAACATTCCGCTCAACTCGGCTACCAAACATTCCATCAACAAGGATACTATTGCGAAGATGAAGGACGGAGTTGTCATTGTCAACACTGCCAGAGGAGCTATTGTGGACGAATCCGCTCTTATTGATGCGCTTAAGAGCGGCAAGGTTGCCTCTTTTGGTGCCGATGTGTTTGAGAACGAGCCAAATGTCAACATGGAGCTGATTCAACATCCTAGTGTTGTCTCGCTTCCTCACATGGGTACTCATACTGTTGAGACGATGAAGTCAATGGAAGAGTTTGTGGTGAAGAATGTCTCCAACTACATCGATTCCGGCAAGGTTCTGACCATAGTTCCGGAACTGAAAGGCAAGTTTTAAAAATTGTTGGCAAATGTCCAAAAGTTTGAAAACCCAAGTAAAATAAATATTAATCTAAAAGTAATTAATTCAACGTTTATTTTATCTTTCAAATGATTTTGACTCCTCAGCGAATGGTTCAGCTCTCGACCAGCCCGAAGTTGGCCAGGATGTGGTACCTGATTGCAGCCGTCACGCTGACTGTTTGCAATCAGCCACAGGAGATCCCCAAAGTGTATCATTACGCCCTCCATCTCAAAAGTTTCCCTGAAAAACCGAGTGAGGAACTATTTGGCCGCGTTACGAAAACTATCGAGCGGGTGTCACAAGACAACACCCATTTTCCGTACGAGCAGGAATCGAGCTTACGAATTTCAGAAAAGTTCAGAGAGAGCATACTGAAGACTGCTGCGCTAAGCGGGCTTCCAAAAGCCATCAACTCGCTGATGATTCTGAAGGAAACCACACCCAAACCTCTACGACCGACCGCGGAAACTAAGAGACAGCCCATCACATCTTATGCCGAGTTCAAGAGCGAACAGGAACGTGGAACACAGTTTTGGAAGACCATCTACAACAAGATCAGTGGCCGCGTTATTAGCCAGATGAGCTCATCGTATCCAGATCTGTGGACATACACATTGCAACACGTGTACTCGCCGCTACTGTCGTTTTCGGACGTTCTGACGCCGCAGGAAACCTCGATGATAGTGATTTCGTGTCTTATTCCCCAAGACGTTAATCCACAATTGAAAGGCCATCTAAAGGGGGCCATGAATTTGGGTATTGATCTAGAAACCATCCGAGAGTGTCGCGAGATGGCCATAGAGGTGAGCACATGGTGTGGCATGACGTGGAAGAACGAAGTTGCCAAATTGTAGCATACAAGTCGACTAATCCATTTCTCGCACCTCCATTTTTTCCAGAGAACTTTCGAGCTTCTCCACCTTTATGTCGTTAGTGCGGCTCTCTACGCGCAAGAAGCCGTTCATTTCCTCGTCGCTCTTTCCAAACAGCTCGTTCCAGAACTTGACGTCGCTGTAGTTTGGATATATCACCTCTGAATCGTCATCGTAGCCTGGATTAGAAAACTCCTGCTTCCGGCTTTTAAAATAGTTCCACACCGATTGTGTCCGGGTTTCCAGCTGAAACTGTACCTTTTCGCGCTCGCAGTCATAAAGGAATGTACCATATTGACAGGAATAGAGATGGTACACCAATCTACGCAAAAACCTTTCGTTGAACTCGAACTTCTCAGGGTGTTGGCGCATCATCTGATAAACACAATCAAGAAACTGCTGGAAGACAGGACTCTCAAGCTTGGTATTTTGATGGTGTTTGAAATTCTGGTTGAGTTGTTTGATCATCTGGAAATTAGAGCCTGTGGTGTAATTGTAGAATTTGGTCTCGCGTTGCAAATGCCCTGACCGTTCGTTAAACTTGTGGCCAAAAGAACAGAAATCCTTCTCCACTAGCGTCACAAACCCGTCCAGCGTTCTAAAATACGGATCCAGACAAAGTTGAACCAGGGCCGCCACTTGGGAAGTCCGGTCCCAGCCGTCTGAGCAATGGATCACTAAATGCATATTATTCAAGTGAACAGACTTGACCAGCAGATCTGTGGACTTGACCAAGTTTGCAACGTGATCGAGCCATCCCGATTTGATTAGCAGCTCAGGATTGTATAGCTGTGTCGATATATCGCCGTTCTTTAGCACTTCTTTGATTTTGTTCAGACTCTCTCGCATCATATGAATGTTCTCGATATTGAGAAATACCTTTTTACAATTGCCATAATTCTCCATCACCTCAGTTCCGGCACCCAGGGCAGCCTGTGCAACGGCATTGGTGACCGGACGAGCATCCACAATCAAATTTGTGGCATTCTGGCGACCATTTGTAGCGAAAATCTCACTCAGGAGTCGTTCATCCTGCAGCGAGCGATTCTGCTTTATCCCGACCAACGGCTGCGCACATCGCACTATACATGCCCCATTTTTCTTGTAATAGTAAGTGAGCGCAGGAAACCTATTTTTCGACCGAAACTTGACCGAATGGCTCAATACCGTATCGCTAATGTTGCGTGGCACCAGAGTCTGTGCTGGGTAGGTTTCGCAGAGTTTGTAGTCGCCATTGAGCGTCGATAGTCGCCACGGTCCGTCGATCAGATCTAATCCCTGTCTTTGGAATTCGGAGGCGACACTGTAGTCATTCCAGCTGTTGAACGGAGTCTCTATCTTCACTGGAGTGTAAATAAATGCATAAACTTTGTCAATGTCGTCGATACACGTCAATTTCATGATGCTGTCGAAGACGTCTTGACATTGGGCCACATCGGCAAAATCGAACGCCAGAAACGTGAAATCGCGACACTTTATGCGCAAACAGGCCCCCTTACACAATTCCGGATGTGTTTCCGCGTCCAAAATGTACAGTTTAGCGTTGCCCTTGTTGAACTCGACTTTTTCGATCATCGGATAACAACACCAAAGTTCGCGCATTCCTGTCGCTGTGGGCGGAAGCGTGAAGATCAGATGGTGGGTGGTCAAATGTAGCGTACCCTTCACGGAATTTCCGCGTCGGGACAGCCAAATATCATCCACCTTGGTGATCTTAATATACTCCATGAAAAAGAAAAACTCTACCTAATCTCTTACCATCTATAATTATTTACCATTTTTCCATTCGGCCATCCATCGTCTCGCAATTTCATCTCTCATCCAACGACTTTTGTTCTTCCAGTTGCCCATCGTCCAGAAATGGTACTCCTGAAAAATGGGGGCAGAGATTTTGGTCTCGATAGATTCAGGAGAAGTCTGATCCTCATTCTCTGGTTCGTTCTCTGGTTCGTTCTCTGATTGCACCTGTTCCCACGGCCTCGACAACAGGTCCCCTACCCATCGTCCCTCTGTGCGCCAGATCGTCCCATGGGTCATCTCATAGATCCTGCTCACGGCCCGTTTGTATGCAAACATCTCGTCTTCTCCCGTAAATCGACTTATATCCTTAAAATTGGTTAATCCCAGCTCTTTCTGGGAAAACTCATTTTTCCCCTCCTCATAAGATTGGACATTCGGACGATAAGGATTGGCAAGATACAACTGTGTGCGTGCAAACATCTCTTCCTCCAGAATCTGCTGATTGTTAGATCTGGAGTCCTCCGTCTTCATATCTGGGAAAAAAAGCTGCGACGGAGCCACCTCCATGCGCAAAAGCACACAACATCGCGCCTCATAGAGCGAATCCAACAGAGTAATGAACCTTCTGGCCTCACTACGTTTTTTTGTGGTCAGAACAGGAATATCGTCCACTATGATCGTGTGGTACCGTGAAGCTAGCGAAATGTAGTCACTGGGACCGTAATGAGAATCCCCACAAAGCTCGGCGAAGGTGAAACGTGCAACCCCATCAGATTGCGCAGGGACACGCACCAAACGTCCATAGCTCAAAAATGAAGCTCGCTGTGGGTCTCCAGGCATGATTTTGTCCACCAATTGCTGCCATTGAGAGTCATGGTCTTGACTCTCCTTCACCACCAAATACGGCTGTTTAGCATCATCCACCATCTGGATCCTGTAGTCCTGCTCACTGTTCATATCAAACACCTGACAACGCATCTTGAGGATGCGCTCGAATCCCTGAAATTGTGTTTTGTTGAAATCTGTGGAGTAAAGCTCCTCTGGCAACCTGTTGGAAGTGGCTACCAAAACTCCACCTAGTTTAAAAAAATATGTGAACAGAATCTTGACAATCTTGGCCGACGCCAGATCCGGCAGCATGAACTCATCCAACATGAGCACGTAATTTTTCCGGATCATATTGGAAGCCACTTCAAGCAGAATGAACTCGTTTTCCAGCCACAGAAAACTATGATTCTCCTGGTTATTTCTCTTCCTGCGCTGGTATATCGCATGAATCTCGCCATAAACCCACAAAATAAAGCTGTTGTAATGAATACGGAGTTTCCGCTCAACAGGAATGGAGTTAGCAAAGATATCAAGCAACATAGATTTTCCGCATCCGACTTCGCCATTCACCAGGAGTCCCTGAGGAGCAGGGAAATTGGCCAGTTCGTCCTCGTCGGTGAGTACTTTCACCAGCTCTTTTCTGTCTCTCACATTCTTAGACTTGTTCCATAACGGCTTGTAACCAAACGTTTTGTATAGAAGCCCGTTGTTTTGCTTGTTGTAGCGTATCTCCAGCTGGCGAACGAGGTTGTTCATCTGAAGCTCTTTGTCGTCTGGAACGTAATCCTTCAGACGGAAGTATAGTTTCTGAAACTCGAGAGCAGCCCTATGTTGATGCACGTCTGGCTGAAGTAACCCAACAGACACATAGTTCCTGTAGACCAAGTACGGATCGGTAATCACTAAAGATTGATCTAGGCCAGGTTCGGCCACAAATGGAACTCTGTCAGACAACTGACACCCGCGACTAAAGAATCGCACAGAAATGAGGCCACTGACGCTGAGACTATTGCCTTTTATCTTCCCTCTCGCTAAAACGTAGGACATCTATTTCGCTGTTTACGGATAAGAATTATGCTGATAAATAAATGGATTAAATATGGTGGCTCGAGCAAAAGAATATCATCAATTGACCCTGTACATATCCCACAGCCTATATCCCAGATCTTTCACAGCTGTATTCCTTGCTGTCTCTTCATCACCAACAGCTGGCACCCGCAAAACAAGAAGAACATAACATACAACAACACCGCACCAAACACCGTCTTCGCGACACTGAGGTTAGTCAAATCCGGACAAATAATACTTACGCCTTGCCATCTTCAGGGTCATTTATCGAACCCATCATGGATTCATGATTATTGTAGAAAAGTCCACCAATAACAGATAAAATGACAATTCCAAATGCAGAAATCAGCGTGCATGCCCACGCACTGGATGACTAATCGTTAGAGTATACAACTTTGGAACTTACTGACACAACAGGCTTCATGTCTAAAGCTATCAAATATCTATTATTTTACGATAAATTACACTTGTAATACTCCGGGTAACATTATATTCGTAAATCATAAATAGGTTTATCCATCTGTCAAACTACCTTGGTTTGGCAAAATCCTCCATCTCGACACTGGTCTTGGCTCGCTTGCGCAGCCGCTCCAATTCCTCGCTGTCCCGCTGGTTCCCCTTTTCCACCACCAGATTACGTAGAAGACGGTTTTCCATCTCCAACTGTTGGATCTTGAGCTCCAGCTTCTTAGCTGTATCTGACAAATCTTTCAAGGTTCTTTCCATCTCCTGTTCTTTCAGCTTCTTCTTGATTCTGAAACGGGCAGAGGCGGCCGTGTTGCGCCGTCTCTTGTCCGTTTCGACGTATCCTTTTACCTCTGGCGACAGACTCGACGAGCCGTTCGTCATCTGAGTAGTCGGCGTGTAAACTGTGTCATAAGACGAGGACTGTGCGAAAGGAGAGGTCTGAGCGGGTTGCGTTTGATGAACAGACTCTGGGGACTGTTCATTGCCGTTGCGTAACACATCGGGCTTATGATACGCGATGAGCGTGGCAAGAGCCTCGATCTGGGTTTGCGACAAGCCAGCTGCCGAGAGAGTGCTCTGGGCTCCACGAGGTACCGTCACGCGGGGGAGCTGTGAGTCAGATCGGAGGTCTAACGATTGCTGGTTTTGGTTACTCGACTGAGTCTGGAGGTTGCGCTGTACCTGTGGATCCTGCTGGTATGGTCGTTGAAGTAGCTCAGAAATCGTTGCCGGAATCGGGCCGGAGGGACGGTCCTGAGACTGGTAGTTTTCCTGGAGACCGATGTTGTTGCTCGAGGACTCCATCTTCATTTTTGGTTTCTCCTCGTCTGGAAAGATAAACGAGTCGTCTGCGAATGCCGCAAGCTCAGCACTGAGCTGGTCGTCGAAGTTTGGCTCCCCAGACCCGTCTTCCGGGTCTGGGTTGTGGATGAAGTTATCCACATACACTAGCTGTTCGAGTAAGGCCATTGGAGTGTCATCAGTCATGTTGGGATGTGTACTTGGTGCGCCGAGCTGCGTGTTGTCGAAATTAGGTGTGTTGGCGAATCCGGACATCATATATACGGGTCCACTTGAAAATGGGCAAAACAAGTATGATGTTTAGTAATATGACTTTTGAAAATTTTTAGCCACAGCTGACACGGCCGGGTAAAAAGCCACTTAATTTTACAAGTTAATTAGCACGACGTGCCGACGTCAAGGGATAATGATAGCTTATTATACATGGGTCTATGCAGTTATATGTCGTAAGTAAAGCGTAAAATAGTCATTATTCAGAAACAGAGGAACTTCGACGCCAGCGCAATTTTTTTCCTAATTTGGCCCACGACGATCCTGAGCCCGATCTGGCGGACGAATTTGACGAAAAGCTAGGGTTCCTGCTTGTCTTCTGCGACTCATCTCTATCAACAGTGTCATCTTCGGAGGAGGACGATTCGACCGAAACGAACATCTTCAAGAGCACCTCTCGCGTGAACTCCTGGAATGAATCGTGCAAATAATCTTTTGAAATAGCAAGGAATCTCTGCAACAGAGAGATGCTTGGAATCGTAAATGCTGTGAGACCGGCCTTCAAGTCGTCCGGAAGGTTGATTTCGCTCGAAGCATTGTTTTCAAAATACTCTTCATGAAGTATGTTCCAGACCTTGAGGTCCTGGGAGTGATTGTCAATGAATGCCTTCAAGCTCTCGTAGAACTCCAGGTTCTCCGCGCAATGTTTGTTAAGTAGAAACCGTGAAAATGAGGCCTTGGAGAACAGGCTTTCTGACGGAACCTTGTTGTTGAGCACCGAGTCTAGCTTGGGTATAGATGGTTGCATAGACCCTGATATATTGGCGTTATACATGGGCACTACCACGGGCTTAGAATCTGCAACAGTTAACATAGTAATCCTTATTTTTAAAATCGGCGAAATCCCTTCATATATAACAGTTTTACGTCAGGGGCGAAACAACTGCTATCAAATAATAACGTTATTAGCTTTATCTCGACAGCGCAAAAAGAAACTCGCCGAGATTGTGCTCTTTATTGTTTAAACGGTTTTGCTCTTGCCCGATAGGAACGGCTTATTGTTTCAGATTCCCCTACTTCCCAAATTGGAAACTCTCCAACGTCTGCCACAGTCTGCCAAAAAGAAATACCGTGTCACAATTGTACAATTTGCAATCCCAACCACCGAACTGCCGAACGGTCGATTGCTGTCACCCCGGCTAGACTTACAAGACGCCGATGACTCTCTTGGAAGAATACAACCTCTTATCACTTTAGGTACATAGTTTTATCAGCCGAGCCTGTGCTTTGCTAAATTCTGCCATTGTCTTTCGGGTGTTTTGCTTTTTTTTTTATCTGACATCATTTCGCCCCCTATGGATCAGACAGACCCCCCGCGTCTGCTCAGGTCCCAAGACCCCTCGTCGCTACCCGAATATCTCCAGGAACTTAAAAAAACTAAACTTGTCACCCTTTCTTACATCCCTCCGCAGAAACGCAACTACATAAGGCACATTGAACCTGGTACACCTAGCGACATCCCGGTCAATCTTCTGTCAAAATCACCCTCGTTGCTTATCCCGATCGGCTCTAAACGGCGAAACAGGCAAAACAGACAGCCCAAAGTTGATTTACAGTTGCGAGATAGCCAGGATCCGCCAAATTATGTTTTGACACAAAAACACGATTTCACTGGCGTGTTTCCAAACCTGGACGCCGAGCTAGCAAGTATCGCCAACACAGACTCTAAATGGACTGAAAACACGGCTAAAGTTGCTTTAGCATTAAAAAACTACTCGATTCTTCATAATTATCTGCGTCAAAGACGGAAAGAATTGCGATATATGCAAAAGAAGGATTGAAGGAGAAGACTGATCAGCTATCTCTCAGAAATTTAATCACGTTGTCGATGACGTAGAAGTCGATGTTTTCACCCCAAACAAGATCTAGATGCTCATACTTTTCCACTCCGACAATTTCCAATACATCTGCGTCGCTGGTTTTTAACGTCTCATCAACTTTCAAGTTATTGTTGTCTATGTTCTGCGTCACATCTTGTACAGACAATGTTGTAAGATTATATTGGCTGAATTTGGGTAACTGTTTGATCATCAAATCAATGTCGACCAAAGAGTCTATTTTGCCGTAGATCAGTAGAACTTTAGATAGCTTAATATTGGAATTAATGGGGTATTCGAACGCCGAAAATAAATCTGACTCTTGGTACATCTGGAACCGCTTGGACTTGATAATCTGGAACCAATGGACCACAGACTTCACAGACGTGGTAGAGTAAAGATGGAAGTAGCAGACAAATTTCTGTATTGGGTCGATGTTGTTGGATTTCCAGTCAAACAGGATCCTGTTTGATATGTCTATCAGCTTGGTGAAGAATGGCGGGTATGTGATGGTTTTCCAATATAGTATTGATTTCATGAGGATTTTGCGGCCAAAAAGCAGGTATATGAGACCCGGACGGAAATTCACAATCGAGTTTATCAGCCAGTTGGAAAGTTTCTTAGGCGTGGTGGCAGGCGATATGAGCACAAGTTTGCTGATTTTCGAGTTGAGGTCGTCGTTAACCGAAACAGATGCTAGGACTTGCGAGCAACCCTGGCTGAACCCAATATATATTAATTGTGATGCGCGATTCAGATCCAGAATGTAGTCGACAGAGGCAGGAATATCAAAAAGGGCAAACTGGTCTATCGAAAAATCCCAGAATCTCTCATCGTCCATTGATAATGCAATATGGTTGGTGGAGTATTTGTTACCCCGGTTGTTTCCCAAATAGACGTCGTATCCCAGCTCGCACAACCTGAACGGCAAATTGTCTTTGTTGTTGGCCATGAGCACCCATATTTCGCTGTTCATCAACAGACCATGCTGGAAATACACCAACTCGCCATTGCGGCGAAACCCGTTTTCTTCAGGGTCCAATCTGTGCACCGTTAACAAATAGCCGTCTTTGGTTTGGACAAGATGCCTTTGGGATTTGAAGTTGTGGATTGAACAGAGCTCTTCAAAATCCTGTGCCTGGCGTAGGTGCTCGATCTTGCCCAGCAGCTTGTCGTCTTGCAAATTTTTAGTGCTCAAGTATCGGTTGTAGAGCGGATTATTAGAACTGTACATGCTGAAAAGAAGTCGCACAAACCTGGTAAAAAAGGCTATCAAAGGCTCTGGAAGCAGCAGGGTAATAGCCGAGACTAGTTGCTCGAGAACTATTACCCCTACAGAGGTGACGTCCTCAACTCTGAGCTTGAGATGATGGATCATGGAGAATTTCTAAATTCCGGTCTGGGGGGCTGAGAAAAATATATTTGGCATAAATTGCACAATACAAAGTTTCATGTATTGGTAAATAATAAGGTAATTTCAGTAATTTGTTTTTATTATGGGTTTGAATAGTTTGCTCTCCAGACGGCCTTCAAGAAGGGTGAGTAGTATTTGAAGTTGTTTGGTTACTAACTCGATAGTCAAGAGACTCTGGAGTATATTCTTACTCGAACATGGCCAGTCAATCGCAAAAGCAATCATCTGCTGCTTATATGGCAGCCAACGTTGCTACTGGCAGTATGTCGCGCAGCAATTCGCTTAACAGTCTGTCAAATGCTGCTGCCAGTGCGGCACTACGCAAGCACTCATCCGTGTCCAATATTGGGGTGCCTAAGGCCTCAGGTCAACGGGCCATGTCACTGAGCTCTCGAAGTTTTCGGTCTCCTGATGTCTATAGAAGGACAAACTCGCTACAACAGAGCTCGTACAACGGGTATGTCCAGCAAGCTGGTGCAGGATATCGCTCGAATAGTCTGACGGCATCTTCGTATAAAGCTGCGAATTCCCGTTCGAACTCGCTCAATTCGGGTTCGTCTAGATACACAAGTGGCTTTACTACAACTACGACGACTACGACGAAAAAGCTTCCACCTGGAAGACGTACTAGTCCGACAAAAATAGTGAAAACTACAAAAGAACAGGACGTTGAAGGACGCACTCGGTCCATCACAAAGACCGTTGTGGAGCAGAGGGATGGATATGAAATTATAAAGACGACCGTTGTGAAACCAAGCTTGGTGGAGACTTACGACGACCTGAGTGTTGGGGAGGGATTTGACGAGGATTTCTACCAAGAAGAGGAGCATACCACTAATGGATTCTACGAGCCCCCAGAACTGGAACAGATCCAGGAAGAGCCAGAAATTATTCAGCTAGTGGAACCAAAGACAGAAAAAAAGTCATCTGAACAGAATATTACTGAGGAAGAACCTGTCATGCCCGAGAAGATAGAACTTATCCAGCCTTCTGACACTACTGAGGCTGCTAGATCGCACACATACAGACAGTTGACTCAGGCGAAGGCTAAGCGTAGCTCTTTCTCCCCGTCCCGTCCAGTTGTGAGAAAGAGCGTTGATGAGGACGACTCTGACGGCCAGTCGTTGTACTCTGACGCTAACGATGTTCCAATTCGTCATCCAGAGAGTGAGAAAGTAACCGAGGAGCTCCAATCCAATGCATCCAGCATAATGGCTGCATCACCGGTGGTCCCTCAGAGGTCTGCATTCCGGGCTCCGCCTACTTTAGCCCCTAGGGCCAACAGCTTGACGTCGAATACGTCATCAATGCGGAAGCAGGTGAAGATTATAGGACCAGAGCCAACAGAATCGCGGCCTGTGGCCAGAAAGCCAACCCCTGAGGAGCTTTATGAACATGCATATCAGGTGGCCATGGAGAGGGTTTACGGTCCTGATCGTATTATGGATTCCGGCAGTGTTGCTGAAATGGACGAGGATACACAGAAAAACACGCTTCTGAACGCTGCGGCGAGTATAAACGGCCGGACTATGTCATTGACACGGTCGCATGTGGCCAAACCAGCGGGCTTGGCGCCCGAAGTTTCTTCTGGAGAATATCAATCAAATGCAGCTGGTGTCGGTTTCAGGACTTACACTTTACGGGGAGAGCTGAACGAGAAGGAGGAGAAGAAAGTTAAGGCTCAGCAACATAAAGAGGAGAAAAAGAAGATGAAGCAGATGCGCAAGGACCAGAAGAGTGAGATGGATCGCATGAATCGGCAACGTGAAACGGCCAAGAAGAATGTGGACGATCTTAGTGACAAAAAAGGGATTTTTGGGTTTAAAAAGAAGGTGCCTGTCGAGACAGCAGAAATACCAGAAGTGGTTGAAGCTGTGAACCACAATCCGATCGCGGTGACCATGCCTGTCGATGAAAGTTTTAATATTTCAGGACAGAATGACACGGTCGAAAAGGTTGTGAAGGTCGAGAAGAGCACCAAAGGTAAAGGTAAAGGCAAGGTTGGCCGCAAATTTATGAAGTTCTTTAATTTGTAAAATAAATTCAATTAAAATTATTTATGCTCGACCAATAAAATATTAAATATTCTAATTGAACATACCAGTTGTACTCAATCGATGTCTTTAGAGGCCTCAATTCATACGCTTCACTGGCACGAAAACAACCTTCCGGTATACTCGCTGGATATCCAACCTGGTCGGGCGGACAAATCAGACACTGGGCCCTATGCTGTGCGAATGGCCACGGGAGGAGGAGACAATAACGTGCGAATTTGGCGTGTAAACTACTCAGACAACAAGGTGGATTCAATAGAGTATTTGAGCTCACTAACTAAACACAGCCAGGCGGTCAATTGCGTGCGATTTGACCCGTCCGGAGAATTGTTAGCGACGGCTTCGGACGACGGTACGATTATGATCTGGAGTCTGTCGGATAAAATAATTAAAGAGTTTGGGGCAGAGGACGAGGACATCAAGGAATCATGGTTTCTCAAAACCTCCTGTAGATCCTCTGCTCTTTCGGAAATTTACGACATCTGCTGGTCTCCCGACTCGAAGTATATATGTTGCGGTTCGATGGACAATATTACGCGTGTTTTCAACGTGTCTTCCGGGGCCTTGATCAAACAAATAGCTGAGCACAACCATTACGTTCAGGGAGTAACTTGGGATCCCCGAAATGAATTCATCTGCTCACAATCGGCAGACCGTTCCGTTCATATCTACAAAATCCTGGCCGACAAAGGTGCCGACCTTGTTCTCTCGCCAACGACGTTCTACAAAATTGTGCGTGCTGAGTTGCCTACCAAGAGTCTGACGGCAGAAAATCTCACAAAGAATACTGAAGTGTCCACCATGGACCCGCCGTTGCAGACCCCTCGCCATAAACGCACGCTTTCCAACTCTTCCACGTCGTCTTCGCATTCTCACGCATTGTCGATGACTCGATCATCTTCTCCGCTGCCTGCTGTGATGCCCGCGTCGCCAAATGTCATTTACAAGAGTTTTCAGCTCTACCACAACGAGACGTTGCAATCTTTTTTCCGCCGACTCACGTTCTCTCCTGATGGAATGTTACTTTTGAGTCCGAGCGGAGTGATCAGGACCGACTCCAGCGAAGAAATAACCAACACTGTGTACGTCCACACACGATTTGGACTCAACAAGCCGCCTGTGGCACATTTACCGGGCTTCAAAAAACCAGCGATTGCAATTAAATTTAGCCCCGTGGTTTACAAGCTGCTGGCTAAGGAGCCATCAACTTTTAAGCTGGATTACCGTATGGTGTTTGCCGTGGCCACTCAGGACTCCGTGGTGATTTACGATACACAGAGGCTACAAGCTCTGGGTATTGTGACAAACATCCATTATGCTGTGATTACAGATATCAGCTGGTCGTCGAATGGCCAACTACTGATGATCTCTTCTGCAGACGGGTTTGTGTCGAGTGTCAATATTTCAAAGTCACTACTTGGAGAGGTCGAGTCCTACAACATGACCGACTTTCTAAAAAGCAAGAAAAGCTCGGCTCCTAAGCCAACCTCAATCGTCGACTTGCTCCAGCACGACACTTCCAAATCTGAGTCTGTTCCAGAAACTGCTGGGAAAGTGGGCAAGCCAGGAGATGCTGTCGAAGTGATCGATATTACAGAGCCATCTCCCAAACGGCAGAAACAGTAGTTTGATACTGTATAGTAAATATTTGGACTCTAAAAAATGCTAGAAAAATAATGGATAATAGTCTTACTTTGGTGGTGACCCTAGTGATTGCGGTCGTGTTTCTTGCATATTTTCTCGGCGACTCGCCGCGTGTCACGGACGATATGGTGGCTCGTGTTTCTCAGATCGCTCCAACGCTGTCGGCAGACCAGATTCGTCATGATTTACAGCGCACACACAGTGTTCATCAGACAATTGACAACTACTTGAACGGAAGGTTAATTCCTGCTGGAAATGAATCTATTACTCAAAAACCTATACAAAAACAGACTCCCAAGTTCGAGAGTCTGGATTTTGAGCAAAAAAAGCGCGAGATGGTACTCCGTGCTAGACAACGAATGCAAGCCAAATAACTAAGTCCGCCTATCGAAATACATTTTAAACTTCTTATCTTCGTTCTTGACCCTGTAGATGAAACTCATTATCACGTCGCTCTCTTTAACGTTTAGCTGATTGTTGAAATGATCCTCGACGGCGCGTCTGAGGTCATCCTGATTCCGGTACTCATACATGTTTGTGCCACTGCTCAATTCATTTTTGACGTACGATTCCGAGCTCTCTCCGAGCTGCGAAGCTTCCAATAAGTATCCTTGGAATGTCTTCACATCTGGGGAGATGATTTGGGCTGGATTCAGATATAACTCTCTGTATTTGCGCAACTGGTCCACTGTCCAGGTGGAGAAGTCCAGGGGGTCCTTCTTTGGTAAATCCTGCGGGCCATTCGAATGGATATACTTGGCCAGAAACTCTTTCTGCTGCTGTGCCAATAGCTGATTGCGCTGTTTAGTCGACGAGCGCGACGACGAAACTGGGTCCGGCTCTGAAGTTTCTCTTCTAGCCATTGAGAATAAAATATTATTGCGTCGCGTCGATTTTAAATAGTTTCATGGCTAACGTTTATATTTTGGGAGCCGGTGGAATTGGCTCTTTGGTTGCATCTGGCCTGTGCAAGAGATTCCCTGTTAGCTTTCTGGTCCGTAGACAGGAGAAGTTGGATCTCTTGAAGGCCTCAAACAACACGTTTCGTATTACTCAGCTATTCAATCAAAGTGCTCAGATCAACAGCCAAATAGCAAATGCATGTCTGGTAGATGCCGTCCCCGAGAAACAAATTGACTTTCTAGTGGTTAGCGTTAAGACATTTGATACTGTTCGGTCATTAAAGCCTCTTTTATCGAAGATCTCGCCCGCTACGCATATTATGCTCATTCAAAATGGAATGGGTGTAATCGAAGAACTTTCTGCCGACCTTTGGCCAGATTCTGCGAAACGGCCCGTAATTTACCAAGGAATCATTACTCACGGCGTGTTTCAGGATAAAAGCGAGGAAGGCACCTTCAATTACAACCATGCTGGTAACGGAGAGCTTAAAATCGCTCAGGTGGACGACAGACCCATGGACCATCCAGTGATTTCTGCATTACTAGAATCGCAATTGAACGTGAAATCTTACTCCTATGCGGATCTGTTGGTCCATCAAGTGGCCAAACTGATGGTTAACTCGTGTATGAACCCTACAACTGCTGTGCTAGACTGTGTCAATTTCGAGCTGGACGAGATTGAGTCAATTAAAACATTCTTCACGTGTCTGGTGAGCGAGGGTATGGGTGTTATGGAGTCCAAATATGAGTTTTTGAAGGGGAAACCTGAACTTGATGTGAAGTTCCTGGTGGACTTTGTTATGGACAAAGGCTTCAAATTGAACGGAAAGAACAGCACCAGTATGCGTCAGGACACACTTTTCCTTCGGGACACAGAAATCGACTACATCAACGGGTATGTGGTGAAGCTCGCTGAGGAGATGGGCAAAGATGCCCCTTACAACAGAAGTGCCCAGCTGCTAACTAAGAGCAGATTGAAAATAAATAGAGCTAGAGCAACTAGAGCAGCTAAGGACGAATAGAATAAGAACAGAATACTATTAGCAATAAATTACACCTTTTCTCCATAAACTCTCAAGTTTTGACCTTTTGAGGTAACCGCCTCGATGATGGCAGAATCATCGTCCGTGAACATATTTTCCTTTTCGATGTTACTCTTTGGACCTTTGTACACCTTGTGAGCGTACAGGCCGTACCAGACCATAGCTAAGAACATGGAACCCCAATAAACAACCACAGTCCAGTTCATCATGTCTGGAGTGTTGTCTGCACCTCTGTATTGTGGGAAGTTAAGAATTGGAATCATTAGCACCACGAAGACCACGGCAAGGGTACCTGAAAGAATCGAGAAAGGTCCCAAGTTCCAAGGACCTTTCTTGAAAGTCTTTCTGGAGTAGGTAATTCTAAGGAGTGTTGGGACAGTGAAAGAGATGAAAGATCCAATGGCACCAACCGAGAAGATGGCATTGATAGGGGTATCTCCGCCGAAGATGAGCAACAACAGCAACTCACCGATGAACCAGTTGGCCCAAACAGCGTTGACTGGAGTCTTGGTAATACCGTTCACGTGGGACCAAAGATGCGAAAGCGGGAAACAGCCATCTCTGGAGTATGAGAACAGCACTCTAGAAGCAGCAATCATGCACGAGAAAGTCATAGAGAAGGCCAAGATCACCGCAAACGCAGTCAGCGTGATGGCTCTTTCTTGAGTGAGGATTTGGGCAAGGTACGAGACGTATGGTTGGCCCAAGTCAGCATTGACAGCATCGGTGACGTTGACGATGGTGTAAGCCATGGCGAGCTGATAAACGAAACCCAAGATTCCACCCACAGAGGCGGTGAGAACAATGGCTCTTGGAGTCGCAACTTGGGCGTTAGAACATTCCTCGGCCAAATGGAATGGCGAGTCGAATCCAGACATGGTCCAGATGACGGCCATGAAACTCATCAAAATCGATATTCCGTCCGGCCATTCAGTTTGGTTGGTGATTCCCCAGGCAATGGAGTTGCTGTTAAACTTTGAAAGACCCTGTTCGACACGGTTATTTCCTCCCAGAACCATGACAAAGGAGATGAAGAGGAAAAGTAAGTTGAGTGCCGTGGAACCGGAATTGATCCAGGCGATCCATTTGGTTGGGGCAGAGGCAATAATAGCAGCGAAGAAGGTAAGACAAGAAGTCAGGAGGAACGTTTGCCAGTTTGTAGCCGAGTAGCTATCGTCCTTCATTGTCTTAAGAGCCAAGATCATCGAAGCACAGCCGTATGCAACCGACGGAGCACCCGTCACTTGGACGAAGTAGTTGGACCAGCCGACAAACCACGAGAGGATGACTTTGTATCTTGGGGGAGCTAACATGGCAGTTGCGTAATAAAGACCACCAGAAGTTGGGAATGCACTGGATATTTCCGCCATCGAACATGCAACAGCCATCACACCGACCATTCCGATAAGATATCCCCAAGTCAATCCGGCATTACCAGAATAGGCCATAGAATACCACAAGGTAGAGGCAATGGAAGGAAGCAGACCCAGAACGGAGAAAGAAACACCAAATGTGGTGAGCAATGAGAATTCTCTCTTGAACTCTTGCTTATATCCCAGAGCCAAAATGACAGCTTCGTCTGAATCGACTTCATGATCAACGATAATTTTTTGACTTCTTTGCGATAGAACAGAGGTCAAATGCATTTGATCCACTGACAGAATGGTGCCAGTGGAACGCACAGGGTCGACGTTTGAGGGCGACATTACCAAAATAGTGTGGAAATCTATACAATATATAATTGTGTCTTATCGAGAAAAGTTTTTAAACGGCTGTGCTTATCTTAAATCAGTTTCAGCTTGGACCTGTAGCGGCTTAGGAAAGGCAGCCGAGAGATATGCGCACAGTAGAGGTGCAGAGCATGTATAGTATCCAGTACTATTTTAGGCGATAATATGGGCCTTTCCCAATACTACTTTTCCCATTTCTTCGTAGACTTTCCGTTTTCGGAAATGCCTCTTTAAACGGCGTTATCAGGGGAACAACTTCTCTGCAGATACTTCAGCAGAGACTACGTCGATCGACGGGTCGAGAAGAAAAATTATTCGAATGCACAATATAAGCAAATGAGAAACGTGAGATATACGATAAGGGCAGCAATGATGCTGGGGCCTCGGAGGCAGGCTTTAGTGCCCGGCCTGAGAAGAATTCCATCATCAACACATATTCTACCACAGTCTTATCTCAATACGCGCTACAATTCCATCTCCGCGAGAACCGACGGCGCAGAGATCCCGGAAAGTGTCCGTAAACTTACACTGGAACAATATGATAAAGCTGCAGGTGCGACACTCGAAAGCATCTACTGCGATATAGACGAGTTCTTTAACGAAAAAAACATAACAGATGCAGATGTGGAGGAAAATGTAAGTTATTGCTTTCGACTTTACCAGGTTACTAACTAGCTTCAGTCCGGAATCCTTGCCATCAACACAGCACAGGGATCGTATGTGATCAACAAACAGCCTCCAAACAAGCAATTGTGGTTGAGCTCGCCAATCTCCGGTCCCAAGAGATTTGACTTGTTGGACGGTGAATGGGTCAGTATTCGTGACAATTTGAAACTGTACGACATTCTGAGCGAGGAAATGACCGAGATCTATGGAGAGTTCGCATTTAGTGAAAGATTCTAATGTCCAGATAATTGGTATCATCTGATTGTAGGTCACGTGCATGGAAATTCGTTCTTTTTCTTTACACGACCGTAAAAATTTTTAAACCTTTAGGTACCTTTAACCATGTCTACTGTTTCTGCATCGAAGGCCAAGAGAGAGGCTAAAAAGGCTGCCAAGGCAGCCGAGGGAAAGCTCAAGACTAAGAAATTGACAAAGAAGGAACAAGCCAAGCTTGAACAAGGTGACGATGTTGATTCTGCTGCCGATGAAATCGAAAAGCTCAAGTTGCAACAAGACAAAGATGGAATGTCGGACAGAGTGACCACTGGTGTTTTAGATTCGTTGGCCACTTCAAGAGATATCAAGATGTCGTCAGTGTCCCTTCTTTTCCACGGTAAGGTTCTTTTGCAAGACTCCACTTTGGAATTAAATTATGGTAGACGTTATGGTTTGCTTGGAGAAAATGGATGTGGTAAATCTACCTTTTTGAGAGCTCTTGCTGCTAGGGAGTATCCTGTTCCTGACCACATTGATGTTTATTTATTAAACGAGCCAGCCAATGCCTCGGAATATTCTGCTTTAGAGTGGGTGGTTAGGGAAGCTGAGGCTGAATTGGCACGTTTGGAGAAAGAGGTTGAGGATATTATTGTGGAGGATGGTCCAGAATCTCAGCTGTTGGATCCATTGTACGAGAGAATTGACGATTTAGATCCTTCTACTTTTGAATCCAGAGCTGCTGTGATCCTGACTGGTCTGGGTTTCAACGCTAAGACTATCCTGAAGAAAACTAAGGACATGTCTGGAGGATGGAAGATGAGAGTTGCTCTTGCAAAGGCTTTGTTCGTGAAGCCTACGTTGCTCCTTTTGGATGACCCTACTGCGCACTTGGACTTGGAGGCCTGTGTTTGGCTGGAAGAGTACTTGAAGTTGTTTGATAGAACGCTGATTTTGGTCTCGCACTCGGAAGATTTCCTCAATGGAGTTTGCACAAACATCATTGATATGAGACTCAAGCAGATCATGCAATACGGAGGAAACTACGACGCGTACACCAAGACAAGAACTGAACAGGAGACTAACCAGATGAGACAGTACCACAAACAACAGGAGGAAATCCAGCATATCAAGAAGTTTATTGCATCTGCAGGTACTTATGCCAACCTGGTGAAGCAGGCAAAGTCTAGACAGAAGATCTTGGATAAGATGGAGGCTGACGGTTTGATTCAAGCGGTTGTTCCTGATAAGGTGTTTTCGTTCACATTCCCAGAGGTGGAAAGATTGCCTCCTCCGGTGCTTTCGTTTGACGATATATCTTTCTCGTATGACGATAATCCAGCAAACAACTTGTATGAGGACCTGTCGTTTGGTATTGATATGGATTCGAGAGTGGCCCTTGTGGGGCCAAATGGTGTGGGTAAATCCACTTTGTTGAAGATGATGACAGGAGAATTGCAACCACAAAAGGGAAGAGTGTCCAAACACACCCACTTGAAGATCGGTCTTTACTCGCAGCACTCTGCAGACCAGCTGGACTTGACCAAGTCTCCACTGGAGTTCGTCAGAGACAAGTTTTCGCACATTTCCCAGGATTTCCAGTACTGGAGAGGCCAATTGGGTAGATTTGGTCTAACTGGTGAGGGCCAGACTTCGCAGATGGCTACTTTGTCTGAGGGTCAAAGATCCAGAGTGGTGTTTGCTCTGTTGGCTTTGGAGCATCCTAATGTGCTGTTGTTGGACGAGCCTACTAACGGATTGGACATTCCAACCATCGACTCGCTTGCAGATGCTATCAACAGTTTCAATGGAGGAGTCTGTGTCGTTTCGCACGATTTCAGACTGCTTGACAAGATTGCCAAGGATATCTTTGTGGTGGAGAACAAGACTGCTACAAGATGGGACGGCTCTATTCTTCAATACAAGGCCAAATTGGCCAAGAATATTGTGTTGTAGGAGCTGGGTTTTATAAAGTAATAAGAAGGTGTTGTCTATTATTTTTCTGTTTTAATGTTCACTCCGTTGTCGAGGTCTCTTAGGTCGGCAGCGAAAAGCACAGAATGTGCCCAGCCTGCGTAGTCACCCCACAAGTCCTTAAACCGGTTCTGAATTTGAGCATAAACCTCCTTATTGAGCAGTTTTCCTGAAACTAACTTATAGTCTTTGGTGGCAATTTTGAAAACGTGGGTATCCACTGGAACCACATCATGCTTATCCAACGACATGAGACAGACACAGTCGGCCACTTTAGGACCAACTCCTTTAAAAATTTGCAAATACTCATGGCATGCCTTGTGCGATTCTGTTCTCATGGTGTACAATCTAATGAATTCGTCCTTTTCCGTCAGCATCTGTGCTGTTTGCTGAATATATTTAGCCCTGTAACCAAACCCAAGAGCACGGAGTTCCTGCTCGATGCTAGGGCCGGCCAGGCTGGCTGGCTCTGGAAACTTATAGTGCTTTATTCCTTGATACTCTGCGAGAAACTCTCCGTAATGGATACACAAGTTTTCGCACATCTTGGAGATTCTTTTGACATTGTTGTTTGTAGAACAAATAAAGGACACAAGGTTTTCCCATGGGTCCTGTCTAAGCATGCGGATCCCCCCAAAATTGGCAGAGTTCTTTATAAAATGCTTGTCTCTTGATGCCCAATCATCATAGAGGCTCTCTAGCTTTATATCCAGGTTGAAGTAGTCGATGACCACTTCCTCAGTATCCTTCAGATGGGGTATGGAGGCAAACTGTAAAAAGGACTCGTCCTGGCGTAAAAGGAGAACTCTATTCTGAATCGTACAGGACCAGATATCGTCAACGTATTTCCACCTGAACGCCTGCCCACAGCGTAAAACTTTGGAGATTGCAAGTTCCTGAGGTTAGATGAAAATCTTCAACAATGCTTACCTTTTGTGAGAGCTGTAAGCTCTTCCAGACGATGTCCTTGGTCATGATAAGTAGACGCGTCGCAGTGAAAATATTTCGTCGCGTCGAAGTTTTGCCATGGTTTTGCACAACGATAAGTGGAAGTGGAGAAATAAGAAAAAACACTTGAAGAAGCTCGGGGACAAGGTGGATGAAGAAGATAACTCCAGTGAGGATGAGGGCTCCGACAATGAGGAACTGATTACCAATACCTGGCGTTTTGAGGAGCTCAAACCTATACAGGTGCCTAAAGACGAAGAGCAGCTTGCTCTGGAACGAGAACAGCAGTTGCTCGAGCAGGAGCGCGAACAGGCTAACATAGGCATAGTTCTAGAGAAACTACGTCTTGGAGGGCCGGAGCTAGATTTTAAAGGCCGGCCAAAGAATGCAAAGAAGATGACGAAGAGCGAACTTTTGGGGTGGTCAGAAGCAGAGGTCAGCAAACCTCCTGATTCAAAAGAGGCTTCTAATGTTCGCACGCTCACACAACAGGAAAAAGACCAGTTCTTCGAGTTCGAGAATAAGATTCAACGGCAGAAGATGGTGAGCTCCATGAAGAAGAAGTTTGCACAGCCCGGAAAAGCCAAGGTATTGGAGGTGTATGGAGCAGACGACGATAACTACAGGGCTGTGAACGAGAAGAGACTGGAGCGAGGCGTTTCTCAGCGCGATGCGGATGAATTTGAGTCCAGCCTGGCGGAATTGCTTGGCGAATCAAAGGAGGATGCAGAGGAAGAGAAGACTGCCCTGAGAGATAACAAGGCCAAAACGGCTCAATCCTCAAAAACGACGCATTCTACTTCTTTCAAACTCGAATCGTCGCGAGAGGCAGATGATTTTCTGGACGATTTACTGGGCTGAGATCACGCCGATCGACTTTACGCGACGCGTCAAAAAATTTCCGATTCATGCACTCGGATTACATTCGTAATCAACAAAGGCAGAGAACAGAGTCAGTAGTAGGGATGGACATCAAAAGAACGCATCAAACATCTATGGATTCCCGACGACGAGAAAATGAGGAGATACTGAACAGTCTTTCTGATCTTCTTTCTTCTCGAGATTGCACCATACGTCAGCTCCAAGCCGATTGTGACAGATTTCGCCATCAGCGTGACGAGCTTAGGAAGGAAAACACAGATATGAAGCAGGAACTGGATCAACTGCGTGCAGAGTATAAAGAAGCCCAAGAACGGTTCAACATGCGCTCGTCTCCCAAACGTCTCAGTTTCAAGAGAGTTCATGAGAAGCTCAATGTTGACATTTCCCCTGCACGCTCGGCTCTCTCTGGAACAGAGACAGAGGATTCTTTCTATAATACACCAAAGAAAGCGCGTATAGAAGACGTTGGCCAAGAGCCCAATCCTGCACAGCCCGAAAACAGTTCCCTGGGGGACGAAGATTACGATGAAGAGTCGTTGCGGATTTTGAAAAGCGAGAGCATTTACGGTGGATCTCAACAGCCTCGAATACGGATTCAGGAATTGGAAAGTGCGGAGAGTTCCAAGTTGATAGACTTCTCGTGCCATCCAATCAGGAAGAGCAATTGGTGGCCTGAAGACTTCAAGCCAAATCCATCTACAAATTTCGGCGAGCGAGAGGCCTTCAAGATGCGCAAAATTAACCCCAAGTATGTTCATCCAGCAATCCAGACCCAGTTTAAGTACCAACAGAAACACCTTCAGTATGAAGCCATGAAAGACTTCAACAGATTGGCAGGAAAGGTGGAGTCAACTGATCCTGGAGTCAAGCTTGTTTGGTCTACTCCGAAACAAATTGCACCTCAAGTCCTACCAACGCCTATGAAGACCCCAGAGCAGGCCTTGGATAACCCAAAGATCGATCCAATCTTCAAATTCGAAATCAACAAGTCTAACTATAAATCCTTAGGACTCAATCTCAACAGCAATAAAATCAAACTTTGGCTAGATTTACAAGACTCGCCGCCAGGTCATGAACGGTCCGAGTTCCCAACACCTTCCCAGACCGCTGCAGATAAAGAGAAAAGTCTTACGCGCGCGAAAATGGTTGCACTGCAACGGCTCTTCCAGGCTGTCTTGATGGTGCAACCAAGAGATAATACAATTTCGGCAAAATACGATCAAGTCGGGAAATTTGTTTTCCGAAACGAGCAGTGGAATCAGTTGGTGCAAACTAACAAGTTTCAGATCGACGAGTCTATCTTCTACTCGGCCGAATAGCACATTAATATTATATATTAAGCACATGCCTCCATATGTATCATCTATCTATTTCTTGCTCTTGAAATCGACATAGTTGTAGTAACTAAAACTGTTAAGAGCAGGGTTCAGTTCGAGAGAGGTGCTAACGAACTGTTTGGCACCCTCTGATAATTCATGGTGGATGGACTCGTCTGAAGAAGTTGGAGTCAACGAGTTAAGCGCATTTCCATGGCCATCGCTCACCACTCGAGCCATTGGGTCTGCGTAAAACCGTTTGAGAGGAATCCAGCTCTGGAAAAGTTCGTAGGAGGCCAAGGTGAAGCCGAATTGTGGCGAGGATCTACAGATTCTGGCAATGCCTCCCTTGAATAATGCTCTAAAACCCTCCTCCTTCAGAATTCGCGTGAATGCGTCTCCAATGTTCTTATATGCCTTTTCACCAGGACGACTTTCCACCTGCAATCTGGTCTTGATCACGTCACAAGGTGTTGTTAAGTATGCAGATGGCATTCCAGCCAGAGCTCCACTGAGTAACAATTCCCAAGACTCCAGACGATTTCTTTTCGTAGGATCTCTTGGATCAAGTCCAAACACATATTTCTTGATATTGGCATATGATGGGAAGTAGATAGCACTGAAAGGAACATCTCTCAGCAAACAAGCCGAGGCTCCTTTGTACAGTCCCTTGAGCTTGAGTTCCCTGACAATGTCCACAGCAGTTTTTTCAACGTATGGAAGATTCTGCTTCGCCATTTGCCTCATGGTTTCTCCTTGTATTTGCAGTCTGATTTTGGTGATTTCCAACGGATTTGTGAAAATAACTTGGCAGGCACCAGCAGATGATCCAGCCAGGATTTCCCAGCCCATTGTCAACTCACCATTCTTGCAATATCCAGCACCTATTCCACGGATTAAGTCGTTGACTGTAAGCTTAATAGCCTTCTCTGGAGCCACACCAACTAGTTGTGGGAGCAGACCAGAGTAGAAACCGACTAGACCCTCGTGTTTAAAAACTTTACGGAAACAATCACCGTACGAAGAGTACAACGAGTTGCCTTTCTGATTTTGCATTCTGGTCTTGACCAGATCAATTGGATACACCACAGTAGCTCCAATAGCTCCCGCAACAGAACCTAACAAGAATGAGTAGGCAGAATTAAGCACGGGGTAGAAACTAAATGGAATCACATCCGAGGACTCGCGAGATTTAATTAAGTCGTCCGTGAGGATCGCCAGCATATCACCAGAAGAAATAGCAGAGGCAATGCTCTGCTGCTGGAGAAGCAAAGCGTTCCATTTGAAGAATAGCGAGGCCTCCTCCTCGGAAAATGTAGTGGCCATCTTGGATTTGGCAAATTGATAGAAATCATCCTTCGAAATCAATTTGTCTGTGCTGTTGTATTGGCCGGTGGAAATTTGTTCATAAATCATGTAGTTGAGAGCGGGCAGATCCTTTAGCATCTTGATGAGCTTTTTGGACTGGTCGTAGGTTAGCTGCGATCCATATGCCGAGTTCGAGAGAACTTCGATTTGTCCAAGAACGTTTTTTGGAAGTCTCGAGTGGAAGATCTCATTCACAATGGAGATGAAGCTCTTGTTGTCGATTTTGTTATCAACAGCGACCTGGCTGAACTTCTCGTCGAGTTTGAGTACAGGTAGCTTTGAGACTAGCATGCTGAAGTCACCCGAGGTTAATTTCGTGAGCTTGTTTTCTTCTAGGTACTTTTTCACGGGCTCGATGTCGGAGCTAGTTTTAATGGTCTGGTTGAGATTGGCCAGAATCTCGAGAAACCTATCTGCATCAATCTCCGATTTTGAAGATGGATCTTTGTAGAAGTCATTCTCAAAAAGTTTGAACAGCTTAAACAGCAATCTGGTGGACTCATCAGTGCGATCTTGCACCGTGAGGAGCTCCTTTGAGAAGTTTTGGAAATCTGATTCTGTAAGATATCCCTTTTTCTCATGGTCTGCAATCAGATAGAGAAGACCAAATGAATCGATAGGGAGGAACGACGTAACCCGAGAAAGGTTGGGCTTCTCCTGGTTTCTCAAAACCTTGACGAAATCCTCGAACTTTAGGACTCTATCTGTGATGTCAAGGTCGGGGTAAGATTTAGCATACTGCTTGAAAATGACCGAAAGTGAACCGTCGATGTTGGGAGACATGGATGCTGGTAGAGTCTTGTGACTAGAACCTAGAGAAAGCAACGGTGATTCCTTACTATTTGTAGAGGTAATCATGACTCAGAAATTTTCCAACTATTTATTGTTTGGCTATTGTTAGTCGGAACCAGCCGTGATGGAGAAATGGAAGTCAAAAGTGAAAAAAAAGCCAACGGTTAACGAATAATAAAAGCCTTATATACGCATGAGGGTTTTTTCTTATCGTCAAGGGCGGGGATATTCAGAGTAATGTGGCCGGCTGAAGAAGGAAAAATAGTCTAAACGGAATTGTCAGAGAGGGCGTTTTAGGACGTGTACCCCAGTTGTTTGCCGCTTCGGTTATTCGCGTTTGCCTCGCGCACCGTTTTTACACGCAGTTCCTCCGGAAATAATCTGGAGACAGGAGTTACCCGGAGAGCCTTGTAATCATCCCCGGACTTGATTGTCATGTCGAAATTGGTAATTGAGGGCGGAACCAAAAACTATAAATATTTGTTCCTTGCAAAAGGTTTCATTAATTCCATTATGTCTCTTCCTCCAATTGTCGATAAAAAAATTCAGCTAAACTGCTATGTCTACAAGAATCGTCGCACAGAGCCATACTTAGCAAAGGTTGAAAAGGAGGTCTACTCTTCTACCCGAATTACTGGCCCCAATGAGATTCTAATTAAGGTCAAATATGCTGCACTGAATCCAGCCGATCTCCTTGTTCACGAGTTATCCTACGGGTGGTTCTCGGGCAAGACCCTAAGGGGTTTTGGATCTGACTTTTCTGGTGTCATTCTTGAAGCAGGTTCAGAGGTGGCAAATTTCAAAGCTGGTGATGAAATTTACGGAAATGCTTTTGAGCCTTTTACCACCACAAGTGTCCTATCAGACTATATTGTGCTTGATCTGTCTAAGCCTCGTGTGATTTCAAAAAAACCTCCTTCGTTAAGCTTTGCTGATGCAGGTGGGCTGTCTGTTGTCTTTGCAACTGCCTTCCAACTGCTGGTGCAGCATCCAAATTTGAAGGACACAAACGTGTTGATTCTTGGTGGTGGAACATCTGTTGGTCTTTGCGGTATCGAGATCGCAAAACATTATTTTGGAGCCAAGAACGTTGTCGCTACATGCTCACCGAGGTCATTTGACCGCTGCACCGACTTTGGCGCAGATGTGTTAATTGACTACACTCAAGGCCCTTTCAAAGAAAAGATAGAAGTTCTCGAGTTTGTGAAAACCCATGGCAAATTTGATTTTATCTTGGATACATGCAGAGATGTTAGTCTTTTGGACCAGTTGAATGCTATTTTGAAAACTAAAGCAGAATCCGGAATCTTAGCTCAGGTGGCTGGAGCTAGTACTATGGACTATAATCATGTCACTCCGTTGAGCATGCTCCCATCCTGGGCTTTTGCAAAATGCCTGCTTGCTTCAAAATTGGGACTTTCGAACTTTGACGTCTCCATGGGCTTCCTCGCAGATGGTGGCGGATATGAGAAGGCAGTGAGTGAAATGTCAGAATCAGGACAGCTTAAAGTGCCAATTGACTCGATAAACAAGTTCGGAGGGGACATTTCTGTCGCTCTGGACAAGCTCCGGAACTCCAAAGCGAAAGGCAAGCTGATATTCGAAGTCGATGATCATGAGACAGCAACTAATCTTTAATCTTAATACCGTAATTTCGGATATTACCGGAGGATCGCACCATATGCTTTAACGCCGAACGGTTGATTAAGTAAGATTACAGTATTTATTTAGTCTGTAGAACCCTCAAGTAGGTGTATTCATGAGTCAGCTCACTGTTAAAGCCGTTTCCTATTACAATTACTCTTCCCCATTGGAAGTTCGGACTATCCAGAGACCTGGGTACTCTGCATCCTCTTTGGTTGGGCCTAATGAGATCCTGGTTCAAACTAAAGCTGCGGCCCTCAACCCCCTTGACACAATTCTGCATCAAATGTGTCCTTCATGGATGAAACGTAATCAACTTAAGGGTTTTGGTTCGGACTTTTCTGGAGTAGTGCTCCAAGCTGGAACTGATGTTAAGACTTTTAAACAGGGTGAAAAGGTGATGGGTCATATTCTATCATTTTTGGGCGAACAGGGCTCGTTGTCCGACCACTTGATAATTGATCTTACCCACAATTCTAACGTGATAAAGATCCCAGAGGGGATGACGTTTGTTGAAGCTGCTGCAATTCCGATTTGTTTTGCTACAGCTTTTGAATTGATTTCCAAACACCCTGACATTGAGAACAAAAATGCCTTGGTGCTAGGGGCAGGAACCACTGTTGGTGCGTTTGGAATCCAGATTCTCAAACATTACTTGGGAGCAAAATGGGTGGCCACCACATGTTCTCCCAAATCTGCTACCAAAGCTCTTGATTACGGAGCTGACGTGACAATCGACTACACTAAGGGGAATCTCTTTGAACTCAGCGAGGTAGTTGATTTTGCTCGCAAGCATGGCTACTATGATCTTATTTTTGACACGTGCAGAGACCAGGCTTTGATGGGTCATTTAAAAGACCTGTTAAAGACAAAAAAAGAGGGCGGAAAATACGTTCAAGTTGTTGGATCCAAAGTGATGGATTACTCTAAAGTTCGTTTCTGGCAGATGCTTCCAACAATGGGTGTTTTGGATCAGCAAATTCGCTCCTCATTGCCATTTTCAAACTACGACTTCTCTACCGCTGCTCTCACCAACGGTAGAGGTTGGGATAAGGCTGTAGCTGAAATGTGGTCTGAAAATACCCTTAAGGTTCCTGTTGACTCTGTGTTTGAGTTCAAGCACTTTCAACGCGCAGTCGATAAGCTTCACAACGGTACCGCCAAGGGAAAGATCGTGGTCAAGTTCGATGATTGATGGTTATTTATGGTGTACGGGTGTATGGTTTATTATTAATTTTTGATTTTCTACTGTACATTTACAGAACAAAGTAAACAGAACTTAGTTTATTTCGATCTTCACCATGAGCATGAGCCAGACGGTAAGGGGTCACCAGAAGTCGAATTCACACTCTTCTGTGGATCTTGCTCGACAGTATGAAATGGACATTGCTCTGATCAACAAATACCTATTCAGAGAAGTGGATCAAACTGGCCATCGTGTCGAGAAATATATTGCCCATGTTCGCATAATTGAAGACTCAAAGTCTCAAAACCAAAGACCACCGGATAACAGTCCCGCACGAAACAAGAAAAGCCGAGTTTTGATCCTGTCTGTTAGGTCTTCGGGAAGGATTCGGTTGCACAAGGCAAGAGAGAACCCTGATAACAGTATTCAGATCGGACGAACCTGGGATTTCGAGGAGCTCACAATGATTGAACTTGATAGCGAGGTGCCCACAGGATTTATCTTTGAGATGGCTAAACGATACTATTGGGAAACAGGAACGCCCAGAGAACGCAGAGTATGGTTAACATCAGTACTGGAACATTATATTCGGTACACCAAAGGTAAGAAAATTCCTCAATTGGTTAACTGCACACTTGATTACTTTCATCTGACTCCACTAATGCAAAAATACGGTGCCCAGCCTCCCTCTAGAGCTGCCACATCAGACAGTACAGCAACAACCTCTACTGGAACTCGCACTGCCACGTCCGCTACAACACCCACCGCGTATAGTTCTCCGGCAGGGTCAGCTGGAATCATACCCAGCATTTATGATAAGAATGAGCCTCGATCTCGGGAGGTACAGAAGACTGCTACTGCACTGAGAGGTGGGGACCGAGAGAAAGAGCAACGTGAGCAGGCGAGAAGAGAGCAACAGAGAATCGAACAAGAACGAAGAGAGAAAGAGCGAAGAGATAGGGCTGAACAGGAGAGACGAGAGAAAGAGCGAAGAGATAGGGCTGAACAGGAGGAGCGAGAAAGAGTAGAGCGAGAAATCAGAGCGAAGCAAAAAGAGGAGGATGACAGAAGAGAGCGAGAAAGGAGGGAGCAGGAAATAAGAGAGCAGGAAAGATTAGAAAGAGAACGCATCGACATTGAAAGGCAGATATTCATTGAGAAGGAACGTAAGGAACAAGAGAGACAAGAGCTTGAAAATATGGAAGCTCTGAGAAAAGAAGAGAGCAACACAAATTCCACTGGCTATGATGTACTTTCTGTCAAATCGATTGAGTTTGTTGGACATCGAAGGTCGATTCACGAGATTGAGGAAATAACTCAGGACGATGAATACGACACAGTGTTCGATGACTATGCCGATGATGAACCGGACACTGCTCCTTTGAATTTCAGTATGAACACATCTTTTCCTGAAAAGCCATCAATCACAATTGACTCTGTCGCGACCGCTCCTTCTCAGAACACTGCAGGTAAGGTGGAGAAGTTTGATTCAGACATGGATATATCCGATGACGAAGAGATTAATATGACGATGGAATTACTACGGCCACACGCTAGATCAAGAGCATTCAGCAGAGTCGATAGTGATGGCCAAAAGTTGGGCGATTTATCAGAGCTATTCGATGAAATTGGTTGGGATCCAAAGGTCGATGACTCCAAGTCACTAAGAAAGAAGCTACTCAAGGAGCTAGAGAGAATACAATTCCAAAGAATAGATTCTCTCACAGATGTGGTAGACTCCACGTCAGCATTAAGTCAGGCAATCAACAAGTCGATTAAGGAATGCGAAATAATTGATCCAATCCTGTCGTTTTACGGTGTTCAATTGGCCTCTTTCCAGGACGAAGTTGCTTATATTGAGAAACAAGGGCATGGATTACAAGTCGAGACGACGAATAAGAAACTACTCAAGAAGGAGCTCGATGAAATTTTGCATTCAGTTGACATATCCGATCAAGAGCTCAGTCTATTGCTAAACGAGCGCATTTCCATTGGTCAGCAAAATTCTAAGCTTGAGACTGTGCTCTCTAATTTGTATGCTGCTCTTATGAAGATTAGAGGCAGTAACTCTGAGGAGAACGAGATGGGTCAAATGAGAGCTTTAGAAGAGAAAAAGTCAAAGTATGAGAAAGCTACACAGATATTTGTGGGTAACCTGAAAAAACAGCTCGGATTGCTTTTCAATGCTACATTGACCAGCCTAAACTCTAGGTTGCAAACAGAGAAGTCTATGGATGCAGTGATTTCTGCTCTTGAACGAAAGCTGTCGGATTTGATGACGTTGCAGGGATTGGTTGCATTCGTTAAGCAGATCTCTCCTAGAGACTACCATGATATTTTAGTTGCCCATCAGGAATCATTCACCCAATTTTACAAAAACTTGGTGAATGTTTTAACGGAGAAATTTGCCTCGCAGAAGCAAGATATCCAGGCAGTCGCCTTCTCGTTCAACTCTGAGCCTAAAGATCTCATCACAGAAAAATCAGAACGGCCGAAATCTACGAATGGAGGCAGAAAGCCAACATCGAATATGAAAATACTTGAAGAACTTGGATTTGGAGCTTCTTCACAAACCACCCTCACCAAACCTGAAAAGCCTTCAGGGTATAAGAATACTCTTGGAGCTCTTCTTATTGAGCTTCTTCAGTCGTACTTTGATGCTCTTACCTTGCACCAAAATTTTGTGGTCCAGTTCTTTTCTCTTTCTTCATCAGAGGAATTCAGTTTTGCACAGATCACTACAGTTCCTCTTCAAAAGCGTATGGAATCTTTAAAAGACTCAAAAATTCCTCAAATGGAGACGGACCGTGATATCAGTGACGAAGTGTTTAACGTCATGCATAAAATTGCTGGAAGCTCAATGAGTGCGCTCCTAAAGGTGATTACAAGCAGCATCAAGGAAAATATGTTACAATTCCCGGTGATTGCCCTGTTTGTACAAAAGCTGGCCCAAAAACTTGCATCAACTAGCCAGGAGTATGTGGTCAATATGTTGATTCGTGTGGAATCGAAGTCGTCTATCATTTGGAATAGACACATAGACCACCAATTACAGATTATGGAGGAGGAACAGCCCGCAATGAAGGTGTACAAGTTTGTGAAAGCATTCCCCGAATTTGTTAGGAGATGTGAGGAAAGTATCGCCTTGAATGGTGTGAATGATGTTTCCGAATATGCAATTCACGCCCAACTTGCACAAGACTACTACAAGCTATGGTCTGGTCTTAACACCTGCTTGCAAAGAAATGCCCAGCTAGTCGGGCAACATGATACCCCACTGACCAGAAGTGCTACCAGCGAGAGTGCTCGACTTGAGCTTACAACAACCTTTTCTACAGGCCAAGAGAATATGGCTGCTCATCTAGTTTTACTTTTGAACTACAAATGGCTGAGTGAAGAAACTAAGCGACTGCCAACACTGCCACCGACGATGAAAACAGAGATCGAAGAACTTAAATCAAGCGAACTCAATAGCTTTTGTGATGCGGTTGCCAGGTCTACTGCTATCGGGGAGTTAATGCTCGTGCTGGATGGAGTGGAGGGTCTAGCCAGGTCACATACCAACCCATCGCATACTAACGCGTTTTCGAATGCTAATGTTGGCAAGATGCTCACAAAATTTGAGTCCTCGAAGTTGAAGACGGCAATTAAAGAGCTGTCAAATGATCTATCCAGGCAAATCATTGGAAAAATGGTTTCTGGCGCAGAAAACGAAGTAAGCAAGTCCATTGCGGAAGAAATGGAAAAAGATCTATTTAATAACTGCATGAACTCGCTGAGTATCATTTACAATGTCAGTTTTACAAAACTCAACCAACTTCTCAAGGATTACTACGAGTCTTTATCCAATCCGGTGGACAAAATTGTCATCAACTATAACTTCAGCAAGGAGTATATGTGAAAGCTGGGCTGTGCATATGTATTTTTTAATGGCAGTGCAAGTATTATTTTATACGCGTTTGTATCTGTACGTCTTTCAAGACATGTCATCTGACAACGAGTTCAGCGATGATGGAGAAATTGTGTTTCTGAACGAAGCACATCCGCTTCAGGCTCCATCAAACGCTATCAACAGATTTTCCGAGATACGCCGGATTGGTCAGCGAACCTTAGACGGCGGCGTCGTAGAGTTTCAGAACGGCAATGAGACCACGATCTACGAGGAGATCAGAGAGACAAATGTTCATTTTGGTCCCACCCATCATCCATTGAACTATAGCAACTTGGAAACTTATATATATCCAACAAATTACGAAGTTAGAGATTATCAATTTGATATCGTGAAGCAGTGTCTTTTCCAAAATGTCCTCTGTGTGCTCCCAACAGGTTTGGGAAAGACCTTCATTGCATCCACAGTAATGCTGAATTTTTTCAGATGGACCAGAGACGCAAAAGTCATTTTCATGGCTCCTACCCGGCCGCTTGTTGCCCAACAGATCAAAGCCTGTTATGGAATAACAGGCATTCCGAGCGATCAGACTGCCATTCTGCTTGATAAGACCAAGCGTAATCGTGCTGAAATTTGGAGGTCAAAGCGTGTGTTTTTCACGACTCCACAAGTGGTGGAGAACGATCTCAAAAATGGGCTGCTCAATTCAAAAGACATCGTGCTGCTGGTGGTCGATGAGGCTCACCGCTCGAAAGGAAATTACGCATACACTGCGGTTGTGAGCTTTATGAGGAAATACAATACCAGTTTTAGAATTTTAGGACTCTCTGCCACTCCTGGTTCAGATGCTGAGTCTATTCAAGGAATCGTGAATAACCTGCTGATATCCAGGATAGAAGTGCGGACGGAAGATAGTCCAGACACAGTCAAATACATGAAGTCGCGGGATGTTCTCAAAATTGACTGTGAATTGACGGATAACATAGCATACATTGTGGAATTGATTTGCGACGCTATATTGCCGGTTTTAAGGAAAGCTAACGCATGTGGAATTTACGATATTACGGATCCGGCCAAAATCAATCACTTCAGAGCGATGGAAAAGTCCCAGAAAGTAATTAAGAATCCTTCTTTAGCGGAGGGAATCAAGTGGACATACTACTATCAGCTACAGCTGCTGGGAACCGTGGGACAGTTTCTTAGAAGACTTTATGTTTACGGAGTCCAGACATTTTATTCATATTTTCTAGATAAGTTCACTGAGTTCACAACGAAATACGATACGAAGAAGTCTACAAACAAGACTGCAGCAAGTTTCTTCTACCATGCACGGATCAAGGAGCTGAAGAATAGAGTACAGAAAATGCTTTCAGAGGACGAAGTGAAGGCCTCCAAGGGGGAGGTTATAAGGGGTGTATTTTCTCATTCGAAGCTGCAATATATGGTGAACGAATTGGATGCGTTTTTTGCGGATTCACAAAATGCTGATTCCAAAGTAATTGTGTTTACAGAGCTTCGAGAAAGTGCACTGGAAATTGTCAAGTGCCTAGAATCTGCCAATCAGCAAGTTAAATCCAAACAACACAGTGGCCATTCTGAGACTTTTAGGCCGCACATATTTATCGGTCAGTCTCGTGAAAAGGAGAAGTTTGACCAGGATTCGTTTGTCAAGAAGAACGGTCCCAAGGGACGAGGAAAGAAACAGACATCAGCTCCAGAACCGAAAAAAGAACCGAAGTTTAAGGGAGAGCTTAAATTGCGACCAACAGATCGAGTTGCAAGTTCTGAAGATGCCCAACTACGTGGTATGACACAAAAAGTTCAAAAAGAGCTTATTTCTCAGTTCAAGAAAGGTGTTTACAACGTCTTGGTTGCAACCTCAATCGGTGAGGAAGGGTTGGACATTGGGGAAGTTGATATGATTGTCTGTTTCGACTCAACTTCTTCGCCGATTAAGAATGTTCAACGTATGGGAAGAACGGGCAGAAGACGTGACGGCCGTATTGTGTTGCTACTATCAAGCAATGAGCGCGACAAATTTGATAAGGCAATGGACAACTATGGATGGATCCAAAATCATCTCCAAGCAGGCAATGAGATCAGATTTCAACCGTCAGATCGGATAATACCAAAGGGTTGCAGCCCTAAACCAGAGTGTAAATTTATTGATATTCCTAAGGAGAACGAGGAGCTGATTCATGAAACAGAAGATAATGACGAATTTTTACGGCTTGCTACGCAATTGACCACACGGGGAAAGGCTAAGAAGAAGGGCAAGAAAGCTGATTCAAAGGTAGCTGACAAACAGCCTCCGATTAAAACATTTTTCATGCCTGATGGTGTCGAATCAGGTTTTAGGAGCGCATCTAAACTAGTACGCAAGAGACAAGACACTGAGCCACAAGAACCTAGAAAACGCAGGCTGTTGGAAGATATTTCGGACATGGAGGCTTCCGATGACGAGGAAATAAAACTACGAGAGCTTTTCACCTCGTCAGGTAGATCTAACCCAAGCTCTAGTATACTTGGGTCTACAATCGGTCAATCGATTCTGTTAGCCAGCGAAGAGCCAGAAGAGTTACAACAAACATCAGATAAGGAGGCGAGTATCCAGAAGAATATGGAAAGCGTGAAGACGAACAACTCGATATTAATAGACTTGGACGAGTTCTCGGAAGATGACTTAAGTGCTTTGAGAAGTGATCCGAAAAGGCCTCAGAGCTCGTCTTCCGATGGTTCGAAACAGCTTGAGGATAGTTTCACTGATGATACAGATCCTGAAATTGCCAAAATTAGGAATGTAGAGGGAGAGATTGAAGACTCCGAGAACGAAATTGAACAAGAGATTTCTATTGAACAAGCTATCTTGAGTGTGCGGAACGAAATCAAAAATATTGACTCTTCGCCTAAGCATATCACACCTGAGCCAGTCACTTTTCATCCATTTCAGTCGCCCATTTCAAGGCTGACTCCAATTGATCTAAAGGACTTGAAAAAAAGGACACATACCAACCTTTCAGCGGCGAGAAAATTGGTTGACCCTCCGTTTAGAACTACATTTCAAGCAGAAGACGGCTATATGACTCCAGAACAAGAGCTTGAGTTTTACACCAGATACTTTGTGAAAATCCCACCATTGGACTTCAACGAACTAGATAATCCTGTTAAAGCTATTCGCCATGGCGCAATTGGTGGACGTCTTGGACATTCATCGTCGGTTACCAGTCTTATTAATGTTATGGAGTTCATGAAGAACGGCAGGAAGTTGGATTTGCTCGAAAACGAGATGCAAGATTACCACGAGAAGAATCAACTGATCAACTTCAACGACAGTAATTTGTTGTCAGAGATGGTGAGCGATGATTGAAAGACTGAATATCTGCTGGGTGGCAGAAAATAATCGGATCACTATATATAATTAATTATAGTTGGCTACCAAAATAATTTATTTAATTTTCCTTTTCAAATAATCTGGGGTAACCATTGAAATGACCGGGGCGAGAGTTATCGCCGAAACGTTAAAACAACTAGGGGTTGAGTGTGTTTTTGGAATAGTTGGAATTCCCATCGTTGAAGTAAGTTGGTAGCTGAAAACTCTCCTCTAACTTTAGATTGCTGATTGCTGTATTTCTGAAGGCGTCCGATTTATTCCGTTCAGGAATGAACAACAAGCGTCGCTTGCTGCATCCATATACGGATATCTAACTAATAAGCCAGCAGTTTTGCTTGTGGTCGGTGGTCCGGGAATAGTTAATAGCTTAGCAGGAGTTTACAACGCTAACTCCAACAAATGGCCTTTAATGGTGCTAGCAGGATCGACCAGCGTGAGCGAACACCAAAAAGGAGGATTCCAAGAATTGGACCAAGTTAGCATGATGAGCCAATGGACCAAATTCAGCTCTAGAGTTATTACGAGTAGGCAAATATCAGACTTCTTGCAGAAAGCGTATTGGATTAGCGCAGCCGGTGTGCCAGGATCCACTTATGTTGATTTTCCGGCAAACATCATCCACGGAGAGGCGAAGAAATTGGATGATGTAGTTAAGTTTGACATTTCATTACTTCCAGTTATAACTCCCGAGAAAGATAAAATCATTGAGATCAGCGACCTGCTGAAAAATGCCCACTTCCCATTACTTATTATCGGCAAGGGTTGCTCTGATGCTTCAGAGATTCTGTTACGTCTTGTTGAAACGCATGGGTTACCGTTTCTTCCTACACCAATGGGAAAAGGTGTGGTACCAGACACTTCCAGCTATAACGTTTCTTCAGCAAGATCTTGGGCTCTGAAAAATGCCGACTTAGTTTTGGTGGTCGGTGCGCGATTGAACTGGATTTTGCATTTCGGAGAAGTCCCAAAGTTCAGCAAAGACGCAATTTTGATTCAGATTGATGCCGATGCGCAAGAACTTGCCCGCCATGCCCGTAATCTCAAACACTCCATTTGCGGTCACGTTAAACCGACAATGTTAGTTTTAGAGCACACACTGCAAAATCACAAATTTCCAAGTTTACCACAACAATTAGTGCAGGAGATTCAATACAAAGAGCAATTGTTAGCTAAACAGGAGGAAATCTTGGACCCTAACCAAATGCCAAGCCACAGTCAAGCTTTGGCAGCTATCAGACGACATATCCCAACAGAAGCAAACATCGTCGCAGAAGGATCGCGCACAATGGACTTATCCAGACTAAGCTTTCAGTTGTCACATGCAAAGCAGAGATTGGATGCAGGTACAAACGGTACAATGGGAGTAGGGTTGGCGTATGCGGTGACAGCAAAGTTGACCCAGCCAGACCGGCCACTAGTTGTAGTCCAAGGAGATTCTGCCTTTGGGTTTTCGGCTATGGAATTGGAGACAATGGTGAGAGAAAGACTTCCGTGCTTAATTGTGGTACTTAACAATTCGGGCATCTATAACGGGGTTAGTGATCCAAGCAAATATATCCCCTATACCGAAAAGCCTTTACCGTCCACATCTTTAGGTTTTGGAGTCCGATACGAAGGAGTTTGCGAGTCACTCGGAGGCGTAGGATATTTTGTGGACCAATGCAAGGAGCTAGATGATGTGCTAAAAAAAGGAATGGAACAGGCTGCCAGCGGGAAAATTGTTTTGGTCAACGTGTTGATCAGACCATTGGCGAAACTATGAATGTATCATATAAATACTGGGTGGATTGTTGAGAAAGTTGCGGAAATGATTAGCCTTCAATTTTGGTTCTGGTCTGATCTAATTGTCTCTCTTTGTCTCTCACAGACGTGTTCGGGACATCTGCCACGTCCGCGTCCTCTCTTTTTTCGTCTTTAGGGTCAACCTTCTTCTTCTTAATGTACTTAGACTTCTCTCTTTCCTCTAATGGCGGTAACCTTGGCCGTCCCCGCTTGCGTTTCTCGGTAGGCGCCTCAATTTGTGTTGGCTGGAACTTGCGGGGCCTTCCTCGTTTGCGTTTCTCCTCACCAGTTTCAGATTTCTCGCGTTTGATTTCATCTTTAGGCTTGGTTTCAGGCATAGAAGTGACCGCCAAAGGCGTTACCTCTGTCTTGATAGAACTGAAAGACTCGTGACCTTTGGACAGCGCATATGGAAGCAAATTCGAAGAGACAGGTCCTTTGTTTTTCGTAATTGGGGGCGGGAGAATATAATGCGACTTGCCGGTCAACGACAATGATGCGATCGGCGATGGCACATCTGGAGGTAGACTCAGCACAGGTAGTTTCACGGAAGAGCGAACAGTTTCAGAGAGCATGTGGTCACAAGCTCATATATTTTGTGAAATAAAAATAAATTAATCAATAAAAATTCGAAAAAAATAATTGGAAAATATAAAAAAAAGAATTTAATTAATTCCCTGATAACACCGGTCGTGCGCAAACCGGAGTTTTTATATACATCTCCAACTTCTAACAAGCACACTGATTGGCTGCCCTAGGAAATGGTATCGTATCCCGAATGTTATCTGCATCGCTTAGATATTGGATAAGTCGTTCAAATCCCATCCCGAACCCTCCGTGAGGAACGCTACCATTCTTTCTTAAATTCAAATACCATTGCAATGGCTGCACATCCATTTTTCGTCTGCTGATCTCATTCTCCAGCAAATGCAAATTGTGCTCTCTAAGTGATCCGCCTATCAATTCACCAATTTCTGGTATCAACAGATCGTAACATGCTACCGTTTTGTCATCGTCGTTTTTCTTCATGTAGAAAGGTTTTTGTTCGATAGGGTAGTCTGTCACAAACACGGGTCCTTTAAAGTACTCTCCTGCAAGCCACTTTTCATGTTCAGAGCCCAAACTATCACCCCAAACTGGTAAAGTCTTGAAAATCTCTGGATTTTCTTTAACCAAGTCTATTGCCTGGGAATACGTGATTCTATGCCAAGGTCCTTCTGCCAACATCTTCCAGCGCTCTTGGGCGGTCTCCGAAAACCCATCCACACAAGACTTGCACAACCTAGTAGCAAGATGGCGAATCATTGCCTCACAGAATCTAGTCAACTGGTCCACATCGTCTACAAATGCCATTTCAGCCTCGAGCATCCAAAATTCAGATAAATGCCGGTTTGTGTCACTCTCTTCGGCCCGAAAACAAGGCGTTAAAGTCCACACACGTGCCAAAGATGCACAGAGGACCTCCAAGTGTAACTGTGTTGACACTGTCATGTAGGCTTCTTTGCCGAAAAACATCTCAGTATCGTTCAGCTTTGAAAACGACTCGATTCTAAACAGTTCTCCTGCACCCTCACAATCACTGCTTGTGATTATTGGCGGATGAACCTTCGTAAACTTCTGCTGGTCAAAAAACTCCATAAGACTAGATTCCAGCTTTGAACCAAGACGAAGAACGGCACTTGCATCAGGTGTTCTCCATCGATATTCGGGAATCGTGCGCAAGAATTGTTGCGAGTGATTGCGTTTTTGGAGTGGATATAATTCCTCAACGCCACCAAAGACTGTGACGGTCGACTCTGAGGAATCTGTGACCTGCAATTCATGACTTTGTCTTCCTTTACCTTCGCTCCAGATTCCTGCTATTTGTATACCAGCACCAGTATTGAGCTCTTTCGGAAGCAGTGAGGGAGGTCTAACCACGCATTTGACATCCTGATGACAAGTCCCATCGACTAAATCGATAAATGCAACATTTTTTGAAACCCTAGATGATCTGACCCAGCCATTGATTGAGACTCTATCGCCAACTTTGGGAGGATTTTCAATGATCTCGCTAATAGATTTAGGAAGTAAGACAGTTTGAGTGCTTATCGATCGACAAAAATGTCGATTAAGTACAGATATAGATATCCTATGCAACATTACCCGATCTTTTAATCACCAATATTTTCTTCATTAAATCTAAGTCTACACCCTGCACCATTAATACGATCTACCAAACATGGTGTAGTTGACAGCTGGGCGGTCACACTTGACACACTTCTGGCCCTCCTTAAGCTCTGGTTGGTCAAATGGAATACATAGAGACTTGGCTCCCATAGAAGGAGACTTTTCGTCAGTCTCAAATTCTTCCCCACTATCTTTCTTAGCAGAGGCGTCCTTAATATCCTCCTCACACTCCTCCACACCACACCACGGAGCAAGAATAACATTCTTCTTGTTAAGTGTTGGCACGAAGTCCTTCCACTCAGTAACAATCTTTCTGTGAGTGTCAAACTTCTCTTTAGCTGTGTCATAAAGAGACTGATGGATAGTGTCGAATAATTTAGGTAAGGCGGTCTCAATGGAAGCCATTGAAATTGAGACCTTTTCTCCAGTATCTCTTCTAACAGCTAGAACAGAATTGTTAGCCAAATCTTTTGGACCAACCTCCAGTCTAACTGGAACACCCTTGAGCTCCCAGTCAGAGAATTTCCAGCCTGGAGAGTAGTTGTTTCTAAAGTCAGTGACAGCACGAATGTCGGCTGTCAACAACTGCTCCTTCAGCTCAGAACAGGTCTTGAACAGCTTATCCTCGACCTCCTTAGAGGTCTTGTTGGTGATACCAACAGGAATGATCACAACCTGGAATTGAGAAACCCTTGGAGGAATCACCAGTCCCTTGTTGTCGGAATGGATCATCACCATGACACCAATGACTCTGGTGGAAAGACCCCACGAGGTCTGGTGAGCAAAGATCTTTGGATGGTCTGGGCCTAATGGATTCTCCACAGAAATGCCGAACATCTTGGAAAAGTTCTGGCCAAGATGGTGCGAGGTGGCACCCTGAATACCTCTACCAGTCGTTGGAATATAACCCTCACAAGTTGTGGTATACAGACCACCCGCAAACTTCTCTTTTTCGGTCTTGACACCCTTCACAACTGGAACGGCAAGAAGTTGCTCGTAAACACCAGCATATAGCTCCAAAATGGTTTTGACCTGCTTATCGGCCTCCTCATGAGAAATATGAGCAGTGTGACCTTCTTGCCACAAGAACTCTCTTGTTCTAAGGAATGGTTGAGGGTGTTTAAACTCCCATCTAACGACAGAGTTCCACTGATTAAGCTTCAAAGGTAGATCTCTGTGCGAACGGATCCACTTGGCGTAGTATGGATACATAACTGTTTCACTTGTTGGTCTGATAGCAATAGGCTCTTCTAGCTCAGAAGATCCGGCCCTGGTGACCCATGCCACTTCTGGAGCGAAACCTTCAACGTGATCCTTTTCTTTCTCCAAAACTCTTGACGAGACAAACATTGGGAAGTATGCGTTCGTAACACCATCTTTCTTGATCCGGTCATCAAACCATCTCTGGATTTTTTCCCAAATAGAATAAGAGGCTGGACGCATGATGTAACATCCTGAAACATCATAGTAGTCCAGCATTTCTCCCTTAGTTAAAATCTGCTGGTACCAGCCTGAGAAGTCAAGCTCCTTGTCAACAGTAACACCAATCAGTTTAGCGTCGTCAATCTTGCTAGAGTCAGCTTTGACCTCGGCCTTTGGCTCATCCTTGGCAGTGAAATCAACAACAACAGGCTCAAAGGAAGACAAAAAGCCCAAAAGCTGCTCACCCGTTAAGACGAGCTTAGCAGACGAGTTGCTCAACACATAGTTTGTGGAATCGGATTGGATGCTGGACTCCACCAAGATACTCACTTTGCCGACATGGTCGTTTCCCAAGGCAGCCAGAGTAAACTCACGGGCAGCAACACCAAAAATCTGCTGTGTCAAATCATCAGTGGCCAATCTTGGCTCCTTAACAGAAGCAGCTTTGGCAATAGCACCTCCAGGAGTCTGCACAGAGGCTGGCGCAATAACGATCACAGGAACTGGGGTCTGCGATTTTGGAGTCTTGGGCTTGAAAACAAGCGACTTGAGCGCGATTGCACCTTCTGGAGTTGGCTCGCTCAGCGAGAGAAGAGAAAGCATCGATGAAAGCATTTAAAAAAAATTGTCGGATTTTGACTCCTCAAAAATTAAAAAACATTGGCAAAAAATTTAGTTGCACAATATTAATAGATCTATCTAAGGCTTACATCTTCCGGTGAAACGTGGGTACAAAGAACAATCTCTGACAGTGTACCGGTTACACAACCATGCCAAAATTCTCTCAGTTCCCAAACCATAACCTCCGTGCGGACAAGTTCCATAAACTCTTTGATCGATGAACCAGTAGTAGCTCTTGGAATCAATACCTTCTCTCTTGAATCCTTCCAGCAATTCGGCAGTATCGTCAATTCTCATTGAACCACCGGTAACTTCACCAACAGTAGGCATTAAAACATCAACAGATTCGGTAACCCTTGGATCATCAGCGCATTTCTTCATGTAAAATGATTTGATCTCAACAGGGAACCTCGTTAGTAGGATTGGCAAACCAATGGTGTCCACCATCTTCCGCTCAGCAGCTTCAGCAATATCATCACCAAACTTGAACTTCTGTCCTTCGTCGGTTGTGATGCCGTTCTCGTTCAGCCACTCCAGAGCCTCGATGTACTCCATACGCTTGAAAGGCTTTTGAGGAGCAACGAAACCTGGGTTTAGCTGTTTCACAAGAGGGCCAGCAACAGGGTCTTCTAGAACATACTGAACGGTTTTGGTAATAACGTTCTCGATATGAGACAGAAGATCGTCGAAGGTCACAAATGCAAGCTCGGCTTCAATATGTGTGTATTCACTCAAGTGTCTTCTGGTGTGTGATTTCTCAGCACGGAAAGACTCCTGGATACAGTAAACGTCTCCAAGAGCCGGAAGACAGGTCTCCAAGTACAACTGAGATGATTGTGTCAAAAATGCTTCTTCGCCGTAGTAGTCCATCTTGAACAATGTGGAACCTCCTTCCACCTGAGTTTGCACCATACATGGTGGTGTCACCTCTGTAACAGCCTCTTCCGTATAAACTCTTCTGATGGAGCCCAACAAAGCAGCACGCACTTTCATCACAGCCGAGAGAGTCTCACCTCTTAAAGTGAGATGTCTCTGGTCCATCAAGATCGATGGGTCAGTACCCTCTTGAATCTTGTTGGTAAACGAGTCCTTACCAGAAGGAGCAAGACCCACAACCTCGTAATAATCAACCACGAGCTCAACACCACCAGGGGCAGATTTTCCTTCTGGTAGCTTCTTAATAGTTCCAAATACAGATAACGTAGATTCGATTGTGAGGTTTAAAGTCTGGTATGCGTTAGCCAGATCACCGCTCAAAACACATTGAACGTACCCAGAACCGTCTCTCAAAACAACGAAAGCAAGACCTTTCTGCAGTCTGAATCTGTGAATCCAACCCTGAACTTTGACTCTCTCGTCGATATGTTGACCAATAGACTGGATTTTGATCTTCTTAGCTGGGGCCAGCGACTTGTCCTCAGTGATAGTGATTTTCATGGCCTCGAGCATTTTTGCGTTTTCCTCCGCATCTTTAGCAGCCGCTTCTTCTGCCTGTTTTAGGGCCTTTTCCTCTTTCTTTCTGAGTGATTCAGCACCCTTCTTTGCTTTCTTGAGGGCGCTTGCCGAGATCTCGACGTAATCCTCGCCTTCTTCACCCTCTTTCCAAATGAACAACTTGGCGTCTGGCAACTTAAACAGTGCATATGCTGCACTCTTGAACGGATGTTCCTTGGTACCGGCCGAACTTGCATCGTCGGCACCCGACTTCTCGTGAATAAACACTTCCATTATGAAAAAAATAATTAAAAGTTACGTTGAAAAACTACAAAAAATAAGTTCGCAGACCTTACAATGAAAAAATAAGATAGCAATTAGTCATTCATAAATCAATCGACCAAATTGACCCATTGAACAAAATTTTGATCACAACATATGGACACACCTGTCTCGCTGATATCCATAAATAGCGTCAATTCTTTTCAATGCCTCCACGAATGTCACTCCAGTCTCTCCCCAAAAGCTCTTCTTTCACAAAGAAGTTAACCCCGGATCCGCGAGTGCCTTCTGTTGCCGTTGCACAGGACCCTGAAACCCCACAAGAACTATTTTACATTGCTCGCAGACTTCTGGCTGGCTCTTACACCTATTGTAAGCCAACGCCCCGCAAAGAATATCATTTTCTCACAGCTTCACCTTATGCTCTGGATACATTAGGGCTCCACAGCGACGAAAGATACAACGATGAATTCCAGAAAATCGTTTCAGGTGAAAAGGTGTTAACGGATCCTTTCCCATATGCTCAGGCCTATGCTGGATATCAATTTGGACAGTTTGCCGGTCAATTGGGAGATGGACGAGTGATTAATCTTTTTGAGGCAAAAAGCGCAAAGGACGGCACAAGATACGAAATACAGCTCAAGGGAGCTGGGAAAACTCCATTCTCACGGTTTGCCGACGGAAAAGCCTTGATGAGCTCTAGCATAAGAGAATTTGTAATCAGCGAAGCTCTTTCTGCACTTGGAATCCCTTCCACTCGGGCTTTAGCCATCACAGTTCTCCCGAAAACTTATGCCATGCGTGCACGTCACGAGAAATGTGCTGTTGTGTGTAGAATGGCACCATCTTGGATTCGGATAGGAACCTTTGACCTATACAAATGGCGTGGGGATCGGAAAGGACTAATTGATATAAGCAATTATGTTATTGAGGAAGTGTTCCAGAACAACATGCTCACCAATAAGCAGGTCTTGGCTGAGGTTGAGAGAGAGATAAAAAAGGACGACATTGTTCTGACGCGCTATGATAAGATGTATCTGGAGATTGTTGCCCGGAATGCCAAGACTGTTGCTCTCTGGCACGTTTATGGCTTTTTGAACGGTGTGCTTAACACAGATAACACTTCAATTATGGGGCTCTCAATGGACTTTGGTCCATTTGCATTTATGGAGTATTTTGATCCAAATTATACTTCGAATCATGACGACCACACAAAAAGATACAGTTATGCTAACACTCCAAGTGCCATTTGGTTTAATCTAGTGAAACTTGGTGAGGATGTGGCAGAGTTGATCGGGGCCGACCAAGAGCTGCTGGACAATCCAGAATTTAATGAGAAAATGAAAGAAGAGTGGACGGAACGAATGATCACAAGAGCCAACAAAATAATTGATATTGGTGCTAGCATTTACGAAAAGTTATTCATGGACGATTATCTGAATATGATGTGCCAACGAGTTGGTATTACTCCACAGTCAACGGATCATACACAGGTACTCGGTCCAATGTTTGAAATGCTTCAGGCAACTAAAGTGGACTACAACGGGTTTTTCAAAATCTTGGAATCTATTTCTTTTGAAGGTAGCTCATTGAATTATGATGAGGTCGCCCAAAAGTTTATTCCGCCAAATTTTAAGGAAGATTTGGTGAATGAGTATACTAAGGAAAATATTTTGCGGGAGCTTAAAAGTTTCCTCGTGGTGTTTAAAGACAGAGTTGACCAGGAAGGATTAAGAGATGCTGACAGACGTGCTCGTGCATCAGTGGTCAACCCCCTATTTGTGCCCAAGAATTGGATGATTGACGAGGTGATCGAGTATACCGTCGAAAACGACCTAAGTCCAGCTTACCTTGACAAGATGATGAAAATGAGTACCAATCCATACGATGCTACTAAATGGGGTGAAGAACTACCAGATGTGCAAGAACGGTGGTGTTCGGATGTTCCTTTCGAGATGAAAATGGGACAATGTTCATGTGCCAGCTGAATGTTCTGTTTGGCCAATTTAAGTTTTCTCAAATGCAGGTTAAATATATATACATATTATATTATTCTATCCTGTTTCCATTTATAGTTGTGTTTGCTATGGCAGATGGACCAAGTGCCTTATCCAAGATTGTGGACCGCTTAAAGCCAAGTTCCGACTTGAAACGACAACTCTCTTTCTGGAAAAAAACGAAGCACGATACCAAGGCTCTGTCAGACCAGAATTTCAACGCTGACTCTATATACCCTTTGCAATCTCCTGTCAGCCACATTTCTTCTGCAACCACAGAGCATACAACCATCCTTGGTCCGTCTCACGGTATAAAATTACAAAACAGTTTCGTCAGCATGAACGACGGCAGGAAAGACTCTTCGGAGCAATTTTATTTAGTATCAAGTGAGGAAAGACGACTCACCTCCTCCTCAAACACCGAGGTCTCTTCATTGTCATCGGTCCACTCTGTGGCACCAAACCCTGAGGCAGTGAGTGACCTACTCAATCTCTATTTAGAGCCTGATTGGTATAGTATGGTGTTTGCGGCTGCTCATTTTGACTACTATGCAACCACCTATTAACCCAGTACCTCTCACAAAGAAATATCATTGAAATAAAAACTAAATAAAATGATCTGACTCTTCAGAATTTAGCAACAACGCTTGCAAACTCGGCTCCTTGGATCTTGGCCACCTCCAGCTCTGCAGCAGAAACCTGGCGAGACCCATCGGAACCGGCAATTGTGCCTGCTCCCCATGGAGAACCACCGTGGACCTCGTTCACATTGCTCAACTGAGCAAAGTTCTTGGCGTAGCCTAATGGAACGTAGATCATTCCATGATGCACCCATGTAGATAGAGAGTTCACCACGGTCATTTCGTTACCACCGCCAGTACCCGTAGACACGAAGACACCGAATAGTTTATGGTAAAGACCACCTGTAGCCCATAAACCTCCAGTTCCATCAATGAAAGACTTGAACTGAGCGGGGAAGTTACCATATCTAGTTGGAATTCCAAAAAGGAAACCGTCGTAATCTTTTAGCATGTCCACGGTTGCAATTTCATAATCCCTCTTTGGAGGGGCCCCCATCTGCTTCAGAATGGAGTCTGGTAAGGTTTCAGGGACTTGGAAAATTTTAACAGAAACACCCGTCTCCTCCACACCTGCCTTGACAGCTTCGGCCAGGGTAGCAACGTGCTGATACAATGAGTAGATAATAATCTGGTTGTTAGTTCTGCAACCTCAATGGTAGCAAGTTCATACATACCGCCACTTTTTTAGCCATCTTTAGAAAGTTTTAGAATATCTGCCAATAATTTAAGTTAGGCGGATATACCTTTATATACATTATAGGATTGCTCCCACAAAACCTTGAGCAACCGTTTTATCTGTCAAATGACACTCTAATTTCCTACACTTGCTGATTTGTACATATGGCTGTGCGGTTTGCACAGCCCGAGATATAATTTACAATGTTGAAACAATTGTTTACGAAAAGTGAAAATTCTAAACAGGAATAACTGATTGTTTGACAAGTGTCTCAGATCCGCCATATAAATAGAGATGACAACGCAAAAAGGGCCTAACTCACCGCCAAGGGCTGGCTCTGCTGTTATGAAGCCCACATACTACTCCTCCTTTAGTGCATCAAACCCCATGAGACGGAGCAGCAGCCAGTACATGAACGACATCGGCATCGAGACCCCTCCAGAATCCGCTTCTGAACAGTACTGGCGCGCATTGATTCCAAACGCTGTGTATTTTAGTGGCAATGACGATCTCTTTGGTAAAGTGGTCTCTATGGTGTACCAAAATCAAACAACCAAGAAGCTCAGTTCCGTGGTGATCAGTGTACACGGTCAGACAATAGTTGACTCAATGTCACTCAGTGTAAAGTCAAAATACTATCCAGCTGTGAAGAACATTACTGAGAATGAGCGCAAAAGTAGTGTCAGAAAGGCACTAGCCATCTCCAATTTACGAACGTTCGCCAAATTAGACCCGAAAACAACTAAATTGATGACAGAGAAGGCTCAAATAGATCCAGCTTTTGACTGGGATGAGACGGCTGCTGGAAAGCTGGCCTCTGAAATGAGCCTGATAGATTCTAGAATACCTTCAGAGGTTGGTGAACTTCTGCTTAAGTTAGGGTTCATGCAATCGCAGAAGCAAAGAACCTCTCACGTGATCGACGTCGTGTATACCAACACTGCTAACCAGATGGACATTGACAAAAACAACGAACTTGCGTTTTTGCTTGGTGAACAGTTAGAACATCTATTCGACCCGTTGACGGAGTACTCGCCAGAGCCAACAGAGAATGCATACAAGCCTCCAGTAGATACATCAGGACTTGAGGGGCATGATGATATACTAGTCAAGAGCATTTGCAACGAACTAGTAAAGGTCCAGACGAATTTTACTGTATCATTGGTGCAATTCTTGCAGAAGTTCTTAATACCTCTTCGAGTTGATGTTTTGGAAGGGAAAATCCCCAACTACACAACCTCAAAGCTAAATCAGGTGTTTCCGCCAACGATTGACGAAGTCACCAGAATTAATTGTATTTATCTTGACGTGCTGAAGACCGCTTTGCCTTATGGCAGTTTCGAGATGCTTAAAGCGAGCGGTACCACAATTCCATACTTCTATAAAGCGCATATGAGGCACGAGGCTGCTACAAAGAACTTCCATACACAACTTGAGATATTTATGCAAGACATGCAACAAGCGGGATATGCAAAAATGACGTACGATAAGAAAACAATCGAGTCCATTGTCAATGCGTCTTTGAACTTACCGAAGTTACAATTAATTCTCGATCGGCTAATGAAGACAAAGAAATGGCCGGAGCACCTCCAACCAGAAGTGGACGAATATTATGAATCATGCTTAGAAACTATAATTTCATTTGGAAAAGATAAGCTAAAACCCTATAATCACAGAATTTTCACTCCAACAGGGAAAATACTGACCGAACTGGCTAGCGGATGGCCAGCAGAACTTCAATACGGTTGGCTTACGCGAAGAGTGGTTGCAATATTTGACGTGCAGAATCTTTTGAAGAATTCGGTCAAAAACCATGGTGTGCTTATTATATTCAGCGATCATATAGTATCACTGGAGATTGTCGACGATCTCTACTACTACGATATATTTGAGACCGATATTCACGTTCATAGGCCATCTATCGCAGATGTGTTGATGCATTCGTTGGTTAATGAGGTGCCATTTGCGAAAATGCCGAAAATGAAAGTGGAAAGATGGTGCCACATCGATCAGACAGAAGCCCAATATTACAATTATGATGGTAAGGCTTACGTGCAGCTGTTCAATGATGAAGCCGTCGGCGTGTATGAGATTTCGAAGTATACAGGTTCTCATGTTATCGAAGTGTTGAATAAGGCCAGAATACTGAACAAATCCCAACCTTTCCATCTTTTCCGTGCCGCAGATGATATCAACACTCTTTATTACACAGCTCATGAGCATGACTCTTACAAGTCTGAAGAGATGAAGTCCTCTTTTGCGCTATTTTTGAATCGCCCCTTCAACGAGGAATATATTCAACAGTATGGGCTATATGGCTTTATTACACTGAATTACGCTTCTGAGAGGATTATGATTGAGGGTATCAATCAGAGTTCAGAAAGTGTGAGGATGGAAGTGGATCCAAATAAGCTCTCGTCCACCCTACTTGAGGAAATATTTGAGTTGCTTGATAGACAGCTTACCTATTCCAATCCCCTTGTGGCTTCGAAACTGTATGACAGAAATAAAGAGCTTGTCGATAAAGCATTAGCTGTCATTAACAGTACTGAAGATGAGCGGAAAGTTGAATTCAAAAAGATTCATAAGGCACATCAATTGCAGATTGAAGACGCCAAAATCAGGCAGGAAAACGAAAAATCGAAGTCGAGATCAAATTCACTTGAGCTACTCAATAGCCACAGAGTGAGTTCGACAAAAATAACAAGACCAAAGCCGACGAAAGATCCCTTCTTGAAACGCCTGTTCAAGAAGGAAAATACAAGTGGGGAACTGAAACTCCACGCTGCCAAAGCTTCAAAAGCCGAAATCTTAAGCTCTTCAAAGTCACAATCTCCTAGTAGCACAAGCGATCTTACGAGTAATGAATCTCGATCCACGTCGGTACACAATACTTTGCCCGTGGTGAGTGCTCGGCAAATTCTCGACAAATCGACAATACGTCAAGTTTCTGCCGCTGAATCTGATAATCTGGTTGATAGTTTTGGACTAAACATTGACAAAATTAGGCGCGAAGACTCGGTGCGCTTACAGGGTGCAGTTCAGGATCCACGTCAAGAGAGTTTAGCTAGATATTTCAGCAGCTCGAGAAAACAACGGGATGAGCACGAAAAAGAGCTCAAGGAAAAGGGTATGCGCCAGGTGATGGAACAAGAAGCATTGCCCCTCGGCACTAATGGACTGTTGTATTCTCCTAGTGTGACAGCCAAATTAAGTCATCTAAAAGATACCGATCATGGGAATAATTGGACAGCTTTTACTAGCAGAGAAAACTCCTTCCATGATAAGTCTGCGAATGAATCGGTAATTGAACGGGTAAAAAGCATTGTCAAGAGGCCTAACATTGAGAAATCACGCAAGAAGCATGAGTTTTCCGTGTTGAAGGAAGTCAACAGAAAGTCAAAACCTGGGTCCCCTGTTGTCAAGAACTCAGAGAAGCCTGCTGTTCATGCTGTATCGCCGGTCCAAGTTGCACATGAGCAGTTCAAGAATTACACCCCTATCCCTGAAGGTGAGGTGGAAATGGACATGTTCGCAGACATTGACTTGTCGAGCTCCTTTGATGTTTCGCTTCCTGACTTGAGCACTGATCTGGAAAACTCCGGACCATCTCATGTTGATGAGGCAGAATCTGAGAATGTGAAGTTTTTCACACCAAGAGAGGAGTCCAAGGAGGTTTTCCAAGAACCTTCACTTCCCGTGAAACACAGTGACCAATCTTCATTGTGCTCGGCACTGCAAGAGATGAGAGACAATACAATTGGGGAAGTTCTTGTAGGAGTTTGGAACAAGGAAAGCATTGTTTCCAGTCCATCTTTGTACACTGGCATTATGAACGACGAGTCGTATGCTTACTTGGCTCCATTACTTTCTGGACATGTTAATTTGGATGGTACAACACTTAAAGACAAAAAAGAGGACGTTGATTACGATGGTGTGCTTGCACGGAATTTGAAAGAAAGCTCCTTAAGATACTTAGCAGGATTTGTTGAAGACTGAGCAGATACACATAGAATGTCTAGCATTGATTTTGACAGTGAAGTCAATGAATATATATATTCTGGCAAAATCAGTAAATACACGGCCTAAACCAGTATTTTTGTAGCAATGCTAGAATTTAAACATTGAAACTTATTCTATTCTGTGTTCTCCTGAAACCTTTACAGCATGGCGTACGGTGCTCAAAATCAGCGGAATAAGACTGTCTATTTCATATTTCTCGTTTTAATCCTTTCTGCCGTATATTTCTATTCGGTGTTGGGAGAGTTGGAAAGCCACATAGTGAAGGTTGACACATTAAGTCGTGATCTTAAAAATGGCACTGTTCTCTTGGACAAAAATCAACTGGATGACTTGAGAAGAGAAGGAAGTGTGATAGGAGCAGAACTTGGAGGAGGAATGGGCGTCTACGGGTTTGTCGGAGTGCGAGCTAACACATATTCGTGGACTAATTGCGCAACATCTAAAGTGACTGTATTCAAGACTGGCCCTTTATCTGGAATAAAGGACATCGCACTCTGCACTGGTGAGTTCGCAATCTCGGCAGTTGCATCTTCATTAGTGGGGGCCGTAGTTGGAAGCACTGCCCTCAATTCGCATTTCGACCCGACTAAACATGACTAAGGAACCGAAATTTATGGAGAGTAGGAGAAGGACTCCTGGCTTCTCAGAAGTTTTGATGCTACAAACAAGGGCTCGGCAGTTCACCGCAGAATTATCGGGCAAAAGGTTATAGGTATGTCAAAAGTTAAGTTCAGTAAAAGCTGGAGAAAAATTATTTGAAAAATTGGTCTAAAAATTAAATCTCTAATGTCGGAGCTGCATGAGCTTTGCAGACTTAACCGTCCTATAACCGATACGCATTTGGCTCAGCTCAAAGAGTACTTGTCAGCAGGAATTCCCGCAACGTATACTCTTGAAGAGGCCGATCAGGTTGAAAGAGGAGTTGAAGAAGAGCTTGCATCCACTACCACTCCATTGCATATAATATGTGAACATATTTCTGAAGACTTCACATCTGAGGAGCGGAAAGTTGTTACTGCAATGATTGACGAGCTATTTTTGAACGGAGCAGGATGGTCTCTAATAAGTAGTAAGAACGAAACCCCAGGTTGTGTCTTGGAGAGACGAGGATTCCAGGGATCAAGTTACTGGGAGCAAATAGTCTCTGCTGGTGTTCGTGCTGAGGTGCTTCTGAGACATATGGAGTCAAATATCGAGTTCATTGATGAAGATGAAATTCCAGAGACTGAGGATGAGGTCGTGAAAGAGGAGCAAAAACCTGTGAATAAAGAGTACGATCCTGCTGGTGACTCTTCTGACTATCTCAGTAGTAAACTTGAGTACACAGACGGTGCACTATTGACTGACAGAAAGGATGGTGTGATGATGCAATGGGAAGAGAAATTAATGAAAGCTGGTTGTGATTCTTTGTTCAAGAGTATTGAAGACCCCAAAGATGTAGTGGTGCTGAATATCGGATTCGGTATGGGAATAATAGATACCATGATTCAAACCAAATCTCCTACAAAACATTACATTTGTGAAGCGCATCCAGATGTTCTAGCAAAGATGGAGAAAGATGGGTGGATGAGCAACGAGAACGTCGTGGTGCTTAGGGGAAAGTGGCAGGAAACTCTGCCACCGCTTTTGAACCAAGGCATTTTTTTTGACGGCATTTATTTCGATACTTTCGGTGAACAATATTCGGACATGTTGGAACTATTTGACTTGGTTGTTGGCCTGTTGAAGCCAGAGGGTATTTTTTCGTTTTTCAACGGATTGGGTGCTGACAGACTTGTCTGCTACGAAGTGTACAAAAGGGTGGTAGATTTGGACCTCGCTAATTACGGAATGAAGATTGAGTATACAGAGCTTGAAGTGCCATCTGCTACACAAGTGGGTGCGAAGGATTCGGTTTGGACTGACATTTATAGGCCCTACTGGACCTGTCCGGTGTACTATCATCCCGAGGTGAGATTTATGTAACTAGTGAAATGGGGTGTGGGGTGTGGTTAAGTTAGAATTTTAAAGGCCTATAGGTGTTTTGAACCAGCATGTTTTCCAAGATCTCGCAGATCAGTAAGAATCTGACGGATGAGTTTTCGCGGATCAATGAGGAAGTGAGCAATGCTCGTAAGCAAGGATCTGCGTCGCCTAATGCTTCGATCGATCCTACTACTGCTAACAAGATTCTATCGACTCAGACGCCTGAGCCCGAGAACATGACACAACCTCAGGAACTCAGCGCGCCAGAAATGAGTTCCGAACCTAGCGGGTCAAATCTAACAATTCCAGGTACCAATGTTTTATACAGCGAACTTCCTGGTGAAATACGAACCAGATTGCGTAAATTTGCCAAGTACGAGGAAAAGTATCCGGTTCTCTTTGAAGCCTACAAAGCTGAGAAACGCAAAACATTGGTGATTCATGCCTTTGAAAATATGCTACGCGAAGTGACGCCGTGCTCAGGAATAGGAGAGGTGGATGCGATGAGGGACTATCTTGGAGGATTACAATCAAAACTAGGACTCTTGGAGACGGAGTTACGACAAGCGGTCGCCAAAGAAGCAGATCATAAGAAAGTTGTCGAAGATCTTGAAAGACTACGTGTTGAGAAGAAGGCTGGTAGTGGCGAGGAACTGATGTTGAGGCAAGAAGTGGAAAAACTGAAGAGCGAGCTAAAGACTTTAAGAGAGCAAGAGGCAGCCGATTCCAAGGACAGAGAGAATATTGTCAAGGAGAAGGAATCTTTGAAATCTAAACTTAAGGAAGTGGAAACATTGAGCAGGGACAAGCAAGAACTAGAACAGATCGTGAAAGAAAAAGAAGATTTAGTTACAGAAAGAGACGCATTGATAAAGCAAAAGGACGAGCTCATTTCGGAAAAAGAAGCTAAACTTAGTGACTCTATCAGTGAAGCGGATAAGTTAAGGACTCAAATTAGGGAACTACAGAAATCGATAGAGTCTAGTAACAAGTTAACACAGCTATTCAAAGATAAGGTTGCGGCCTTAAGTGAAGAATTAAAGGGCAAGAGCGAACCGAGAACCGAGGGTCCAAAGAAAGGAAAGAAGAAGAAGGGTTCTAAACCTGTTGAATTTAATGAGGCTGAACTGATTGAGCTGAGACATAAATGCGAGGTTTTGGAGAAGAAAGTCTCGGAATCAGAAAATCTTGAGGTTCATGCGAGAGAGCTTGAGAAGCAAATTCAGTCCCAAACAGAAGAGATCGAGAACCTGCGTGATATGTTGCGTGATGTTGGTGACTCGCTTGTTACAGCCAAGGATGAGCTGAAAGCCGTTCAAGAGGAACAGGAGAAGACGCTTTCCACGAAGCAAGAAGAGCTTTCAAATCTTAAATCGGAGCTTGAGGAAGTCAAAGCAGAGCTGGAGGTGTTGCGAATCCAGAATTCTAATGCTTTGACGGAGTACGAGCGGGTCAAATCCTCACTGGAGAAAAAGATAACTAGTATGAAGGAGGTGCAGTCGAATGGTAGCGTTGAAGAGGTGGCAGCGAAAGAGGCAGTGATTGACAGTTTGAGAAAGCAGATCGAAGAACTGAAGAAAGGATTTGATGTGAACTTCAAAAGCGTTGGTGAGGAAAACACACAATTAGAGAAGCGAGTCAACGCTTTGATAAAAGAAAAAGAGGCTTTGGAGAAAAAGGTCAGCGAGTTCGGCGGATTAAAGGATAGCGAAGTGAAACTGAAGTTGGACCTTGCCAGTGCACAGTCTTCACTAACACGTAAAGATAGGCAAATCAATGAGAGGGAAAGTCGACTCAAATATTTAGAGGAGGAGAAGACCAAGCTCAACGATACAGTTATTGAGCTTAAGGTCAAAGTTAGTGAGCTCAAGTCTCAGATGAGTTCTAATGCTGAGGCAAAGAATGCGTTGATGACCAAGAATGAAAGTTTGCGTCAAGATTATAATGAGTTGATGCTGAAATTAAACAAGGTTAGCACCGAAAATAATCGGTTGCTCAAGAATTACGAGGAGATCAAAGACCGCTATGAGGAACTAAAAAACTCTAAAGTCACTTCTTCTGAACAGGTTGAATCGATCAAACATCGGTGCGAGGAGCTTCTGATGCGCAATAGAGAGTATGAGAATCGAATGGAGGTGTTGCAAGAGGAGCTCTCGGATGCTCGGTCGATGCTTCAGGAACGTACCAGAGAGGCGGGAACAATTCGGCAATTATTGATGGACACCGAAGGTAGCCAGAATTCCAAATTGAGAGACCTTAATGCTCGTTTGGAAAGGGTCGTCGAAGAAAGAGATGCTCTGGAGCGCGATTCGACACTTAACTTGAAAAAGAAACAACGTGAGATTGACGAACTACGTACGAACCTTGGAAATATGCGTGATGAAGTTGAGAATTTACGCAGAGAGAAAACTGAAGCGGATGCGAGAATTGACGAACTGATTACATCGCTCCAAAGTAAGCCGGTCAACAATGATCAGCAGGATACTACATCGGTGCACGATGGCAAGTTACTTGAGAGTCTTAGGGATACATTACAAGAAAGCGAACAGCGAATTAGAGAGTTGGAGACAATGAATGTTGCTCTCCACAAGGTTAATGAAGAGACCTCCCAGAAGCTTGTTCGTCTTAACAAAAAATACAAGCTGCTATCCCAGCAGTATCGGACCACCAGAGAGCGGCGCGAATCCGTGGCAAGTGTGGATTCTGCACCTTCCTTGCCAGCTGTGAGTCGATCCACTAGTATGGGTGAGCTTGGTGTTGCCGAAAGTCCCTCGGACACACAGGAGAAGATGGAGTATGTAAAGAATGTCATTTTAGGGTTCCTGGAGCACAAAGAGCAGCGTGGGATTCTTCTACCGGTTATTAAGACACTGCTGTTCCTTACAGACAATGATGAAAGACGACTGATGAGTTCTCTACCATAGACATAGATATTCAAAGAGATGAAATCTTTTATGAACTTGAAAATTAAATTGTTAAGTAAATTAATTAATCATCAATTATTTACAAGTATCGCATTCTATCACAGTTTTGTCATCCATAAAAGGTTGCAGAACCTCTGGAATCGCTATAGTTTTGCTTTCTGGATCGTAGTTATTTTCAACGATTGCCAGGATTAAACGTGGAACAGCACATGCTGTGCCATTTAAGGTATGCACATATTTCAACTTTCCTGTCTTGTCACGGTATTTCGCGTTCAGACGTCTGGATTGATAATCCAGACAGTTAGAGGTGGAGCTCACTTCCCCCCATGAGCCCCTTCCTGGCATAAATACCTCAATATCAACTTTTTTGTAAGCTGGAGCCCCCAAATCGTCCCATGGCATGAGCAACACACGAGCAGGTAATCCAAGGCTATTAATAAGCTGTTTCTGAAAGGAAACAAGCCGCTCAAATTCGGCCTGGCTCTCGGTTTCTTCGCCTACAGTCCAGGAAAAAAGCTCGACCTTAGTGAACTCGTGAACTCGATAAAGACCCCTAGTATCTCTACCAGCTGCGCCAGCTTCTGCACGGAAGCTTCGCGAGAGTCCGACAACATTACGAGGCAGATCGACAGACCTTAATTCAGAGTCGATGCTGAGCGCAGCCAGTGAGATTTCGGCGGTTCCAATCAAACAAAGGTTATCATGTGTCAGTTCGTAGACCTGACGCTCGTTGTTCGTGTCCCTTGGTTTGAATCCACAGGCACTGGTCACTTCCGTCTTGACAATCGAGGGTGGAAGCACCATTTTAAATCCGGCCTTGCGAGCCATTTTCATTGCATACTGAACCAAGGCTTGCTCTAGAAGAGCTGCATCACCCATCAGGTAGTACCAACCACGACCGGACACTTTAGAGGCGTGCGCAAATTCTGCTAGTCCTGCTCTCTCCAAAATTCTCTTATGATCATAATCGTCAGATGGTTGTAGATCGAAAGCTCCCGTTGTGTTGAGGTAATCTAGCACCTTCTGTTCCTTTTCAACCTCGGGATCAATTATGTTTGGAAGCTGTTCAACCATCGCAGCCAGCTGCGAGTTAAGCTGTGCCAGCTTTTCCTCTCCTTCTTTCAAAATTGGTTTCAGCTTGCTTAATTCGTCGATAAGACGTTGCTCGTCCACCTCCTCCTTACCAGACTTGCTGGCCTTCATCTGTTTTTGAAACAAATTTACATTTTGTCTGACCCGCAACAGGTCCTTCCTGATCTCAAGATACTCGTAATAAATGGCTGTGTAATTTTCGAGCGGGAAGGAAACTTTCCGTTTAGCACAAATATCTCTATAGTTATTTATATTTTCATGAAAGAACTCGAGATTGAACTGAGATTGATGCAAGGTCCCTAAAAGACGTACACTCCTCAAAAAGGATTGCCCAACTATTCGAGTTGGTTGTAGAGATATTCTCATCAAACTTGTCTCGACTAATTAGATTTTTCTTTTCGCACGGAACTTTTTTCGTTAAAAGCGCGGCTCACTAAGTTGGCCGTGAGCCGCAGAGCCAAAAACGGAAGCTCAATTATCACTCGGACTGGAAGGGTTCTATATAAACAACCTATACCCCTAAGTCGCACTTGATTCCAGCCACATCCACTAATACAGTTCATGGTATCGTTCATCCTTTCCATCAACCATCCGCCGAAAACAAACAATTTTTTCAATCCTAGGAATCCTGAGGTAAAAGGGGTCCTAAAAGCTGTCATCGGCCCCAAAGTCCATATTGTAGCAGTGAATGCTTGCTTTAAAGGTTTAATAACAACCCAGATTACTCGCAGAGGTTTCACATACTCATATTCTATGAATATGGATGGCTCTACGAGAACTCATAAAGTGCCTCATTCAGAGGTTATTGAGAACTTCTATCCCCTGTTCTGTTATAGACATCAACTAACACCATCAAACTCTGTTCAGGACTCATTTGCCAAAGATTCGAATCTTGAACTACCATTTTCGTTCCGTTTCCCGGTTGAGCGGCAGCTTTTACCATCCTCTTTCTCATGCCATGGAGAAGAGGGAATAAACAAGGGAATGGTTACCATAGAGTACACACTCGAGTTTGAGCTGGTGCGCAACAATGATGATCCCGTCCGCGTTAAGTTCCCGCTCCTTTTCCAATGCGATTCCGATCCAAGTTCCGATCACGTGACAGTTCATGCAAGCGAAATGGCTCAACTGTATACGGATAGCTTGAAAAAAATAATTGTGTATGGAGGTGCGGTGGTGGTAAATCCACTTACGACATTCCCGAAATATGCGCTACCATTGCGAAAACTGTTGTGCAATTACCAGAAACAGTCCGATCTTACTTGCGATGTTCCATTGAATGTTAAGCTGACTACCGTCAGTCATCTGGATTTTGGTAGCAGCATCCATGACCTTGGATCCTTAAGGCTTTCAACACCAGCATCTAACAATTACTCCATTAATGGGATTTCCACAGGAGTTGGAGAGTTAAGAATAGCCAACTTGAAGATTTCCATAATCTCTGAGATGGATCTGATAGTAGGTAACATCGCAGTCCACAATGCAGGAACTCCTGTTGAGCTTCTCAACCACGACTATTCATCAGGAGAAGAGCCACTATATGATGTTGCTGAGTTTGAAGAACAGGGCAATCTTTTATTGCTCGAAATTCCTCTGGGGAATTTGCTTCCTGACATCTCCTTGATCGATCTACTAAAAAAGCCATTTGTACCAAACATCAAGATCGGTACATATTTTAGCAACAGCACACAGATTAAGTTATCCGTGACAATCGCCAACAACAGCTTCTCCAAGACTCAGACGCGCAAGTTTGAGTTCAAACATAATATTACCCTTGGACCAGTCGAGAAGCCCGCTCCCGACTATGATTCAATTGAGCACGCACCAGCACCAGCATACACTACACCACAGCAAACTAGCGATCCGATACTACTCATGGCTGACGGACTGGGAGCTTTAGCACCTCCTGTTTATTCGTCATCAGTTCACTGTAGATAAGCTGGACACCTCCCACCAGGTTATAATAAATATTAATACACCTGAAGCCTGAAAAATAAAGATAATCGATTGATATGTCGCGTAGAAGGGTCCGGCAATCAGAAGACGGACAGGAGTCGCAGGTTCGGGGTCCGAGCAGTGCACTTACATCATTCTTACGGGAACAGGGTATCAGTGCAGAAGCAATCAGATTACGTTATGAGGAGGGGTTACGACGTCAACTTGAAGAGGAGGAAAGTGGCGAACAGGCTGAAAACTTGGCTTCTGATGACTCTGGCGAGGAGATATTGGAAGGCGAGGAGGAGACAGAGGAGATACGTCGACTTCGTGAACGTGCACGAGCCAAACGACATCGTGCGCGCGATGATGACGGTCTCGATGATGATGAGAAGGAAGAAGGCAACAACTTTTGTATCGAGTGCGACAGAGAGTTTGTGATTACTGTCTATTCGAAAAGAGTGGAAAAGTATGGCAGGATTGGATACCTATGTCCAGAGTGCACGAGTAATGAAATCAAGAGGCAAAGAGTTGCAAAAAGAAACGAGATCGAAGCTCGTAAACGGCGAAAGAAGGTGGCTGCTGCGCTGTTGGATAAGCAAGAGTTTAAGATTCCTACATTACAGGATTGTTGTATAAATGTTATCTCCAAGAATATCGATGCTGTGGAGCTTCTGGGTGATATTGGAGTGGTCAATATGAAGAAAATCAGTCGAATTTTATCCAAGAACCGTTCGCTTGATAATCGCACGATGGCTTTGTTTCTGGATGGATCTATGAAGGAGATTGAGTTTTGGGATTGTTCGAAAGTGGACAGTACTGCTCTGAACAAAATTGCGGCCTTCTGTCCTAACGTTGAGACGTTAGTCCTGAATATGTGTGGGCGTTTGCACAATGACAATTTAAAATACTACGGACAGAAGCTTAACAATTTGCAGCACCTACATTTGAATGGTGCCTTTTTGATCAATGATCAAGCCTGGCAAGATTTTTTTGACAGCCCTGTTGGCAAAAATCTAAAAGGATTTCATCTGAAGAATACGCACAGATTCTCGCCGGACTCTTTAATTTCGCTCTTGGACAATTGTGGAAACAACTTGGAGGCCCTCACACTGAGTAAATTGGATGGCCTTACCTCCAAATCTGTTTATGATATTCTGCCCCATTATTTACAGAAGTTAAAATACTTAGAGATTTCGAACCCAAACAAAGAAGAGCTGATTGATGACGAGTTGATCATAAATCTCCTTGGTGTTAATGGGGAAACATTAGAGACGCTAATATTGGATGGGTGTTCGGGATTGACAGATGAATTCATGATATCTGGTATTAAACCCTTCTGCCCAGCTCTCACTAAACTTTCGCTTGTCATGCTTGATCAGATCACGGATTCTGGCATGTTGGAGCTTTTTACAGACTGGGACATGAATGGTGGTCTGATGGACGTGAATCTGAGCCGCTGTATTGAGCTAGGTGATGCCTCTGTGTACGCGATGCTCGAACATTCAGGCCAGACGTTGGTTGAGCTATCCTTAAACTCAATCAAAAACTTGACGAGGAACCTTTTCAAACAACTCGGTCGAAACATTCGATTCCCACTGCTTACCTCGTTAGATATAGGCTTTGTGCGGTCTTGTGACGATTCTGCCCTTGCTGTGCTTTCCCGGATTGCACCAAAGTTGTCAATCTTAGAGGTCTATGGTAATAATAGGTGTACTGGCGCGGCCATTGTGAGAGATAACCTCAAGGTCATTGGACGTCAAAGCGATAGTATATAAAATGGATGTCGCACCATTACTTTTTTAAATTGTTTTATAAAAATACAGGGTTTTATTATTTAGCTCCATCATCCATTTGTAAGTACTTTGGGGGCATGGAGGCGCGTTCAACATTTGCAAATCTCGGGATGCGAGCTGCCTGCAGTTGTTTAACCAGTGGAATCTCGAAATCAATAGGATCCACAAGTCGAGGCCGGTACTCAGTGATGACACCTGGATGGCCGTTTTCTTTGAGGAGTCGTTTATTGACTGGCTCCTCGTCACGATTTGGATCCAAACGAGCCTTCAGAAAATGTTTCATATGTGTAGAGGATTCCGGATCTGTTTCTAGGTAAAACCTAATAAGCTCGCGACTATTTGTCTGCAACTGTTCCAAAGTGCTGTGTTTGAATGAAAACTCGACGTAAAGTTCAATCAAGTCGTTAATTCTTGCCGTTGGAAGTTGTCCATAATATTTCACATAGTTGATGATATTCGTGAGATTCTTCAAATTCTTCTGGGAAATCTCAAATTTGAAGAAGAAAGTCCAGTATGAGACGGAGCATCGCACAAGGTCTGACTTGAAGTACGATATCATAATGTTTCTTGCAGCTTTGGCATCGTTTTTGGTTAGCCAGTGAATTTTGGCAATCTCCACAACTAATTGTGGAGCATTCCACATATTTAAAACATGCAAAAATCGTTGAAGACTCTCGTCTAATTCATCGCTGTTTTGATTAACGTAAGCGTTTAAAACTTTCACGGTATCTTCCATCGTCATTTCTGCTCCACGAACCCGGGAAAGATACTGGAAATACTTTGAAATAGGCTGAACGTCGCCTGGATGGCTTGTGATCATACTCATGTATACCTGATCAGCCCGATCTAAGTCTTTCATCTTCAGCTCATAAAACCTCGCATACATGTATCTTATCGCAGGTTGATCCGCGCTAACAAAGATATCCACAGCTTTGTTGAAGAGAGAGAGAATGTATTCTGTTTCTCCATTATTACGAATAAGATATCGCAGATACCTCATCCATATTGTTTCGTAAGAACATGTCGGCACCAATGCCCGTTCATACAAAGATTTGATCTGCTCAGCATCTCCTTTAGATTCCTCGAAATCAAGATATGCAACCCATTTGGCCATTTCTTCGTCAGAAACTGGTAACATATCGAAGCTCTGCTTAGTTAGCTGGCTTTCATATTCCCATCTCTTGGTGACACCTGAATAGCAATCCGTGAATATCTCGTTGAAATATATGTCGCTGATTTCTTTGATTTGTTCCATGCCTAAGTCCTCTAACTTTGCGTTCGGATGCTGACTTTCAAGAAGTTGCTGTAACTTAACTGCCGGAATTAGATCCTCAATGGTAAAATTGGAAGTAATTTCATATAATGATTCAAAGTACCGCGCATACTGGTGTAGCGGGTACTTTACCACTTCCAATAAGATGTGCAAATACTCGTTGGACAGCTTTCCGGCGTGCTGGCCCTCCCAATCCAAGTACAAATCCCAAAGTGGATGCGACATGAACTGACGGCCAACATGCGAAACTGCTGTTTTGAAAAGCTCACGTATTTCTGACTCATTCTTGACATTGTTGGATATAAGAACGTTCAGGTAATCGACCCAAAGATCTGTGGAGTTCGTGAATGAGCTCAAGGCTTTTTCCATTATTACGATTGAGCCTTGGAGACCATTGATTGAATAGCTTATGGCAATATATCTCTTCCAGAACTCTACCAAGTAAGGAAATCGACTCAGAAGCCTTTCAATATCGAGTGAAAGCTGCTCAGAAAGGTCGGGGTTACTTTTCAAAGTCATTGACTGAGATGACACAAGGCCTTCGAAATAGGTAAGAATATCATCCCACAGTTGGAGATCTTTATCGTTTTCATTAAGTTCATTTCGGAAAGAAACCCACTGGGGGAAGCTGGCGAGCAATTCGTCAACATCTAGGGACTGATCCATCACCTAGTAAGCCTCTTTTACGATTGAGTGAAAATTTGAGTCGGTGCAAAGATGTAAGATTTTCTCGTGAATCAAGTCAGTGTTGTTTCTTGTTTAATTGCAATGCAGGTGATTTTTAAGGACTTCAAGAAGGAGAAGATTCCATTGGACGTCGAGTTAGGCGACTCTGTGCTTTCCGCAAAGGAAAAGCTTGCTTCTTTAAAAGAATGTGAACCTTCTCAGGTGAAATTTGTCTATTCAGGCAAAGTGCTACAAGACGACAAGACATTCGAAAGCTTCAAGATCAAGGAGAATGACCAGATAATATTCATGATCTCGAAACCCAAGAAGGCACCTGTGGCTGCTGAAACGGCTGCTAGTGAAGAAACTACACCAGCTGCTCCAGTGGCCCCGGTGGCGGACTCGTCTCAACCAGTGGCGGAGACACCAGCTGCGTTCGATGCGTCTACATTTGCATCGGGAGGTGTGAGAGAGACTGCTATTCAAAATATCATGGCTATGGGCTTTGAACGCGAGCAGGTTGAACGGGCCTTGACGGCAGCGTTTAACAACCCAGATAGAGCTGTTGAATATTTGCTTTCTGGAATTCCTCAGAGAGCTTCTGCTCGTGACCAACAAGAAGGAGCTCAAGAAACAGAAGAAGAAGGAGAAGGTGAAAATGATAATGAGGGAGTGAATGCTGCTTCAAATCCAGATAATTTGTTTGACGCAGCAGCTGCAGCAAATACCCAAGGACAAGAGGCAGACCCACAGCAGGGTGGTGATTTCATGACCTCGTTGCGTGAAATATTGCAGCAGCAGCCAGAGATGGCAGAGGCTGTTCTGCAACAATTGGCAGCCTCTAATCCACAATTAGCGGAAATTGTGCAATCGAATCCTGAAGCATTCATGAGATATATCACCGATGGTGATCAGAATGCGCTTGCACAGGCATTAGGAGTTCCACCGGAGTATACCGAGGGTGCAGAGGGCGAAGGTGAGTTGCCTGAGGGTGTCACACAGATTCAGATCACGCCCGAGGAAAATGAGGCAATCAGTAGGCTTTGCGAGTTGGGCTTCGAGAGAGATTTAGTGATCCAGGTGTACTTTGCTTGTGACAAGAATGAGGAAATGACGGCTAATTTACTATTTAGCGATCATGCCGAGTGATACATGTAATAGGGGGAAAGTAAGCTCAATGAAAGTTGTGAACTATATGTAAAATTATGCGGCGGTCTACACGGAAATTTCATCGAAAGATGAAATCTCTTTAAATTCAGAGCTACCAACTTCGGCGTTTCCAGGTCTCATCACAATGTAACTAACCATACCGGCTTTAGTAGCAGCATCCACCTCTTTCGGGTTATCACTAAGAAAGAGACAATCAGCTGGGCTTGACCCGATTGACTGTGCAATTTTCGTGTAGCTGGACACCTGTGTCTTAGGGCCGGCATTGACTGTATCAAAGTAGTCAGATATCAGTCCGTTTAGATCTTCTCCTGGAGTATCGTTATTTTCGTTGATACCTTTAACGTACTGGAACAACAATTTTTGAGCTTTCACAGATCCTGAAGAGTAAATGTACAGTTTTTTGTCTAATTTAGTGGTCCAGGTTTGCATGGCAACAATCGCATCTTCAAAAAGAGGAGCTTTAATCGAGCCCTCATGATAACCCTTAGCCCAGATAAAGCCTTGAAGTTCTTTGAGTACAGAATCCTTCACGTCATTATCCACCAAAGACTTGATATAGGAATGCAACTGCTCTTGGGAGGTAGTTTTATCCGAGGGAAATTTAGAAAGAATGTTATTAATTGGATCTGTCGATTTGGTAGAGATTGGATAGTTATATTGTCCGAGAATAGTTGGAATTTGCTCTAAAAAATAAGGAAAGAGAACATCTTTCACGAACGATATTGGACACACAGTGCCCTCAATGTCCAAGATGACGTTCCGCAACATAGTGCGATAAAATATTTTTTTTTTTTTAAATTTGAATTATTCTTCAGGACAGGTTTTCATAACCATCGATTGATCTGGGGAAGATTTTTGGCAGAGGACGACCTTTTTGAGATCCATGGACCCGCTACACGCAGCTGTGGTGGCCGAGGCTGCTGCTCGTGCTATCAAAAACTACGAACAGGACGACGATGTCTGGTCGAACAATTCAGGCACGCAAAGCCGTGAAGATGTGCCGGGAGCCCCGCGGAGTACCAAGGATACTTCAGACGACAAATTTATGTTAGATCCAGATTTGCAGCTTGAACTTGACAAGTACAGTAAGCAAGACCAGGGTGAACATAAAGACAAAGACGGTGTGTCGTTTGTAAATGGCGTTTGCACTCGATGCAAAAAAGACTTTGCACAAATGCCGGATAAACATTTCAGGCTGTGTTCGCATTGTCGTGAGCTGCAACGGCAGCGTTCGCGCAGATGGCAATTACGAACCAAAGAGAAACAAGGTGTTTGCAGACGATGTGGTGTAGAGATACCTCCGGAGCATGCTCAGTTTGTATTATGTGAGCACTGCCGCATGTCTTTAAGATCCAGAAAAGCAAGTCGTGCCGCGCTTGGGAAGTGTGTGCACTGTTCTGGACCTAATGACTCAATGGATGGAAAGTTTAAAGTGTGCTCTCGTTGCAGACAGAATGACAAAATTCGCAGGTCCAACTTGGAGAAAATTGGGGCTTGCAATAGATGTGCACAGCCACTAAACGAATCTGACAAGGACCATAAGGTGTGTATGAAATGCCGCACAAAGAAGAAGCGCGGAATGGCTATGCCCATTCCACCTGCAAAACGGGGAGCTTCAATGAAAACTGAAGACGAAGAAAATGGCAAACATAACGAAGCCCATGCTACAGTGGAAGCTGTTGCTGCTGCTGTGCTTAATGGACAACAAGCAGGGAACAATCAAGATATACTTCTCTCTGGGAATTTCCATCATCTACCTCAAATTCACCACTCTCAATTAAACCAGCAACTCAATCAACAACTACACCAACAGCTAACGCAACTAGATGATCACTCTTCTTCCAATACAGATGAGGATGTGGGTGCAAATTCACCAGATGAGGATATGAGTGGATCGCTAACCATCCCCGACCCCGATAAACTCTGTATTAAATGTGGAAACCATATCCATATAGATGATTTGAGTTTTAACCCAGCCACAAACATTTGTTCAAAATGTCTTGGGGATGATGACGACCCTGAAAACACTGCGAACTTGTTCATGAACCCCGAAGGCGACGACGAGATAGTGAAGGCTAATTGATTGGCGGTGCACGGATGTACTCGTTGCCCGTTTTAGGTTTTGGTAACCTGCTATCGGCTAAAAGCTACATAAAGGCTATTTAGTAATAATCACCTGCTGTTTACCCTAAACAAGCTTTTCTCCACTACTGTAGATAGAATTTATGCGCTAAAGCAGATAAAAGTATTAATCATGATGCCCGAGGATTGGTTATGTAAATTTGGACGGCTACCTGTGTATAGCACGACCCACAGAATAACGATTGACCACGCCAACAGATAATGATTATAGTAGGAAAATTGGATGTTCAATAGATTATCACTGCTCGAGAATGAGAAATAGGAACGATAGTAAGAGAACTTTGAAATTTGATCAAACCCCCTCGTTTTTGCTCTCAGAGGGGGATAGATGGGCACACGATCCTTATCAGCGCTACTTTGCATTGAAAATAGGAGAGTCGCTGCCTACAGGATGGCAAACCTCGATAGAAAACAAAAATAACAGGTTCAGACACGAGTACATTACTTTGCATGAAAAGGATTTGAAGGTCACGAATATTGCCAGACCGGTCTACGGTTTGTCCACTACTTATGCCACGCCAGATAGAACGCCAGAAGAAGTGTCAACTGAATTGGAGCCATCCCCACCTGGATGCATAGATACAACTGGATGTGACCAATCATTATATCTGTCACCAGAGGAGTCGGAAAGTAACACCCCTTTGCTTCCCAAACCGATCCCAGTCCAGGGTTTGCGACAAACAGAATCGCTGCCAAATCTGCCTGAGATAAGTCGCATACACAGCCAATATTTTGGCAACTCTGGCCCCAACTATCATATCCTAAAGCGAGCGACTAAGCATAGCAACAACAAGCTGCCAAAGGTGAACACGAATACAAGTCGCCAATGAAACGCATGTTTAGCTTCTAAATCTATTATACGAAATTCTCCTATCTTTGAGGATTGTGGGTCCGGAAAATATTGGAGGAGAAGCGTATTTTCTTAGCATTTAACAAATCTTCGTGCGACATCTTTTTGCTCTTAGCACGGGACTTTTTGGACTTCACTCTTCTAGCATCACTTGTCTTCTTAACTCCTTTCCTCACAGCAAAACTGTCAACATAGTCTTCATCATCGAAATCGTCGCCCTCATCGTTATAAAACCTGTTGTTGTCGTTGGAGAGCAGTGAATCAAACTGTCTGAGAGCGTCTCTCCTTTTACTTTCAGCATTGGACTCGAAGCTGTTGTCAAAATTATCAAAATTATGAGCATCATAAAGCTGCTTCCTTGTTGCGAATTCAAGGTGCAGTGTTTTCTCATCATGTGGTGCACTTAAAGTATTGCTCGCAGCGTTGGGATCATAAACCTTTCGTGTAGCAGGATATGTTTTTTCTAAAGGGTTAAAGGGAGCAGCAGGCCGAGAAATTCTTCTCTGACTCTTTATGAAAGCCGCATCTGCTCCATTTTCAACGTATAGTTTCTTCTGTTTAGACACATCTTGACGCATTTTCTCAGCTTCACTTTCCAAAACTCTAAGTTCGTGGCTATCATCATCTCTAGCCTTCTCCTCATCTCTGAAGAAATCGCCTGTGATCGGAGACTTGGTAAATCTTTGTTGATCACGGCGGCCATCAAATTTCAAGTTTAAATTTTGAATTTCAGTATCGTTCATCAAGCTTCCAGTGCCTAATACACTAGAGACCGTAGGCTGATTTTCTTGCGGTTGAGGCGCCTGAGAATTTGTTGCATTTAAATGGATATTGAATTGGGAGATCTCACCAAGTTCAGGAATCCGCTCAATGCAAGTACCCAGAAAGTGATCTCTGGCAGGAAGATAGTTGCCGAATGGGCACTTGTCGAGCAGACAACCCAAAATGTGAGTTCTGGATGCACACAAGCATGGAAAATCAAGATGGTCCTTGTTACACTTGGCGGCCTGAGCGTTAATGCATGCCAGCAGGCAAGCGGGTGGAGTTGCGATGACCGTGATGGTGATGCTGAATACGTATAACACTCCAAGAAAGTACATTTGGGAAATAGAAGAAGGGATAATTTGTAAAATCCTTTATAGCGCCCAACTTTGATTATATAAGCAGACAACAGGATTCTTATCCCATCCATCTAGTCTTGAATGCTGAAAAGCGGATCAATTCTTTTCATTCGCACCTGAGCTTTTACCAATTTCCAAGAGGCATTGCGTTACTCGAATTGAGATAGCTCAGGTGGTAATTTTAAACCCTTCTTACGTGCAGTAATGATAGCATCCGTGCACCGACCAAAAAATTAGATAAAATCATCTCTTCTGCAGATACCATGACAAATCCATTGGCTGTGTTTATAGTAGCTCGTCATGGCGACCATCACTTTGCAAATGTGAAGTACGACTACATAGTACTACTTTCATCGGCACTTTACTTGATTTGTCGCCATGCAGCGTTAACATATTATCAGAAGGCATGGAGTAAATCTGGTAGGTCAACAACAAATCTCGGGCTTGTGAACATTCCATTATTGTACACAGTTGCCATTCTCACAGTGTTGATGCTTATTTTGGAGTTTTTTAATCTCCACGTGACGGTGCCGACTATCCACATCAAACGATTCGGACGATTAGCATATGCTCTTACACCCTTGGATCTAATCTTAGCATTAAGGCCAAGCCCGTTTGCAATCGACAACTACCTTGACACTCTGAGATTGCATAAATGGGTTTCAAGAATCATATTGGCATTCGGAATTCTTCATAGCATCGGGTTCATGATAAAGTGGTTTAGTGAGGGTACATTTTCCAAGACTTGGAAACTGCTAAATTTCTATGGTTTTATCATGTTTGTCACCTTTGACGTCCTTCTCACCACCAGTTGGCGCAAGATCAGGACAATCAACTACAGCTATTTCAATATTTTACACAACGTTGTTTTAATAACATACGTTGTGCTGACAGAGTTTCACGCGCGTCCAGGTGTTACGTTCGTTTTTATCATTAACGTGGTAATCCTTGCCTACCAATGGCTTGTCACCCTATTCACGACGCGAACTTTTGTTGCTGATCAAGTGATTGAAACTTCTGGCTCTTCACTGGAGATAGTGAAGGTGCCACGCTCATTGCTTCCAGCAGAATTTTTGCCTGGCTGCCACCTTCGAATCTCAAATCACTCAGTTGTCAATCCGCTCTATTGGTTACTACCATCTCATCCGTATACTGTTGCCTCCACCAATGAGGAGAGAGGAGTCGATGTGAGCCTTGTTATCAAAAAAACCCGATTTGCTCCTGAATCTTCACGGGCTTACTCAATTCAACCCTACTTTCGGTCCTCCTTGTCGTTGAATTTCTTTCAAACTGCGGAGAACGTAACGATAGTATGCGGAGGCTCTGGAATATCTTTGGGCCTAGCCATCTTCAATCATTTTAAAAGAAAAAACGAAACAGAAAATAAAGATATTAAGCTACTTTGCGTTTGGATAACCCAAAATGTCGGGGATCTTTTCATAACCAAAGAGCTTGACATGTCAGGTGTACAGGTGTTCATAACTCAAGCAGAGATGAACGAGGAAATTATAGAGGATCCAGACGTGGAAGATTTCGAGCTGCAGACGCTTGACGACGACTTCCAAACTTACGATGACCCGAGTAGTATCTCAGATGGTGTCCGGACCTCACAGGATATATCAAGCAGTATCCATTATGGAAGAAGGCCAGACCTCGGAAAACTATTCGCTAAAAATGTAAATCGGACTATTGATTATGCTAATAAGTGGGTCGTGTCATGCGGACCTCGCCAGCTTAACACCGATTGCGAAAAGTTAGCTGAGAATTTCAAATGTCGTTATTTTGGTGAAGAGTATGCCATGTAAATTAGGGCGTTAAATTTTAGAGCACGGTTTTTCGGAACACAATGATGTGAGAAGTTCCAGCCGACCGATAAGACGAAGGCGAACCAATTTCATATACTCAAAACAGGCCGGGTACCAATAATATTACATAATAAGTCACATGAGAAAGGAATGTAATTGCTATAAGATCGTCGCAAGATGGAATAACATGGAATTTTTGATTACAACGTAATTCATTTTACTTACGGCGATTCGCCAAATGCTTCGCAGGGAATTAAGTGACCTGACAAAATAGGTAAAATAAAGTAGTGACACAATAGTTTACTAAACAAATCGTAAAAATGCCGAATTATAAAAAAAGCCGAAACATGCGTGGGCATTGAGGGAATACTTTATACACAATTGTTGCAACGGCCGGTAATTCTAGTACTATTAGCTATTAGAACCTTCTCTTGCATGCTGCATATTTAGAGCATGTCGGGGCGCATCTAAATAACTCCTTTTAGGTACCCATGTTATCGGCAAAGGAAATTGTTGGGTCAAATGGTATCATGTGTCTCGGTACCACAACCAAATGTGTTTTCCGTGGGTTTCTCGAATTGCTAGTTCAGACCGTTCTGCATATTTAACAATAGCACGGCATTATTTAGGTCTGTCCGGGAAAGCCCCTACGCCGCACAATATTGCAGCGCTCTTTAGCTCTTTGTAAAGGGTTTGCGTTGTGTCCCTAGTTAATGCTATGGAATAAAGCACTCTAACGAGATTCTTCGTCTAAGAATTATTAATTAAGATTACTGATGTCATTGATTTGGAGGCGTTAAATAAAGTCAGGTGGTGGGGGCGGACTATTTTTGACGTGGTGCTGTCTCATTATGGGCTCATGTATCGGCTAAATTTTGTTGGATGCATCGACGATACGAGACCTGAATAGGATGCTGGACTTTCCACTGCCAAGTCCGGGACGATGGCTATAATTCTGACACCAAATCATACCTATTATAGGGTGGCTGCGCCACCAGTCGTGGCGCACACGTTTCAGTCATGACGTAATGTGGCTCGCGGTAGAATTCTATCCGCACCTAGGGGAAAGCCCAAAGAATCCAGTAATCTCCTCTCGGCAGAAATTAGGTGTTCCCACAGCAATAACTATTGTAGTGCCTGCCGCACATGTCCGCATATGCGAGGGGTTCTAATTCTATGCCGGATGTTGTGCAAGATACGTCATGTCAAGCTATATCCTATATAAACCTTAAGTATCCTATCTTGTTTCTATGATTATGTATTCCTCAGACCAGAGTAAATGGGTGGCGTTCCAATTCAAGGATCCTTTTGCTGCCGATAAGTTTCTCGTGTGCCATGTTGGCAGAGGAGTCTGTTGTCGTCCCAATTGTGACCTTGGGTTCTCCAGCTTCAATAAGTCGGATATCACCTTTGTGGACACCCTTGAGGAGGCCATTCAGAGCGGGTTCAGACCTTGCAAATACTGTCTACCGGACAGGCAACCTCATCCAGAGGAGTTGCATGACACTTTTGTGGCAATTGACTTGGGCCTCTTGGTCCGTACCGTTGAGCATGTGAATGAGGCCATTGGCTTCATAAAGCCTTTGATCGATGAAGATGAGGACAGCACGACACTCAAAGAAACAAGTTGGAAGAGTAACAATGCTTCAGTGAAGAAGAGGTTATCGGGGGGTTCCGTTGATGATGGAGACGAGATTCCACTAACGAGGAACAAGTTTGACCACCTGAAATTAATTGACCTCGCGTGCCGGCATATAGCACTGGCCGCCATTTCTACAAGTTTCAGCGCCTCCATTCTAGATGATTCGTTGATGAGATCTCCGTCGCCTCCAGAGTCCCGTCGAGGTAGCCTGGCTAGCCCCGTGAGAAAGAAAAGACGTAGGGGCGGAGTTTTAGGATTTAAGGAATTGGCTTCGAAGTCGAACTTGAGCCCATGGCATTTCCACCGGGTATTCAAAAGTGTGACAGGACAGACACCGAAGGCATATGGCGATAAGTGCTGGGAATATATCAATAAGCAAGAAGTGAAGCATCCAAATGCTTTCAACAAAAGAGACTCAATCGTTATAAACACCCGCATTGCCAATCCGACTCTCGCGGGAGAGGAGGAGGAAAGACACGCCAGAGCTAGTTCTTCTTCGCCGGATCATCTGACTGCTGAGCCCGAACCAGTTGCTGAGCCAGTGCAGGAGCAGCAACCGGGACTGCTGTTCAAGCCCGACTTCAACTTTTCCATACCCGAGGAGCTTAGCTCGCCGTTGGAGGCAGCCACTCCGTTATTTTACGACCCGACCACAGTCAACATACCTCAACTGTCTACCACAGTCTCTCCAAACGTTGCATCAACTATTCCAAGTTCCTCTGCTACGTCGTTTCAGCTGTTTGACGAGCTCGACGACCTGATGCCTCAGAAGGTGCCAGATTTCAATTTCGAGCTGGATTCATATCAATACACGCCTTCAATGCAGTACATCACGAACCAACAGGAAAAGTTGCAACGACAACGACAATTGGAGCAAGGCCGCGAGCTGGAAGACACTGAGTTCGCTTCTGACGATTGGCTAACCGCTTTTAAGGACGATCATCACGATTATTTGCTCAGGGATGAGCTGGTGAATTATATAGGATAAGTGGAAGATTACATAGGATAAATGGTGTGTTTCTACGATATTATGACCCCACATAGTGCCAAATATACATATAAGGTAATTCATTCATTCAATCGTATATCTGTAGTAGTTTAATAGTGATCAGAGGTCTAATTCCCCCGGGATGTCCCCATCCACGCTGCTCAAGTCGTCATCACTATCTGATTCAGACTCCTCTTGATCTTCTGCATCCATACGGCCATTTCTAATAAGGGCTGGGTCTGCGTAATTTTTGACGTACGTCTTCACCTTCTCCACATACAGACTCTTATCGCGCATGTACAGAGAGCTTGCATCGCCATTGAGTGGGTCTGCTGCATTTGGATAGTTTAGCAGCTGTGGTAGAAAGGTTTCAAAGATGTTGAAAATATCAAACATTGGCGACCAGGTCTGATTGATAACGTCCAGACAAACGGACCCACTGGATTCGTCAATGTTGGGGTGGAAGATTTTGTTTTGAAACCCAATGGATGGCGACTTGTAAGGATATTGGTCTGGAAGCTCCACATGGATCCGCCAGAGGCCGCCTTCGTATGGGGAGTCCTTCGGGCCTTCGAAATTAACGTAAAATTCCTGCATGTTATCATCTACAAGGCTAACCTCGTAGTCGCTCATGAGCCTGCTGTTAGTGGCACAATAAGTAGACTTACAGTTTCATCACGTCGCTTTCAATTCTTCTTTTGGGAGAACTGATTGTTAGCCGCAGGCATTAACGGACTTACCTCATGGTACGATTGCTAGATAAGAAAAAAAGGGGCGAATAGTTTTTTTACAACCTAACCATCCATCTCTAGTTTATTTAACTGTTATTATCGATCCAACCTATTCGCCGTCATCCATTCCGGCATTTAGGTCCTGCTCCTCCTTCACCTCGTAGATGATGCGGTTGTACTTTGCGCAGTACTCGTTGAACAAACTGTTGTTCTGTTGCTTCAAATTGGTGTCTGAAGGGTTTAAAAACTCCTGTTCAAGCTTGTTGATAATCGAGTCAAGATGCTGGAGCTCTTCGTCAATATCTTTATTCTCCAAACTTATTTCCGTGGAGGCTTCAAGTCGCGTTTTCCAATCTTTCAGGAACTCCCTATCGTCCACCCCCAACGTCTCTCCCAGGGAGATTCCACTCACATCAGTAGTCTTTTGACCCAGAACCTTAAGCAGAAGCTCGTTCTGCACCACAAATTTCGTGGCAAGGTCTGCCTTCAACGTTAAACTGGACATGAAATAAAAAAAGTTTATTTTTCTAGTTTTCATGCTTCCAGTAGACTTGATAGCGTTGCCGTACAAAATTGTCCTGACCGACAACAGAACCTTGGATGGAACTCTGGTCGCTATAGATGATCAATCAAACCTCTTGTTGTCCAACGTGTCCGAATATGTGGGGAACCAGATCAGGCATCTAGGCCTGGTTTCTGTGCCGAAAAAGACAATCAGTTCAGTCTACGTTAACAAGAAAGAGTACCAAAAGGCCAAGTCGTGGAGACTTAAACAACAAACTACTATGAGTTAATGAATTACATGAATCCAGCAATTAGCAATTACTCCTCACTGCTCTCGCCATCAACACTTGGAGCAACACTCACCCCGCGCAACGTAACGTCGTCGTGCAGACCACCTTTGTTCAAACTCCACGTGAGATAATCGGTGTCATTACTCTCCTGAAGAGTGCCTAGATCGCCTGGCGTCATGGCTCCATTCGTGTACCGGTCCCGCGGAGAACCAGGCACACTAAGCGGCCGCGAAATTTTGATACTAGACGACTCAAAAGGATTTGCAGACTGATTGAACTGATCTGGATATGCTCGTTTCAATGCCAAGGTGCGGGCTTTGACATACTCGAGCCCCATACGCTTCCAGTCTAGCAAATCACTCAATCTCTCAACGCGATTTCTCTGGTTGATCCGTTGCCTTCTCGATTTCTGGGTGAACTCAAACATTTGCTCGCACAGTTGGTTGATACTCTCATCCACTCCCTTGAGTCGTCTATCGACCACATAGATACCGTAGTCTTCCGAATTCTCAATCAAATCCTCCATATAACATCCGAAACCAGAGAGATTAGTAGTGATCGATGGGATACCCATCACCGTACACTCCGCAGGAGTGTAGCCCCACGGCTCATAGTATGATGGGAAAACTCCCAGATGGCATCCTCTCACAAACTCGTCGTAGTCAAGTGGCAACACAGGGTTACTCGAGTTGAGAAATTCAGGATGGAAAATGATCTTGACCCGGTCGTCCTTCGTGTTGAACATCTGGCATTGACGAATTTGATTGAGAATAGGATCGTTAGCGTCGTCCACCATGTTGTGAGTAACTATTGGAGGCAGCGAGTCTCTTTTTAATGCAAACAATCTTCTTTTTAAGTTCACACGATCAGCCGGTCTAAGTAGATCGTCTAGGGTAGGCAACTCAATCTGTGCAGAATTCTGGGTATTGTTGGGTGTTTGGCAGAATTCAAATAGACGTTTGCCCATAAGGCCCTGGACGTCTTTAATCGTGCTTTCTAGCTGCCGAATCACGGCTTGGCCACGCAAAGTATCAACAGTGTAGGATTTGGTTGCTGCAGGCATGATGATGAATGCCACCACAGTCATATCCGACTGCACAGACTTAAGGCGATGGTTCAATCTAGCCAAGGCCTCCAAGAAAAAGTCCACACCTTTGTTTCTGTACTCATACCGCCCGGCGATGAAGAAATACAGGGTATTTTCCAGCTTAAAATTTAGTTGGCCGTAGAAGTGGCCTCTCACGAATTCGTTGATTCTCTCCTTCTTTTCGGCATGCAAGTTCTGAAACTCATGCACGGCCTGAAACTTGACCACATTCAAGCCATTTGGCAGAACGCCGTCAGGTTTCCGTTTTAACAAATGCTCAGATTCGTATGCAGTAATGTGCGAAACGGTGGTAAACACGTCCGCAGAATGCGCAGCCGCACGTTCAATGCAATAACGATGATAAATTCCTCTTTTTCCAGCCTCGTAATCTACGTCAAACTTGTCCAGGTTATTGTAGAAGTCCACCGACCCCGCGCAGAGATAGCGACCCAATAAGGTTGCGTGGGTAGTGAAAATGGTGCAACAATCAATTTTGCGTTGTCTGCAAAGCGGGATAGCCACTCCTGCTAGCCACTCATGTGCATGCAAAATGATTGCCTTTTCCTGCTCGTGACAACAGAGCTCGCCAATAAACCAAGCGGTTAAGTAACCCAACATGACTGCATCGTTGGTTTCGATATCGCCTTCCGGTGTCGGGATACCAACCAGACCCCAAAGATCCGACTTCCACTCGTTCAGATACGGCATTGCAGAGCCAATGTCAAAAAGAAGCACTCTAGGAGCCCCTTCGATCAACCATCTGCCGTAAAGATACCGAATCCCCCGAGACTGCATCGAGTCCAGCGTCGCCTTCAAAGCCTCATTCGGCACAGGAATCTCCTCCACCTCCACTGAAGCACTGCGGTGGTTGAGAGGGCCTATCAACGTATACCTATCGCGGTATTCGGCCACCGTCACGGGAGCTTTGGATTTAAGCACCGAATAGATCCCCCCAACTCGGTTGGCCACCTCGGTAGCTACCTCGAACAACAAATGATTTTCCACTTGTCGCGACATATGCTAGAACTCTATTGCCCAATATCACCAAATTAATACACTAGGTTCACCCAAACCTTGGACGATTACTATTTGTTCTAAACATTTTATGCGTACCACCTTATGTTTTTACCCTCCCCCCACTGTGGGGGCAGCCGCAGACAAAGACAAAAAACAATAGGAATATACGAAAACAGGCTTTTTGATTATTCTTATAAATTTTCGCTCCAGCTTATCAACGGAACACAAGTTGGCCGTCCATGCGCGCAGTGCATTGGATCCCGGCACTGTGCCAAAGCAGCTATTAAAGATTCGCACTCGGATATTTGAAGCCCTGTTCCGAACTTTACTGCATCTCGACAGGCTCTCATCTTAATGGTATCTCGGTACATCTCGGGCATCTGGGCTGCCGCCGAATACCAGTCCTCTGTGACTCGGACCTGCTTACGTTTTGTAACTAGATCATCAAGATATTGTAGTATCCCAGCGCGAAGAAATATATCGTCTTTTGCTGCCACCAAGCCGGCCACTTCCTTTATCACTATACTCTCTTCTCTCAAGTCAAAGCGAATCCCCCATCGAGCGAGCTGGCTTGCAAATCGATTGAACAAAGCAATTTCATGTCGACTGGGGTTGAAAGCAAAATTTCTTTGTTCGGATACCGGAACATTCCATCTCTGGTAAAGGTTCTCGACTCGGGCCCTCTCGTCACACGCATGCTGGTCGACGGCAAAAAGAATCTCGTCCACGCGAACCAGAATAAACTTGTTCTCGAG